>OX155896.1:43627195-44227195 GCA_944588485.1 Phosphuga atrata | reverse complement strand
CACAAAACAAAGAAGTATCTGTTGAAATAATTAGAGAAAACGAAGAACCGAAATGAATCACAAAAGAAGAAAGAAATAGAATTATTTACCACTGATGACCCAGCCACGTGGCCAACAATGTTAAACCACACACGAGAACAATAATTGTTCAATGTAGACCACCTTCTACTTCAACTACAAATGATTTCTCAATAGATGCTAATAAGAGATGTTTTTCCGCCCCACATTTTGTGAGAATAATGGCAGATGGAGACAAGCATTACAGAAGATGGCTTGTATATTCAAAATCGTCGGACAAATTTTTTTTGTTTTGCTGCGTTATTTGCCTCTGATCACGTTTTTTTTTGCAGATAAGGGGTTTTCCCATTGGCGGTAAGTGAACGATTAAAATCTCGTGAACCACCGTACGTTCGATCCATCGTACATATTAAATGCATGCATTCTATAGGACTCAAATGTTATGCAATTTAAAGATAAACAATACAATTGATCAGTCTCGGCGAAAGCTAATAAATCATGAAACACATAGTTTGCATGATGTTTTAAGACGTATTAATGACCATGATTTAATACGATGTTAAATAACTTTATTATTAAGCGAAGTAGATTAAATCTCATTTAAATGTTACTATTCCCTAATTTATTTATTTTAAACTATTTCTATAATGAACTGGTTTATTGAAATCACCTTTCATATGAGAGAAGTCCCCGTTCCAGGGCGCCGGCCCTGCTCATAACACATGGGCATGTGAGAAAAGCAAGCTACATGCGCCCTTTGTGGAGGAAATGACCCGGCCAACAACAAAGTATGTGAATTTAATCACAATCTACTTAAACACAAAAGCCAAAACAATATTGTACCTAATATACAGCAAAATAAACCAAACAACATTTATAACAGCCAGCCATCCAGCCACCCCAACAGAAGCTACGCGCAAGTAATCAACAACCCACCATAAGCCAACACCAACAACGAAGAATCTCGGGTATTGCTCAACAAATTCCTAGATGAATTCCATGGCATATTCGACCAAATTCTGCAGCAAAACAGCATGGTGCTCAACATGCTGATAATGTTAGTAAACAAACTGGGTTGTCTAACTGCATTCACATAGAGCCCATAGCGGTATGGAACGTCAACGGCCTGGCGCGAAGAAACCAAGTCCTGCCATGCAACATTCACGTTACGAAAAGGTCTCTCTCCTTCAGTTTATTTAAATAATATAGAAATCCCCCAATATTCGAAAGTAAAGTACCTATATAGGACTGCATCTAGACAGCAAACTCAATTGGAAGAACCACATCATCAAAAAGAAAAAACAGATTGATCTCAGACATAGAGAACTCTGCTGGCTCATCGGCAAAAACTCGACTTTAACACTAAGCAACAAAATACTTTAATATAAAACTATCATCAAACCTATCTGGACTTATGGCATTGAACTCTGTGGATGTGCCAGCAGATCGAATATTGCGATCATGGAAAGATGTCAATCTGAAATATTAAGATCTATTGCTAACGCTCCATGGTACGTAACAAACCACATGATCCAAGAAGACCTGCAAATTACCCCAGTGAAGAAAGAAATCAAGGAAAGACGAAAAAAAATAGAATCATACACAATACACAAATCCATTAATAAATTCGCTTCCTTTACACCAGGTCTTCAGAAGACTCAAGAAACGCTCTCCAACTAATCTTTAACGGTACTCAGAGGTAACGATAGGCCCTCTCACGCCAATTCATATCTCATAATTTCAGCTCATAGAATAAAAAAAATTAATATATTCTGATTGTTGAAAAAACTTTTCAATAAAAAAAAATCAAATTTACAAACAAATCGTTTCATAGGAGCTCGTCCAAGATTTACGATAAAATGCACAACCGCTCACAATTGTGAGCGCACCGAACACAATTGTTCGGAGGCGTTCTCATTCTATTATCTGGCAACTTTCGACAAACTCTTCCAGTGATTCCTAGATCAATACCAGCTGATCAGCTCAATGCTTACCTCAAAGCATCGCATCTTTAGATACATGTGCAAAAACTCACTTTAAAAACCAATATGCGCGTACATTAGCAGCACGATGCGTCGGCAGACACATTCTCAAAACAGCTATTGAACATTGGTGAAGGAAAAGTACCAGTTTATGAGACCATAAAGTGTTTCATTTCCATTGAACTTTTGCGTCATTGTGCCATCCATCGAACAACTCATTCAGAAAGTTTTTCAGCAAATTGTCACCAATCATAAAAATCATAAATCACTTTGCGAACGTGCTATTTTGGCACCAAAAAAACAACGACGAGAATGCAATAAACGATGGAAATCAAGAAAAAATTCCAGGCGATTGTTACCTTACAAATCGATTGTCAGCATCATGAATGCGGAATAAGTTGTAAACTATCCGAGTTTTTAAATTCGGTGGATCTTCCTGGTGTACCACCGCACAAATTGTCACTTAAAGTCGGCGTGCCAATTATTCTCTTGCGGAACATTAATCCACCCCGATTGTGTAAACTCGCTGCAAAGAAACTGATGCTGAACGTCACCGAGGCAACTACTCTTAACGGAAAGTAGAATGGAGAAAATGTGCTCATTCCACACATTTTGATTTCAAACGACTGCAGCTCCTCGTTCGAGTTGCATTCTCTATCACAATCAACAAGGCACCAGGTCCCACTTGAAGTGTTTTCTTATACTGAAGACGGATTTCTTATGCTGAAGACAGGAATATTGGAGACATATACTGGAGGACAGGAATATTGGAGAAAGGAATGCTGAAGACATAATATTTTGGGAATGGACCATTTGATAGATCCTTAAAAGTTCCAAATAAGAATATAAGAGTTGAATACCGCTATTGGGGCAAACTTTAAGAGACCGTTTGTCTGCTATAACAACATTAAATTATTACTATCGAAGAGGAATTATGAGAAGCAAATATTATAAGATAATTCTTGACACCCAGATGAATCCTTAAATGATAAAGAAATAATATATTTTCATATAAATATACAACAGGGACAGGAGAAGGACATTCAAGGAATTCTCTTCTCTCAAGGACATTCGAGGAAGAGAATTATTCAGTGGATTTCAATTAGAGATAAAATCTAATTAAAATCCCCCAAAATTAATAAATTCCTTATGAAAGTTTTTTTCTTTTTATTTTTAATTTATCCTTACAAAGAGAACGTTACAAATCTAGACCATTCGTCTGAGAAGTTCATTGATTTTGTCTTCCCTATTTCCAAAGTCACCACCTTCAACATAGTGGTTCGTCTTCTTGCGCCATCCACCAGTTGGTGTGTTTAACTAGAAAAAAATAAATCTCATTTAGTATAAAAAATACTATAAAACTTATATAACAGAAGATATAATCGCTGTTTCAAATGAAAAACGACACAAGTCAAAAATTACTTGTTTCACCATACAATATGCTAGGTGTTTATTCACAATTTTTTTTATTACTCATGCGCAAAAAGTACTTCTTGACGCACGTTTTTTAATACGAGAAATGCCACTTTTCGTTGTATTTCCACATAACCTGGGTAACGGACGCAATATATATTCAATATCGCAAGGTTACATAAACAAAAAAACAAATAAATAAATGAAACACAATATTAGAAAAGTGACGTGTCAGAAAATGTTTTCATTACAAATAATAGAAAACGTTTTAAAATGAGTGTAAATTCTATGGTGATACAGGAGACTAAGGAGAGCTCTTAAAATCAAATTCTTCATTTTTGATTCGATTTTTTTGGATGGCCCAGGATCCCAAACTTTTAATATACATCTCCTCGCATGAGAAATAAAAAATATTGTTTGTTACACGGGGGGTATTGTCATGTGCCCTCTCGAGCGAATGTGCGCAATTTCGCTTTCGCGTAAAATTGACAACTTACCGCCCTAGTTACAAAATATACTATTACATGTATCTTTTTATGTCAAAAATTCCTATTTACAGTTGTTCCACCATATAATGTAAAATAGCCTTATTATGTTAGTTATGTTATGTTGTATAATTTGTGCTTGAAAAAAAGACACAAAACTAGTCCAGTAGTTTTGCTATTGGTCATAGGTATCTATCCACAGCATTATTTACTTGTGTCGTTTTTCTTCTGGAACAGCAATGTATATTAAATATTCTACAAAACTTGTCTATTCCATTTAAAATTAATAATTTACAAATGTTACTTGTGACGTTTTTCTTCTGCAACAGTGATATATATATATTAAATAATACTACAAAACATGTCTATTCCATATAAAATTAGTAGTTTATAAATTTAAGTACTAATTTTAAAGTAAATAATTTGCTTTTGGACAGCATGGAAGATAGAAGGTTAGGAATTCACCAACTATCATTGAAAAAGTCCAAAAATTCAAAGCATTTAACATAAGTTTCCTCAATGCAAGAAAAAGAATATGAAAATAGAATATTTTGAAAAAATCATATTTTTACCTTGAAGGGCCACAAGAAGTTGGAAGCGTATTTGAAGTGGTTTCCAACTGTGAAGATCTCATGGATCAAATCTTCTGTACAGATGATGTTCATTGTGCCCAATTTGTCTTCAATGATCTCGTTGCTGGTGATAGCAGTACGTTTGCCATTGACCTTGGCAAATCCACGTTTGTAAATCAACTCGCGGACAGACTTCAAATTCGGGTATCCCCATGTAACGTAAGGCTCACAGATACGCAACATGTTGATAGTCGCCTTGTTCAATTTAATGAAAACTCCATTGTTGATTTGGAGAAGTCGGAAAAGTTGCAGAACTTTACGCACTTTGGGTGCTACCTTATTGATACTATAATTCAAAAATAATAATTTATTAGTAAATTGTTACATGTTTCGTTTTTTTGTAAGAGTTAATTTATGTTTATAATATTCAGACCATTAAAACAGAATGTTCATAAAAATGAACATTTTCAGCTCATAAAAATGAACATTTTCAACAACTCTTTTTTTCTGTTTTTGCTTTAAAGCCACAAAAGTTGCTCATGACATTTGTGCTGTGTATGTCATAGCTTAACAATTGAACCCGTCATTTCGAAAGGGCATGAGTCACACTTTTTTTAAATATCACTTATTTACGCCATTTTATTCATTGAAGCGTTTTACATATTCCATGCGAAAAGAGCTCATGTGTATATACCACAAGTCAACTTAAATAGCAATGCAAAGGGCACGAGTCCTGGAGTTATGCCCCTTTCGAGTGAAACGAAACGCATCTGTCAGATATGACATAACATTACTTTATTAGTTACGGAAATCGAGCATCGTCAGCTTGCCGAAAATGCTTTTAGACCCTGAAAAATATATCCCAGCAGAGTACTAAAGTTTTTATGAAGAGGTTTTTGCATGGCCAACAACTTCAGCAAACAAGGAATACGAAGAAGATGATCGATCAATTCTTGATCATTTTGAAAGGCATAAGTCCAAAAATTTTAATTCAAAATATCTTGATGAAAATTGTTTCCTTTTTAATAAAAAAATATTCCAAAATGCGTGTTTGTTTTTTATTTAACAACCTCTATATTCAGTTTCTTTAGCATCAATGACTTTTTTACAAAAAACATATTTTTGTTGATTCTGAAAAGTTTTAATTCATTGACTAATGCCCTTTTCGAAATGACGGGTTCAATTTACTAATAAAGAAGGCAACAATCAAAAGATATGCTCTAACTATAGAGGCATAATGGTAACCTGTTCTGTGGGACTGTATGGCCAAATCCTAAAGACAAGAGAATAGCGCAACTTTGAAGAAATTGAAGAACAGTGTGGTTTTAGGGTGGGTAGATCATGTGTAGACAACATCAGTACTCTACAACAATTAAAAGAGAAAAGACCAGAAAGGATTTGGAACTGAAGACAAATATCAATAAAACTGAATACATAGTTATCGGAGTAAAGTCCAATGATTTTCAAGTCAACAATAATATTATAAAAAGCACTAATGAATTCAAGAACTTGGGAACATACATATCTTCTGAAGGTTCAACACGGAAAGATATCCAAAACAGGATTGTTCAGGGAAAAATGCCAATTCAGAACCTGAACTCCATTCTATGGTCCTCGAAAATTCGCATAAATACAAAAGTCCAATTATACCATACTATTGCAGAACCAATAACGACATATGGGCAGAGTGCTGGCAACTAACATCAAAAATAATGAACCAGCTAAACGCAGTAAAGATGGACTTTTTACGCCGATCCTGTAGAATATCCAGGTTGGACCATATCCAAAATGACGATAACAGGCAAATTGAGCATTTAGAAGATACGATTATGGATCGGATAGAAAGCCGACAACTAATATGGTACGGTCATGTGATGAGAATGACGAGTGAAAGATGGCCAAGAAGAATGATCTCTTACATCCCAACTAACAGAAGGAAGAGGGGAAGGCCAAGAACATCATGGAGAAGAAGAATAGAAGAAAAGAAGAATGATAGAAGGAGATTGGGAAAATAGAAGAGAATGGAAAATTTGAAAATAAGAAAATAGAAGAGAAAGTGCAGGAAGCAGCAATAGCTGTAGGACCCCTGCTAAAAAAAAGTCATAGTTGAAAGAAGTGCCAAGAACCAAGTTCTAAAACTGAGATTTTGACCTCAAAGGTGCACCTCATTCTGACTGAGTTCAATGAAGAGTAATTAACCCATTTTGCACAAAAATTTGTTAATAAAATGTTTCGGACAGAAATGGTATGGAATATGCCTTTGATTGGACTGGTAATGGGTTGTCCATTACAAATTATTTCAATGAAACCAAAGGATTTCAATTTTTTTTTAAATGGGCAGAAATTTAGTTGCCAACCCCTCTAATGGTACACCCCTCTAATTTGTATAACACAAGCTAATTTAGTTTTAGATTTGACATACAAGCAATTCAAGTAACAAGTAATATAAATAAAAGAAAATATTGCATACCCTCTAATACGCATAACAAAAGCTAATTTAGCTTCACCAGGAATGTAGTAGTTTCCACGGTTCTTGGCTTGACGGATTAGCCTGATTTCGTCACGCTCTTTCAACCTGTACTCTTTAACATATTGTTCAGCACGTTTGAAAATGAGCTTCCTTTTAACAATATGATCCTTGCGTTTCTTGATGCCCGCTTGGACCTTGGCAGCCCTGGACGCATCGCGCCTCTTACGGTGCTTTAACACAGATTCTGGGACTGCAGGCAAGCCACCTTTAGCCGTTTTGGGCTTTGGTGCTTCCTTGGTTTCTTTAGTTTCCTTGGGCTTCGCACTAAAAATGTAAATGGAATAAACAAAGCTTACTTAAAACAATAACAAAAAATAAAGGGGGAAAAGTTCATGGCTTGAGAGTATAAAACAAAAATATTGTCAAGTGAAAACATAACCTCAGATACAAGTGTGTATCTTTTAATACTTTCTTGCGAGTATCAAGAAATGATTTCAAAGCAAAGCGTGTAAAAACTTATTAATAACATGCTTAGTTTCTACATCATGTTATGATAGTAAACATTCTGCAGAAAATCGCAGTTTCTTATTAAAATATTATTGGAAATGTTAAAATGCATTTTGGTTTTAATTACGGATGGTTCACTTTACAATATTTTATAAATATTTAATGAATATCGTTGTATTTAACACGGATGTTTTAAGATTTTTATTAGGAGCACTGGAACTTACGTCGGCGCCATTATAATAAGCGAAAAGAAGGAAACACGTTGATGCAACAAACTTCATTGAAAACTAAATAGAGTGAAGTTGTGCGGTTACCAATAAAACAAGTCTACCAATATTATCAAGTCATTAAATTACTATTATTGAAATTTATTTATATATAATATTTTATTTTATGAAGTATTGTAAAAATATTGAACAAGCAATAATTGTTTTAAAAATATTATTTTCATAAAATATTATTATTTTAAATCAATTTAAATTTTGGCATTCATTAAAATTAAATAGAGTGAAATTACAGAGTGAACATAACTAGTCATTAAATCATTATTATTGTAATTTATGCTGCCATTTCAAGATTAAACAACGCGTCCAAAATGTCACAGCGACATTTGTTTATTTATTTGTGCACAAAGTTATACAATTTTTGGAAAAAAAGCAGTTTTTTCCTGACATTTCAACGCGTCGAAAATATCACATCCCAAAATATCTGATGATAATAATAATAATTAGGATCTACTATTTTTATGCTGCAGTCGTATTTTCGACGTGTATTTTGTCGTTAATTATTTTTTACCGTCTTATTTTAGGATGTGATGTTTTCGTGGCGCATTGTTATGTCGCCATGATGTTTTCGACGCATTGTTTAATCGCGCGTATGTCTTCGTATATGCAATAATAATGCAATAATAATTAATATAATTGTTAAAGAAATGGAATGTTTTATTACCGGCAACAAACTATTAAATGTCTCTTTACTTTAAAAGCGTTCTAGGAGCTAATATTTACGACGCGTTGAAATGTCAAGATATATTTGTTTTAAAGTTTAATCTTGCATGAAGTTGCATCTGTTTGATTTTTGTTCTGACTTTTGAAGAGTGTGTATTTAGCTGGTGTTTACCAGAGACAAATATCTAAAACTCTACTAAGGGGGAGTTAGAGAGTTAAGTAAAATGGATGGTAATTACAAAGTGAAAGTAGACCAAGCTTGTAGAACGGCTGAAGAATTTACTAAACTGTATTATGAGTCTGTGGATAAAAGACGACATGTAAGTTATATTGTACAATCTTTCATATATTATTCATATAAACACACTTAAGCATATCCTGAATGACCCAAGTTACTGGTTCCAAGAAAAATGTTTCAAAATTATTTGTTTAAAAGAAAAATGCTTGAATAGTAACTTGTTCAAAAAGAAATTTGTTGTCCGGAAATTTATACTCCATCCGTTCCCAATTACTGCCTTTTGTTTGAAAATTTTATTCCAAATTGGTTGCTATATTTGTTTAAAAATTGAGCAAATGGAACTACTGTTTGGTTATGTGATTTAAAAAAAATCAAATGATTTGTGTGATTCTTCTTCTTTCGAATAGGCCTACTTTGGACCATGCTTGTTCAACTGTTGGGCTTTGACCTTTGCCTAGTATTGTCAAATCTTCTGCTGGTGCAACTCCTTTCTCTCTTCTGTCCAGGGGGTACCTTTCCTTTGAGGTTTTTCCTGAAATCCACGGACTTCCTTTAGGGTGTGTCTCACAGACTGTCTGTTTTTGAGATCTGTTATTCCCAGTTCTTTAATATCCTTCTCGGTCTCTGTCAACCATGTGGTACGAAGCTTCTTGTTTTGCCAGAAGGTGAACAGACGGTTGGTTAGTCAGTTTGGAGGCAATCTTGCAACGTGGCCATAGAAAGCTACCCTTCTTTTCCTTGCACAGTCAGAGAGCATCTCAATATGTTCGTAGAGCTCAGAGTTATGCCGTCTTCGGAATTCCCCATCTTCCTTTACCGGGCCTAGGATTTTCCTGAGGATTCTCCTCTCTTTGATTTCCAACTTCTCTATTAGACCCCTTCAGTTCAAGGAAACACAATCCATGGCATACAGGGCTTCTGGTCATAAGACTGATGTGTAGTGCTTAAGTTTCAGGTTGCGTGACAGGCATTTCTTATTGTCAGTGGTCTTAGTCAGCCGATAGGCTAGTTCTAACTTGCTGACTCTCTTGGATAATGATAATGAAAATATTGCTACTATTTCGGCCAGTATCAATGAAGATCGTAATGTGTCAATTAGTCGCCGTTGTCAACAATATGGCTTGTGTTATTCGACTACCTGGGAGATTTTACGTTTTACGCTGCTGCAAGAATTGAAGCACGGTGACATAACACAAGGTCGTTTGTTTGGTGAATGGGCCTTACAAAAGTTGGATGAAAATCCATTTTTTAATGGAAAAATTTTCTTCAGCAGCGAAGCTTATTTTTGGCTCAATGGGTGCATCAACAAACAGAATTGGTGTGAAAAGCGGCCAGAGGTAGTTCAAGAACTTCTAATGCATCCTGAAAGGTGCTTGATGCGATTTGTGGGCCGACAGCATCATTGGACCGGACTTCTTCAAGAATGATGAAAATTGCAACATTACAGTCAATGGAGCAAGGTACCGTGCGATGATTACCGAATTTTTTTTGCCCAAAATGGAAGAATTGGACTTGGTTGACATGTGGTTTCAGTAAGACTGTGCCACATACCACACGATAGCATGAACCTATTGAAAGGCGAGTTTGGTGAGCAATTAATCTCACGTTTTTAGGGTTCCGTACCGAAAACGGAATCCTTATAGGATCACTTTGTTGTCCGTCTGTCTGTCTGTCTGTCTGTCAAGACCATTTTTCTCAGGAACGCGTAGAGGTAACAAGTTGAAAGTTGTATCAAACACTCGGATCTGCGGTCTCTTTCAGCTGTGAAAAAATCAAACCTGTAAGTCAACGCGATCAACAGATATAACCGTTTATGTCGCATATTTTGCGATTTCACAAGGGAATCAATGGGTACTTCCCGTTGACCTAGAATTATGAAATTTGGCAAGAAGCGGTGTCTTACAGCACATCTAAAGGGAAAAATCTAAAAACCGTAAATATGTAGTTTTTTTTTTACCCGCGGACAGGCCAACAAGGACCATGCAAATATCATTTCTTTGTAGGTCTAGTTTCCTTCTTTCTCTTCCAGAAGTCTTTCATCCTAGTCGACAGCTCTTCTTTCAGCAGTTCATTCTCCTCTGGTGAGATTCTTCTTCTCCCCGACAAGAATTTTGAGGCCAAAAATTTTTTTTCTGTACTCTATTCGGTTTAGACAATCTTCTTCAGTAATTTTGAATTGTTGAAGTTCTTCCTTCATTTGTTTTACATAGCCCCTTTGCCCTTTATAGTTCCAGATTTTATCAAAAATTTGTTTATTTAACCTTGAGCAATCCATGCGGACCATATGTCTGTAGAACTGAAATCGCCGTTTTCTGATCATCACTTCAAGGTTGTCAATTTTACTATAAATTTCTGCATTGGATCTCAATCTATAACCTTCCTGTGTTTTCCTAGGTCCATAAATTCTTCTTAAAATTCTTCTTTCTATCTTCAGCAAATTCTCCATTCCGGTTATATTTGTAGTTTCCATGCCGTACAAGCTATTAGACCAGTCGGTCTAACAGCTGTATTAAAATGTCGTAATTTTGCATTGATAGACAAGTTCTTTTTATTGTATATATTTTTTGTACAAAAAATGTATCTTTCCAATTTCCCTTTTTTGTTCTCAATTGCCAATTTATCTGTCCCATTGCTACTAATTATTTCTCCAAGATATTTAATTCGGTCAGTGACCCTGATGCTCTCATAATTTGTTTTTATCATTTAAATATGTAGTCTAATTACAAGAGAAATGCGAATTTACTATTAGAAACTTATGAAAATACACTAATGTGTTGCGTGGTATTGTCAGGCACCAGAAGCATATGGGTTGCATACAGTTAGGTCCTCCTCGGTTAGGTCCGAAGGTTAAAAAGTATGTGTCGGCACCAAGCTGTTTATTCTGAATTTTCTTTGTTTATATTCGTTATGCATTTCACCACGTACGCTCTATATACATAATATATACAGGGTATATATTATGTCTATATTTTGCTTGTTTATAACCGACATGCGACATACTCAAGTCCCGTAACATCCTGTATATAAGTATTATTTTTCGTCTAATTTTTGTTTATAATCTACATATACTTAAATCACGTACACCCTATATTTTTTGGTAGTTAATTGCCCAAAAGCAGTCAATTGAACAACTGAATGTTAAGAGTATCGAAATAGATCTAGAAATTGTTAATATATTAGTTTATATTAGATCTAGAAATAGTTAGATCTTAATATAAGTTAGTGAATAAGTGTAATACTAAAATAAAGTTTTCTTTTTATAAGTTTAAAAAAAGATACCTTACTTACAAGTTTGTACGGAACCCTCGGTGCGCGAGTCACAACTCGCACTTTTTTTTAGCAGTCCATTGGTCGCCAAGATCATGCGATTTGACCCCACTAGATAATTTTTTGTGGGGATATGTGAAGTCTCTTGTGTGCAGGGACAGGCCAGCCACAATTCCAGCCTTGGAAAACATCTTATTTATTTAATATGTATGAATACATTGCCGGCTCTCCGCTCTCGTACTGAGCCGTAGCCTTGGAAACAACATTACAGCTGCCATTGGTGAGATATCGGCCGAAATGCTGGAAAAAATATGCCAAAATTGGAGCTCACGGATGGACCATCTACGGGGTAGCCGCGGGCAACATTTACATGCAATAATCTTTGAAGAGGGCATTCATTTATCAGGCCAAATATAATGAATTAAAGATTATTCACTTTTGCAACTTTTCTGTAATTCTGTTTCTTTCAATTTTCAAAACAAAACTGTTTTCAATTTTCAAAAAAAATCACCCATTACATATGTCATAGTCATATGGAAAAATACATGAGATTGTGTAAAACCTAGTCATTGCATGATCTCAGGTAATTCATTAAACCTAAATAATGGCTAATGCTCTAATGGTTAGGGTCTATATCTAGGTTGCTGAGCAATCCTGAGCTATTAACAAAGTAATTAAAATAAAGAGATAAACAAAGAAACATATATGAGGTTATGTTTCTTTGTTTATCTCTTTATTTTAATTACTTTGTTAATAGCTCAGGATTGCTCAGCAACCTAGATATAGACCCTAACCATTAGAGCATTAGCTTATGAATCTGGAGTGCAATGTCTGGCATCTTAATCATATGGCCCACCCATTAAATGAGGCATTGAGTGCCCAGGACTAAGCCACAATTTTTCTGAATTTGCGGTTTTGGCATTAATGTGCCACATTTGCCTAATCAAAATTAGATGGCACAATAAAAAGAGTTCTTGTATTGAATGTTTTTTTTTATTGTCTGTGAGCAATAGTGGACTAAAGTTGGTTGGTCCGTTGTTGCTCAGTGCAGATATGAATATGTGATGGAATGCCGGATTTATTAAGCCGCTATTTTTGTATTATAAACAAATATTGTGCATAGATCATTGCCCTTGCAATGATCAAAACTGTTAATAAATCTCGAACATATTCGCAAAATCAGTATTCCAAAAGGATAAAGACTAGATTTTATTATTTATTTGATTCTAATGGAGCTGAAAGCAAGATATGTACAAATGTTTTTAAGAATACTTTATCTGTATCATGTATTCTGCCATTTGATCAGAGAGGCAAAGCTGAATCTGTTAATAAAAAAGAAAAAAATTTCATAGAGACTTCATAAATTCAGAAATCGAAAGTACCTGATAATCTGGCACCTGATTTATATATTTGCAAACTGTATTCTCTTTATCGTGAAACGGCGCATATATTCCAATTTCATTTTCAGAAAATGTTTTAATGAACAATTCAATTTATCTTTTCATAAAGCTATATCTTTTATTCATAAAGCTTTATCTTTTCATAAAGCTATATCGAACAGAAAGTAATAGAAGAAAATAGCAGCATGAAGATTCTAAAAACAAAACTCTCAGTCGGAAAGAAACACATACTTAAGCTTCGTAAGCCAGATGGAAGCGAAACGGCAGGAAAGAAGGAAATAATCAAAGTTGCAGAAAACTTTTATCGTAAACTGTATGAATCACGTCAAGAACACCGGAGAAATTTAACAAGACCAAAAATTATGAACGTAGGTTCTGAAACACCCGAAATTACAATAGATGAAATAAGATCGGCTCTCAAACAAAGTAAAAATCGTAGGGCACCTGGTGAAGATGGAATAATAAGCAAACAACTAAAAAAAGGAGGTGAATCAATACTTAACATCCTCCAAATACTCTTCAACAAGTGCCTGGAGATGGGAAATATTCCAGAGGACTGGAACAATGCGGTAGTAATTCTGCTTCATAAGAAGGGCGATAAAAGTGAACTTAAAAACTATCGACCAATAAGCCTACTCTCCCAACTTTACAAAACATTTATAAGGGTAATATCTAACAGACTTAGCAGCAAATTAGATGCATATCAGCCCATTGAGCAAGCCGGTTTCCGAAAAGGATATGGAACCAACGAACATCTACAATGCATGAAGTCATTGATTGAAGTGCAATGAATGTAATATCCCACTCTTCCTTGCATTCGTTGATTATGAGAAGGCTTTCGATACTATCGAGATGTTGCCTATTTTGGAGGCTTTGGATGACTGTCGCATTGATTCGAGATATTCTGGTCTAATTAAAACCATCTGCGACTTCGCCACTATGACGCTGAAACTACAAGATTTATCCGACAAAATACCCATCAGACGTGGAGTGCGCCAGGGAGATACCTTGTCCCCCAAATTATTTACACTAGGTCTAGAGAATGTCTTTAAAAACTTACACTGGGCGGACAAAGGAGTAAATGTTGATGGCAAAAGGCTGACGCACTTGCGCTTTGCAGATGATATTGTTTTAGTGGCCACTGAAGAGTCTAATATTGAAACAATGCTGACTCAGCTAAACAACATCTCCAAATCAACTGGTCTGCACATGAATATGAGCAAGACAAAAATCATGACAGATGATGTTCCACACTGGCCTGATATAGTCATCGATGGTGTCACAGTGGAAAGAGTAGAGAACTACATCTACTTGGAACATAAACTAAAAATAGGCAAAGAAAACCAAGATGCGGAGACCAGAAGAAGAATAGGACTAGGCTGGGCAATTGGGAAGCTGGATTTTATTCTAACCCACAAGACGTTCCCAAGAAAGTTGAAAGCGAGAATATGTGATTCAAGTGTTGCACCGGTTCTCACATATGGAGCAGAAACCACAACATTTACCCAACAGAACATCAAGAAGCTGGACGTTACGCAAAGATCAATGGAACGGAAAATGCTAGGCATAACGTTACGCCACAAGAAAAGGAACGAATGGGTGCGGAAGAAGACAGGTGTTGCGGACGTGGTGGAAAGAGTGGCGCAACAGAAATGGAGTTGGGCTGGGCATATCCTACGAACAACTGATGACAGATGGTCTCACAGAATCCTGGTATGGAGACCAAGATACGGAAGGAGAAACATAGGCCGCCCCCCCCTAAAAGATGAGTGACGATATCCGGGAAGTAGCAGGAAGGAAATGGTTAAGTCTAGCGAGGGATAGAGAAGAATGGAGAAGGGAGGACTATGTCCAATATTGGAAGAATAAAGTCTGAAAAAGAAGAAGTAGAAGAGATATCAGACACCTGGCGAAAATGTGACTCATTTAAGATTAAAATCGATCTTTAGAAAATGAAAATGAGAATCAAATGTTGAGTGTAGCATGGGAACTCTATAAGAGAAATGAGAGTGTACATCAAAGTATACATGACGACACTGCTCTTGCAAAAGTAGATTCTAGTGTCACTGCTATAACTTTTGACCTTATGAAAACGTTGTCCACACCCGTTTTATCAACAGGCATATGTTATTACAAACGGCAAATGTGAACATATTGTCTAGGTGTTCATGATTTAGGTACTGATGATGTTTATATCGAACGAATCCATTGCTTCACAAGGGCCCCAATAGATAGGTTCATGCTTACTGTACTTCATAAAATACTTTGTTAGAACTCGTAAACTTGTGTACTTTATGTATTCTGACCAGTGCGGAAGCCAAAATCGCAATATTAAGCTCTCACTTTTATATCGGGACATTATTTCTAATCCTGACACAATAAATGAAATTGACCACAAACTCTTGCCAAGCGGGCATTCTTATTTGCAGTGTGATCGGGACTTTGGATTACTAGAGAAGCAGGAGAAGCTCTTTTGAAATATTTTCGTCACAGAAAACTGGAATGATGTCATCAAAGCTGCTCGGAAAAGAAACCCATTTAAGGTAGACTTCCGAGAGCAAAGCTGCTTTGGCGTCACTAACGCAGCGTCAAAGCCGCCGCGACATAGCAATAGTATTATGCACTATGGAAGCGTATAAGGCGCCATTCGAGCGCAGCGACATTGACGCGCTCAGCGTCAGTATCGCTGCGCTCAAATAGCGCCTCAAACATTTTCATAGTGCATAATACTATCGCTATGTCGCCGCGTCAATATCGCTGCGTTAGTGACGCCGCTTCCCATAACTTAATATTTGGGATAGTCCGCTTACAAATTCATTTAAATGCTAGAGTAGGATTTATTAAAACCAAAACTTATTACAAAACTTTATTAAACATCTTCTTCACTACAAAAATCAAGTACTCATTACATCATTGTTGGTGGTTGAGTTCAGGCCTCTATAGTATGCGTGATAAATAGGTGGAATGTATTTCAACAAACTAAGGTCTTTCTTTTTTAACAGATTTGTGCAGCGCCCATCGGGATAACGCACATCTATTTTTGAGATCAGTTTTGAGTGTCTTTTGCCGATATCAACTTTATTAAACAACACTAGTCAATATTGTTTGAATATTTGAAATGGATTTTAATCAGCTCATCTCTCACAAAACGCAACCGTTGAATCTTTAACCACTTTTGATTGATAAAAATTTAATCACATCAAAATCATGTTTTTCAAAAAATATTAGGGTGACTAGTTCTGTTTCCAATAATAGACATCTTGCATAGATTCAGAAGCTACATAACATGAGCAAATGCAATAACGTTTCGACGAAAAAAAAATGTTTTACAATCCAATTATTTTGCATGCGAAATAACTTGGGGTCAATGCCTCAAATTCTCTGTACCTTAATGAATCTAACTACGTCTTCACCTTCAGCTCTTGGAGTTCTTAGTTCATGTGAATTCGTCTTTCAAAGACACGAAGAGCACTTTTGTCTACTTCTGACAGACTACACTAGTCTTACGTTTGTCTAATAAGGGGACCCCCCGGACGCGTCATCGCCGATTTGGCCCAAATTTACAGTATATGAAATGCTTGACTATAAATGAAAGTGACGCAAGCGGGAGGGCCAGATGGCCAAGCGTTAAAAAAATAACTCACTTTTTACGCGGAGCGGTAAGTTACCGACTATTCATAAGCCCGCTATGTTAGCATAAATTTCAATGGCCGGTTAGCGCATCGGTAAGAGCTCGGCTTTATAGTACGAGGATCGCTGGTTCGATTCCCCGAGGGGGCGCTTTTTTTTCTTACAATTTTTAAAATGACTTTCTTTAATTAATATTATTATTTATTATTGTTTAACTTTTTAATTGTAATTATTAATTTGTCAATTTAATTATTTTATTAGTATTAATATTTATTATTTGTTTCTTTATAACTTCAACGGTTAATTCATAAAATTACTTTTTTTTATTATTACTATTATTGTTATTATTCTTTATTTTATTTTTTCGATAATTGCGCCACAAATGAACCGTAGTTACCATTAATAATGTTATATTCTTACTTATAATTTTACAAAGGTATTTCCAGAGGTATTGTAATTAAAGCGTACATGAGGAATTGGTATATAAAATTAGATATTTTTATTATTGTACAGGTGAATCACATGTGCTGGGGTGATAATTATCGTAAAAACAAGAGAAACAGTAATTGTGTCGGCACCTTGCACACGTTACAAAAGCCACATTTCTACAGCTACATGGTTTTTTTAAATTATCCATAGAAAAACAAGCTTGATTTACATTAATAAAAGTTTCTCTGTCGTCGCAGAGTTTGGCAGCAAACCACGCGTACAATGGAAATAAAAGAAAGCAATTTTAAGAATTAACCGTTGAAGTTATAAAGAAACACATAATAAATATTAATACTAATAAAATAATTAAATTGACAAATTAATAATTACAATTAAAAAGTTAAACAATAATAATAAATAATAATAATTAAAGAAAGTCATTTTAAAAATTGTAAGAAAAAAAAGCGTCCCCACGGGCAATCGAACCAGCGATCCTCGTGCTATTAAGCCGAGCTCTTACCGATGCGCTAACCGGCCATTGAAATTTACGCTAACATAGCGGTCTTATGAGTTGTCCGTAACTTACCGGTCCGCTTAAAAAGTGAGTTATTTTTTTAACGCTTGGCCATCTGGCCCTCCCGCTTGCGTCACTTTCATTTATAGTCAAGCCCTACATATACTGTAATTCTGGGTGATGACGCGTCCGGGGGTCCCCTTCTAAGACGATGTCTTAGATATGTCTTACATGATAGACATTCACCTCCATAAGTTAACACTGGTCGAATCAGAGTTTTATATTCGCTCCGTGCATAACCGCGCTTAGTGCCACCCGTGGCCAAAAAGTCAACTTCGTCTCCAATAATACTGTATAAAAACAACAGGCAAAAACAAAAAAATATTAATTTAATAAAATATACAATATATACACTAAAATACACATCTCGCATACACTATCATTTCCGATAGATTTCACACTGTCATAACCTTTGAACGGATGACCACAGAGACTTCTAGTTTTCACCGGTCGATTGAGCGTCCCAAAATTAGTAGGAAAAAGTATATAACATTTCTTTGGAAGCTTTCGATTAAGAAATACCATCGAAACGGGAAGTCAATGCCGTGGAAACGATAAAATGCGAGAAAGTCGATTGTGTTAAAATCGTTATTTTTTTGAGTTATAACAAAATTTAAAAGCGTTTCTGAAAGCATTTTTGCTGCTGATTACAAATATGAAAATCATATTTCGCTAGCTCCTTCGGTTCACTATCGCCTGCTAAAATTGAGTAAAAAAGTAATGAAGCCGAGCCGAAAGTAATGAATTTCCCCCAGATAATCTGAGTGTGTTAATTTGGAAAATGGCCTTCTGAAAACCATCGTTTTCAGAAGGTCATTTTTCAAATTAACACACGCAGATTATCCGCAATCCGTTTTTGATTATCTGCAACCGTTTCTGAGATATCGACTTATCAAATCGAGGATCGTAAAATTTAAGTTTGAAATTTCTCGACGAATAATTGAATGTTTCCGAACAATTTACACATCGACTTGTTCGTCTTGTCGAGTAGTTTCTGTGTGCCGAAAATGATTTCGTTGCTGTTTGCCGTTCTTGGGAAAATTGAAAAAACCGAAAAAGCACATTCTTTTCAACTGAAATGATGAAACATTTTCTTTGAAGAATTTTTTGGATAATTTTATCGCGATGGATAGATAAATTTTATAGAATGGATGAAATAACAAACGGAGAAACCCAGCCTCGAACATGAAAGTACAAAAATACTATACAACTCTAGACTTGACAGCAAAATTCAGAATACAGAAACGTAGAGGAGGAATACGAATATATAAAGAGGGTCATACACTCAGCGGCAGAGGAAGCATTGGGTTATGAAGAAAAACAAGGAAAACAGAAAAAGCCATACTGGTGGGACGAAGAAATTGAATACGAAATAGAAGAAAAAAGGAAAAGGTACCATGTATATTTAAGTTCGAAAACTATGGAAGACAAGATAAAATACAAAGAATCACAAAAGAGAGTACGGAAGAAAATATGGGAAAAGAAGAACAATCAATGGGAAAGGACGTTTTCAAGACTCAATACATACATTGGAGGAAGAAACAGTACAGAAAGTTGGAGGCTCCTCAAAAGTATGAGAGGAGGCCGAACAAAGGACATAATCTCACCTAAACATAACATAAAAACACCGCAAAAATGGAATCAATACTTTGAAGATATGCTGACAGAAGACAGATCTCAATTTAGACATCCAAAACGAAAATCAGGGCATATTTATACAAGGATCCCCAATTAGAATTACTGTGCCAGAGGTTAAAGAAGTCTGTAAAAACTTAAAAAACGGAAGAGCCGCAGGACCGGGTAATATTACTAATGAATTTTTAAAATATGGCACAAATAAACTATATGGGGTATTAAGAAATTTATTCCAAAGGTGCCTCAACAGGCACGAAGTACCCATAGAATGGAAGACATCATACCTATCGACGATATACAAAAAAGGCGATAAGAGTAACTGCGACAACTATCGTGTAATACGTTACAAGCACTATAAGTAGAGTTTATGGAAAGAACAGAATAGAAAAAGAATATGCCGATATGGAGGCAGAAGAACAAGCAAATCTCTCAAATTTTAGAAAAGAAAACAACATGAAAAAAGTACATATCCTGTACGTAGATCTGAAAAAGGCCTACGACAGTATACCTTTAGTAAAACTTTGGGAGGCTCTCCAACATAGCAATATAAATACAGAAATAATAAAAGCTGTGAAGTCTTTATACGCGGGCTCTACATCCAGAGTCAAAATCAACGAAGGATTAACATCTGGATTCACAGTAACCGAAGGTCTTAAACAGGGTTGCTGTATATCTCCGACACTGTTCAAAATCTAATTGGAACACGCGCTGAAGACATGGAAACGGAAATGCAATGGCATGGGAATGCCAGTGGATGACGACACGACAGTATATACCCTCTCTTTCGCGGATGACCAAGTAGTTATCGCACAAGATATAGATAACATGGAATATATGAGCCGAAAGCTCATCGAGGATAATGGAAAATGGGGTCTGGATGTCAACATTACAAAAACAGAGTATATGTGCATAGGAGGACAGCAAGAAGACTTACATCTAGCAATGGGACAGATCATCAACAATGCAATATATACAAATACCTAGGAATGAAAATATCTAAGGAAGGGACACTAGACGAAGCAATATAGGACAGAAACGTACAGGGAAGAAGAGCTACTTCCATGCTGAACAGTATTCTTTGGGACAAAACCATTACAAAAGAAAATAAAAAAAGGATTCAAGGATACAACTCCATCGTGAAAAGCATAATAACATATAGCTCGGAGGTATGGCCGATAAAAGAAAAAACAAAAAAAAGCTAAAAGCCACGGAAATGGACTTCTGGAGAAGTGCGGCGGGAAAATCCAGGAGAGATAGAGTCCCAAATAAAACCATTAGACAAGAAATGGGAATACAACACGACATTATTGATGACATTACAACTAACATGGTATGGACACGTCCAAAAAATGTCAGAACACAGAATCCCAAAGAAAGTACTACTGGAACCCCCAAGGAAACCGAAAAAGAGGAAGACTGCGCAGAAGCTGGAGAGACGGAGTGGACAAGGAAATTCGAGAGACGGATCTGGAAGAAGGGCTGTGGATGAACAGAGAGGACTGGCGATTAGGAATCGGAAGATGTAAAACGTTATAACCCGATATGTATATATATTTATCGCGATTTTTTTTTGTGCTGAAACGATTTTCGAGTTTATTTCGCTCTAAAGTTACACATAAAAGCAAGTTATAGCCTATATTTTGGCCTTCCATCCATTTCCAATTTATGCACTTTATTAGTTTATGTAAAATAATAAAACACTTTTTTATTTAGCAAAATACATATTAATATATACAAATAAATGCTAAATAATGACGTAACTAACTGATCATGATGTTGAATCACAAAGGTGATACTTAAAAGTATCACCTTTGGCGCTAGTGCTGTTGCGCTCGGTGCGAATATTCGAATTTTTGATTTACTTGAGATTTTTTATTTAAAAAACTTCAGATGTGAATAATAGCATCGATTCGCAGCCGAATATTGTACCATTCATGAGTACATCTAGTGTCCAAGCAGCTAATGCTAAACTGTAGTACTATCGAAGATTTTTATGAACTCTTTTACATTATATTTTTAATGCACATTATGTTTTCACATATTTTTATATAAAAAACTATTTTACAGCTTATTTCCAAACTATATTTGGAAACGGGATTGTTAACATGGAATGGAAATGGTATCAAAGGAAATGATCCAATACAAAAATTCTACATTGACCTACCACCAACCGACCACATTCTTACATCTTTAGATGCCCAACCGATTTATGGTTTAAATATCAATTAAGAAAACATATTTTCAAAACAATAAAATGATTTATTTCAGATGTTGCTGTTAATGGACAAATAACTTATCTTATTCAAGTAAGTGGTTCAGTAAGGTACCTAGATAAAACTCCGAAGACGTTCCAACAAAACTTTGTAGTAACTGCACAAGGGGATAAATGGAAGATTGTTAGTGATTGTTTCAGATTGCAAGAGCCTTTAACAGATAAGCCTACTGTTTAAGGAAAAACAACGTTATTTTTATTAATGACTCTTTTAATAAAATAATAAATATCCTTGGGTACAAAACTCTACAAGCTACAAATGTATAATGTGAATAATCAGACTCAATACATATTTTTTATATATAAACCTTCAACCTGATATAACAAAATAGTGAGCAAAAAAAAAAAACTAAAGGGACTAAACACAATTCAGTCTCAAGGGTTTACAATACACATATAAATTAATAAGTGTGCATAAAATATAGATTACTTAGGAATGTAAAAAAGTGTTTACACAGTTTTTGCAACGTTTTACAATACTTCATATAAGGCAATTATATTCAACAATTTGGCGGCATTTTTTATCTTTGTGCAAAAGCTATTTTAACATACATTTCGTTTTATTACAAGAGTGGACATGTACATAGTTATTTTCCATTTTCATATAAAACATGTAAAAGTCATATTAAATATCCACTCGTATATAAATATTCCGAGAAATGAAAAACATTCCCAAATAATTAAATAGAAAAACATTTGTAAATGTTAAGCCACATATAAACTCACCCTAAGAAAAGAATCAGAAGTTTTACAATACATTTTATATTCAAATTGTAAAATTTGTGGACATCAATGGACGGTGTTTTTGATGCGAATCAAATATGTTATTATTTGCTATTATTATAGTAAGTGATAATACTTAACATGGCAAATTGAATGTTAATATTTTGTAAATCTTCTGTTTAATTTTTTGTTGCAGTTTGTACGCGTCTTCGATAATAAATATGTCTTTTATTCAAAAAGCATTAGTGTTTATGATAAAACATTCAAAAATACTTTTACTGAATATTACAACTTATTAACTAACCATTGATTTGATTTTCGTCTGGTGGCACTCCAGCTAAATCTAGATCAACGTGCCCACCCACAGCACCCTCCTCACTATCCCCCATTGGCGGCATTTCTAATGGCAGTATAACGTGAGATTCTATGGGATTATTTATTGGGTTTCCCCTAGCATCTAATTCCAATGCAGGATCAGCTGTTGCATCTGCTAAATTTGTTACACTTTTTGATTTCACACATTGGAAGTCAACATGACGACTTTTGGCTTCTTCCTTTTCCCAAGACATGTGTATAAACGGTCTTTGGACGTAGTTGTAAATTACTTCGGCTCTGCCTCCTGGACGCTTACGTACTTTCTCTTTATATGTTGGATATCCTATAAATAATTCGTATATTTATATAAAAAAATATCTAAACGTAGAAAATTTATATTCCACCATAGGCCGAGGCGGCACTACGGTTTTTCCCGCGAGCGGTAACCGCTCGAGAAACACCATACGCTATGGGAAAAATCAGTCGCGGGAAAAAAACATAAGTGAGGCCGCTTGTATTAGCTTACTTGAGTTACAAAATCACGCGATTAAAAACTGCGGCGGTTTAGCCGTAGGGCGGCCTAGGCCTTACTTTATATACAATTTTGATTCCGATTATGTAGCTACCCATAAAGTTTATCAACACTACTAACTAATTAATAAAACTATTAAATTATACAGTCAGATCTCGACTTACACGATTTCGATTTACGCGATTTCGACTTACTTGATTTCGTACTTTTTAAATGTGTGATTCTACAGTTACAACAATAATAATCTTAGATAACACCTCAAGATCCTTGAGGAAAATGATAATTGCAAATTCTGCAGGTCAGCAGAGGAAACACACATACATCTGCTCAATGATTCCAGAGCATTGCTCTGTAAGAAAAATATTATACCTTGGTGCCTACTGCTTGAACAAGGAGGAGTTGCAATACTTGAATCCCACCCAAATCTTAAAATTCCTCAAGGAATTAAGACTAGAGGAGGTGCTCTAAACTGATAAGTACACCAACGATTAGAGGAAGAGAGTAAATAAATTTTATAAAGCCATTCAAAATATTATTGATGCCTGGAGTGAAGTTGCAATATCTACCTTAGAATCTATTCTTAAAAAGAACTAAATTTAAATCTAGAGGAAGAGGATTTCGTCAGTTTGATTAACAGTCGTTCAACAGAAATCAGAATGATGTGTTGTTTTAACTTAAGGATCGGCGAAAAGAAGATATTTTTTTTTCAGAAGAAGAGGAATTAATTGAACAACCAAGCAATTTGAAACTGCGAAGATGGGTGAATATTTAAATATGATCCAGGATGAATAAGTTGGACTCAAGATCCTGATCCTGAACGATCTTGGATTTCGAATAGGATTTCGTTAGTTTGATTAGTTATTTAGCGGAAATGAGCAACGATGTATTGATTTAACTTGAAAACGGGCGAAAAACTTTTTTCAAAGGAGACGAGGAATTAGTTGAAGAACCATGCAATTTGAAATGGCCGAAAATCTTATTCGAAACTTAAGATGATCCTGAACGACTAAAAACATATTTTTTTCCTAAAATGTCAAATCTGGTGCTTCCCTCGACTTAAGCGAAAACGAAAAAAAAATCGCGTAATTCGAGAACTTCTTATATTAAAAATTACCTTCAATTCCTAAACGTATTTTTTTCAGACCTCTATCCTTGAGCACTTGTTTAGCAACATCTCGATTTTCTATATACTTGAAGAACCTATGCATGGCAGTACTATTTACAGTTTGTGAATATTCTTGGCCCATTTGTGGCGGATACTCCTCGTCCCATTCGACGGTGTCGTCGTCCAGCAACACGACAATGTGACATTCACGATCACCTCTTTCTGCTGAATTTACCATCAACGGCAGTATTAAATCTTCCAGAAATACTTCAAACTGGCACCGGGCTCCTTCATTTGATAATTCATGAAGTAAACCACCTGAAATTATGTGAACGATTCACTTTCCAATCAATTTAAAATAATTTTTTAGACAATAAACACACTTAGATTATCACTTATGTCAATACCCAGTCACTACTAGTTTGTTCAATACCCGGGTACCCGTGTACCCGCATGGGTTTTTCATTCAATAAAATAATTTTAATGCCCGGAGACTTTCACATTACAACTCGGGATTACCTATAGAGTATTCCACTACCCTAAAAACCCTATTTCTATAAATAAAACCCCCGGGTGGGCAAAGTATGGGATCAGAATATGGTGGATAAGCGACGCCAAAAATTCATATCCATTGAAAGGTCAAATTTACACTGGCAAAATAACAACTGGCCGTGAAATAAATCAAGGCGAAAGAGAGTAAAAGATTTAGCTGCAAAATATAAAGGATCCGGAAGAAATATTACAATGGATAATTTTTTTACTACTTTACCTTTAGCAAAGTATTTATTGTATGGAACCTAACCATTGTAGGAACATTGAAAAAAAAAATAAAAAATACATTCTAGTAGACATGCTAAGAACTAAAGATCGAGAAGAATTCTTTTCTCTATTTGGGTTTCATGAAATACTTCTATCTACGATGCACTCAGATTTGCAGCGAAGACAAAAAGAGAAACCGGAAATTGTTCAGTATTATAATAAACCAAAAATTGGTGTGGATATAATGGATAAGATGTTGGGCCGTTACACAATCCACAGACGTACTTTTTTAAATATTTTGGATATCGCCAGTCTTGCCAGCTATATCATTTATCATCTAAATAACGCATTTTTACGAAAATTAAGTGAAGAATTATATATGACAACTATTCAAGAACGATCTCAAAATAAGCAAATTATGAGAAATTTCACCACTAGGATTGCCGTAGAAAGCATATATGGAAAACCAATAGTTCCTACAAGCAGGGCAACAACATCAAGTGGGACAGGCGGGTCTACTGAACAGACAGATTCCACTGGACGAAAAATTGTTGTAGGATTATGTATATTTGTTACCAGGATGTCTATAAAAACGGAGAAAAAACGCGAAAATCGTGTAAAGAATGTAACAAACCAGTTTGCGATGAACATTCAAAAGCAATTGTAAAATGTGACGCATGTTGACAAGAATAAATTGAATATAAAAATATTTTATGTATAATTTATAATAAGTTTTATAATAAAATTAATTAAAAGTTAAATAAATCCGTTTAAGTAATATTTTTTATCCCTAGAAATAAGTTTAATTATATATTTATATAGGGGTACCCGGGTATTGAACAACGGGGTATTTGACTTTAAGTCCAAAAAGTTTATATATTTTTTGGCACATTTTATTATTTATGTATATGAATCGATATCAATAGACTCAAATAACGAGGATCTGAAAGGATTTGATGATTTTTCGTTAAATAAAAAAGATATGTAAGTAAGAACATGCAAAAGGGTACCCGTGTATTGATATGTTATGGTGATTGAAGTGTTAAGCGATACGCTCTCTGTATAATAACTATATTGATGATTCTCTCGAAAGGGGTGCCACAGTCAAAAGTTTAATCATGTTGTTGAATTATATATACAATGATTGTTTTGTTGTACTTACGTAAATTTTGACAACGAACAGTATCTGCGCCGAAAGGCACTAGTAAATAATCACAGGCCTCGCGAAGCTCTTGAACCGAAACGGTCGGAGGGCATCGAATTACGCCGCCCTTGTAATACTCCAAAATTGATCGGAAAACCATCGCCGAAATGCCATCGGCCAACTCGAACTCGCCCCGGTCGTTCGGATGCGTTATATCAATCCCCGAGCTAAACATCCGCCCCAACATGGTGTTCGGATGAGCGGTGAATATCGCAGGATCGACCACAAATCTACAAACACTTTTGTAAATACGAGTATCTAAAAGAATATCTGCTTGGTAAGAAAGAATGCGAGAAGAATTGGGGTTTTACCGGGTGTTGTCGACCACTAGGGTGACTCTGTCTTCGCTGGCGGCTACAGTGCTTCCTGACACGCTTTTCGGTGGACCGATATTGAAAAGTGGACGAGTTCTGAAACAAACAAAAAATACATTTTTAACGTGTAATTAATTTTGTACCTTGATAGAAAAAGAGCCAATGTCCAAAGAATGGATGGTTAAGTGGATGGAACCATGAAACTCAGTATAACCAATTGGGCAAGTTTGGGCAAGTGAATGGGGCAATGTCCTGTTATAGCAGAAAAAGGGCAAATGTACTGCTATAACAATGGCCAATGGCCCTTTTTCGAATTCAATTGTAGTATTAACTGGGAATCCTAAAAAATATACATTGACCTTTTTCTACCAAGGTACAAGAATTACTGCATGTATTTTTAGAAAATAATGTTTTTCGAAAAATCGGTGATATAATTAGAAAATTTAAAAACAAATATCAATACGCAATTTAATATTGTTAATCAAATTAATAACATTGATATTTAATTATCTAAATGTTTACTACATTATTTACTACAAAGATAAATGTAGATTAAAATGGAAATGTAAAATTATGTGTTTCTTCTGATCCTTTAAAAGGTGGTATTAAAAGTGTCCCAAATTTTCGAAGCGTACATTTGATGCCATTTTAAAGAGGTTTTATTTTAAAGCCGTTTCGGCAACGGACTAAGCATTTTAATCGTGGGATATTTTTTGAACCACCTCGAAATATTGCAATACCTAAGTGCACTTGCACAAATTTCTGTGCTTATTTCTGTTCTGTTCTTATTTTCTAAAATTCCGTGTCTGAAACTGTCAAAATCTATATAAATGTAATAATTTAAATTGACTATCACGCAGTAAAAACTAGAATACTCTAACTAGACATAGAACACGTAAAGATCTCCAAAAATTTTAAATTCAGATTTTGTTTCGGAAATTGATATTGACCTATATTTGCTTGAATACTTTAGCTAATAATCGGATAATATCTATGAAAATCTTCATACATGCAGTAATTTAAATTGTCTATCAAGCAGTAAAAACTAGAATACTCTAACTAGACAAGTGCCAATTCTAGGACACGCAAAAATCCCCAAAATTTGAAACTCGAATTTTGGTTCTGAAATTGATATTCACCTAGATTTCCGTGAATACTTTAGTTAATAATCAAATAATATCTATGAAAATCTACATATATGTAGTAAATTTAATTGACTATCAAGCAGAGAAAACTAGAATACTCTTCTAACTAGACTAGTGCCAAATCTAGGACACATGTCTCATTCTTCTCTCTTACTTTTGCTGAGTGAAAGTTTGCTTATGTAATACTTGTTTGGTCTCTCATTTTTCTGGTCTCTTCCTTATTTTTCTGGACACTATTTATTACAATCTAATTATCTTTGTATAATCTATATGTCTAGTGTCGTCAGTTGTGTCTTATGTGTCCATATCAATCTGTGTAGCTTTGTTATTTTTATCTGACTTGTTTCGTCTTTTCTGTCTCATATTGGCGCTCTAGTGTTGTAGGTAAGATCTTTCTATTCTTCTAGGTAGGTAAGATCTATTGTTCTTTTAACTCGTTAAGTCTTCTCATTCTGGGAGCCCCCTATACCTAAATCTTATCTGTTTTGCTTAGTTTCTATAATTATAGTTATGTAGTCAGGTGTATTTAGTCATTTACACATTTAAACGGGTTTAGATTGCAAGACCCGATTATACATTGAAAGCAATAAAAAAATAGCAGTTGGACATTAAACGAGCTGCAGACATTAAAAACAGAAATAAAACTAAAACATAGGCAGTTATTTAACAAAATTTTATTTCAATAATAATAAGATATTTTGATTGGTACCTATTTCGGGTAGCATTGTGTGAAGATACGGAATGGCATCGGGAGTCCGAGTGTGAAGAACGTAGGACAAGGCACGGTTTTGGCTTGGAACACGAACCATAACTACGCAGATCAAGTACCATGGTTTCAGTAAAATGTATATTTTGTGCAAGAGAATATTGACTGTCGGTTCGTGATTATCGTTTGAACGCTACATTATTGCCAATTGGTGATAAAGGAGTGATAACTGCATTCGGGTGGAAAAATAATTGATGTGTGAATCCAGTTTATAATACTATTCCGCGATAACGAGGGAAAACAAATGTATAATCATAACTGATATTGTTTTTCTTAAAATATTTACTTGGCTTTATATTTAGAGCGCTCTATATTTAGACACTTTAATATTTCTCTTCAAATGCTCGTCTCAATTTCAAAATAGGGGAGATTTAATGTAAATTTGTTCTATTAAAATTCACATTCAAACTTCTAGAATAACAAATAAATAAATAACATAATTTGTTCAATATCTAAATTATATCAATTCTTATAACTTTCAAAATAATTAGTTAACTTTCTGGCCCTTATAATAAACTCCTTCATTTGTCTAATACATCTTTGAAAATTGCAACTTGCTAATCTATTATACACTGAACACGTTATACACATTTCACAAACTATTTACTTACACTAATCCTTGATGACTAAATTTCATTGTATTTTATCAATTTGTGCCATAAAGCTTCAAGTGGAGATTCGCGAACATAAAAACTTAAAATAATACGATAAATATCTACTGTAGATAAAAAAATTAGCACACACTTTTTTACGTCTACTAATCTAATATCATTGAACTATACAACCAATAGATAATCAATAAGAAAAAAAACTATAATAGACAAGACTTGACAGACAAGGCTAGACAGACAAGACTAACAGACAGACAAACAGTTTGAGATAGGCATAGGATAACAGATTAGAAGGACTAAGTGGTCGGTGAATTTCTCTAATTTCATCCAAAATGTTAAATCTTTTCAAATTCACGTTAATATCCCTACTAATTAACACGTGTTCTGACGGTGAACAAGACGTTCTTGACTTAACCGACAGCGAGATCCAGACAAGATTAGATGAATATGAAACTGTTCTCGTCATGTTCTACGCTTCACGGTGTGGCCATTGTAAAAGATTAAAACCAGCATTCCCCAAAGCCGCCGAAGATTTAATCCGAAACGACTCTCCAGTCTACTTTTTGTTAGCCAAGGTAGATTGTACCGAAGCCGGCAAAGAAACTAGTAACAAACATGGAGTTTCCGGATATCAAACACTCAAAATGATACCAGGAAGCTCCTGGTATCATTAAGTATATGAAGCCTCAAGTTGGTCCAAGCTCCAAGGAACTAACAAGTGTAGCGGATTTTGAGAAATTCTTAAACGCCGAGAAAGACATATCCGTTGTTGGCTTCTTCGAAAAGGAATCTCCATTGGAAGCTGCTTTCCTAAAATTGGCCGATAAACAAAGGGAGAATACCAGGTTTGCCCACTCTAACTTCAAGACTGTTCTCGAGAAGCAATTTGGCGTCGTTCCCTTCCGTCCAAAACATTTACACAACAAATTTGAAGAAGATTCCAATCAAGAAACCAATCAAGAATCCAATCAAGAAGATTCCAACCAAGAAGATTTAAAGAAGTTCCAAGAAAGTGATCGACCAATTAAGCAACTTCACCACCAAAAATTATCGTGGTGTTGCTGGCCTTCGTACAGCTGGCAACAGACAAGATTTTCAAAATCCTTTTATTGTTGCTTACTAAGGCCTGGATTATGTTAAGAATGTTAAAGGAACCAACTACTTGCGTAACCGTGTTCTCAAAATAGCTAAACAATATCAAGATAAATTTACTTTTGTACAGCAAAAGTAAACTTCTAAAGACGAGTTCCAACATGAATTGAACGAATACGGCATTGACTTTGTCAAGGGTGATAAGTCAATTATCTTAGCTAAGGATGCCAAGAACCAGAAATTTAACATGAAAGTCATACACTATGGAAGCACTTGAACAATTTATTAAGGATATGGTGAAAGGAAAATTGGAACCATACCAAAAATCTGAACCTATCCCAGAAAGTAATTCCGAACCTTTAAAGTAGCTGTTGGCAAAAACTTCGATGAAATCGTTGTCAACAATGGAAAATATACTTTGATTGAATTCTATGCACCTTGGTGTGGACACTGCAAGAAATTAGCCTCAGCTTACGACAAAGTCGCTAATAAACTTGTTTATGAAAAAGTTTCAATTGTTAAAATGGATGCAACAGCCAATGATGATCCACCACCTTATGATGTTCGGTTTTGTCGGATTCCCAACTCTTCATTGGACTCCGAAAGATTCTCCAATCAAATATGAAGGTGGTCGGGGAGCCGATGATTTATTGCTAAAGAATATTGCTAAGGATGCAACAAATAAGTTGAAAGGATTCGACAGGAAAGGAAATCGGAAACAACAAAAGACTGATTTATTATTTGTCATGTGAATATTTGTTTTTGTCTCATTTAGGCTTTTATTTTATACATAATTATGGTAGAGTTAATCCATTTTGTAATTAAATATTAAATACTAGACAAACAAGACTAGACAGACTAAACTAGATAGACAAGACTAGACAGGTCTTGTCTGTAGAGAGACAAGACTAGACACACAAGACTAGACATACAAAACTAGACAGACAAGTGCAGACAGATCAGATTAGACAGACAAGACTAGACAGACCAGACTAGACAAGAGCAGACAGACAGGACTAAACAGACTAGACTGACAAGACTAGAAAGACCAGACTAGAGAAGAGGAGACAGACTAGCTAGACAAGACTAGACTGACAAGACAGAAAAGATTAAACAGACAAGACTAGACCGGTAAGACTGGGCCGACAAAACTAGACAGACCAGACTAGACAAGAGGAGACACACAAGACTAGACAGACAAGACTAGACAGATCAGACTAGACTAGACAGACAAGACTGGACCGACAAGACTATCACCAAAAACCTCTATTCCACCTTGGCTTTTAGTATGCGCCACCGGTATCGCATATTTTGTATTCATTCAGGGTGGACAGCCCGGACGGTTAGTGAAAACCGCCCTAGTTGTTCCCCGACCAGGATTCGAACCCGCATTGAAAGGCGGGTATGTTGTCAACTACACCACCGAGGAGGACGGTCCGACAAGACTAGTATTGTCTCCCGTTCTTCACTTCACTCCACACGGAACCGCGTGAGCATTACGTCGGGTGGGTAGTTGGTCTATTTACTTCCTTCTCCTTGTTATCCTTTTCATATATTTAGTGTTCTGTCGCATAATGTCCCTCCGCGTTTCTTCGTCCTGGGGCATTAAGTCGGCGATGTTATTTTGCGGCACGTCTGTTCCACACCTCTTATTGGTGTCAATTCGTTGCATTAGCCACCCCGGACACTGGAACACTGGACACTCTGCCCCGCATTAGCAACATGCGCTATCGTCTTGTTTACCAATTGTCTCGCCTGTGTCCGGTACCTAATAAATTCTTCTGACCTCCTTGATGAATATTTTTGAGTGCCCGGTGTATGACTAGCAAGAGTTCCGTCTTCCGGAAGTTCCGAGCTTCGCGCTTCCCATCTCTTCCTTCTTAATATATGCGACATCTCTAAAGTTCAATGGAAGGCCCGCTATCGCAAGAAAAGCTTGTGTGCATGACGTGCGGTATGCTGAGGTTATTCATATCGCCCTTCGCCTGTTGATTGATTCCATTAGGTTTCTAACCTTTTTCCGGCCTTTTTGTTTTTAATTTTCATATTTTGAAATACAGACGTGCCAGGTAACTTTTACAAGGAATGAACATTTCTGATATTGAAAATCAGTTACCGTATTAGCCTAAATATATACCGGTGTGAAACTGGCAATAGCTTTCAGCAATAAAAATTTTGCGTAAAATTTTTATTTCAAAAGGTTATAACTTTCTTATTGATAGGGATTTTTCAAAATTTTCTTCACAGAACTGTTGCACAGTAAGTCACCTCATAAAATATTCCAACAAAATTTAATTTTCTTTTTACACATAGGCATAATAATCATATTAAAGATCAACAAATATTCACAATTACTCACTTCTTAAACGCGGAACGTCAAAGTGTATTATTTTCCAAAATTTTGCAACATAATTTCCACCATCTATTAGGCCACAGTATTACCTTCATTTCTCAAGAAGGAATTTTTCCAAAATTCCTAATAATAAGCGCACAGCGATTATTTAAAAAAAGTGCATTCCGCGCAGTTGCCATTTAATAGAAAAATCCAAAGAGGTAGTAATTTTCAACATTTCTCAATTTTTCTTTCAAATATCACTAGAGAATGAATGTCCCTAATAACGAAATAAAACATTTTTCGAAATATAAAAAAACAATTGAATAACGACCAAACTTAAAATGCAGCTGCTCCACGTAGCACCGTTTCATAGCCAGAACGTCAAATTGCAGTAAATTTTAATTTTTCTAAAATTATCTTTCATACATCACTAGAGAATAAATGTACCTAGACATGTGTAAAAGATTTTGCAAAAATTCGCAAAAGTAAATGTACTCCAGCCCACTTTCGTTCGCCGGGCACTGTTTTATTGCAATAGGGGTAAATAGAAGTAAATTGTACATTTTCTCTCATTTTCTTTCAATTCCCACTACGGGATAAATTTATCTACTTATCTATCGAAGCATTAAAAAAAATCGTACATATAATAAAATTTCACCAAGACTTAAAATACACCAGCTCGACCGCAGCACTGTTTTATTGCTGGACCGTCAAATTGCTCTAAATTTTAACTTTTCTAACATTTTCTTTCATTTCCTACTAGGGTATGAAGCTATCTACTTAACTGTATAAGCATTTCAAAAAAATCGGAAAAATAATTGCATTTGAAGATGACTTAAAATGCACTCACTAGACGCAGCACTGTGTTATTGCTCGACCGTCAAATTGCTCTAAATTATAACTTTTCTAACATTTTATTTCATTTCCTACTAGGGGATGAATATATCTACATAACTGTCTAAGCATTAAAAACAAATCGCAAGAATAATTGCATTTGACGATGACTTAAAATGCACTCACTCGACGCAGCACTGTGTTATTGCTCGACCGTCAAATTGCTCTAAATGTTACAAATATACACTTTGACAAGACTCTATTCACAAAAGTATAGTAAACTAAACTATTATGCTCTAAAAAAATGATAAAAAAGCTTTACCTTTGATGACACAGAATTATTTTTTTGAAAATACAAGAACTGAGGTAAATCTGAAGAAAATTAATTAATTAAGTGCACTTTTACGATTTTGCAAAAATCTTTCACACATGCTTCCGTAGATTTATTCTCTAGTGACATGTGAAAGAAAATTTAAGAAGAATTAAAATTTACTGCAATTTGTCGGTCCAGCAATAAAACAGTGCTGCGTCGAGTGAGTGCATTTTAAGTCATCGTCAAATGCAATTATTTTTGCAATTTTTTTTTAAATGCTTATACAGTTAAGTAGATATATTCATCCCCTAGTAGGAAATGAAAGAAAATGTGAGAAAAGTTAAAATCTAGAGCAATTTGACGGTCGAGCAATAAAACAGTGCTGCGTCGAGTTAGTGCATTTTAATTCATCGTCAAATGCAATTATTCTTGCGAAGTTTTTTAAACGCTTATACAGTTAAGTAGATATATTCATCCCCTAAGAGGAAATGAAAGAAAATGTGAGAAAAGTTAAAATTTAGAGCAATTTGACGGTCCAGCAATTTTTTTTTAAATGCTTATACAGTTAAGTAGATATATTCATCCCCTAGTAGGAAATGAAAGAAAATGTGAGAAAAGTTAAAATCTAGAGCAATTTGACGGTCCAGCAATAAAACAGTGCTGCGTCGAGATGGTCTGAGATGGATTTTAAGTCTTGGTGAGATTTTATTATTTGTACGATTTTTTTTTAATGCTTCGATAGATAAGTAGATAAATTTATCCCGTAGTGGGAATTGAAAGAAAATGTGAGAAAATGTAAAATTTACTTCTATTTACCCCTATTGCAATAAAACAGTGCCCGGCGAGCGAAAGTGGGGTGGAATACATTTACTTTTGGGAATTTTTGAAAAAGCTTTTACACATGTCTAGGTACATTTATTCACAAGTGATGTGTGAAAGAAAATTTGAAAAAAGTTAAAATTTACTGCAATTTGACGTTCTGGCTATGAAACGGTGCTACGTGGAGCAGCTGCATTTTAAGTTTGGTCGTTAATCAATTGTTTTTTTATATTTCGAAAAATGTTTTATTTCGTTGTTAGGTACATTCATTCTCTAGTGATATTTGAAAGAAAATTTGAGAAATGTTGAAAATTACTACCTCTTTTGGATTTTTTTATTAAATGGCAACTGCGGGAATGCACTTTTTTAAATAATGGCTGTGCGCTTATTATTAGGAATTTTGGAAAAATTCCTTCTTGAAAAATGAAGGTAATACTCTGGCCTAATAGACGGTGGAAATTATGTTGGAAAATTTTGGAAAATAATACACTTTGACGTTCCGCGTTTAAGAAGTCAGTAAATGTGAATATTTGTTGATCTTTAATATGATTATTATGCCTACGTGTAAAAAGAAAATTAAATTTTGTTTGAGTATTTTATGAGGTGACTTACTGTGCAACAGTTCTGTGAAGAAAATTTTGAAAAATCCCTATCAATAAGAAAGTTATAGCCTTTTGAAATAAAAATTTTACGCAAAATTTTTATTGCTGAAAGTTATTGCCAGTTTCACACCGGTTAAATATATCACGTCTTATATTTTACACATTTGATAGTGCACAAAAGTAGATTGAGAAACTTAAAAATTTCTTTGAGAAAAGTAAAAGGTTTTAAGTTTTAGGTTAAAAGTAAAAGTTAAGTTTAAGAAGTTTAGAAGGCACGCTAGTTTCGCCACCACTGGTTTATAGCGAAGCGCACTCGCTCAAATTGTAGCCGCATACATTATTATAGAATGGACGGCAGTGCACAAGACTTTCTCTTCTTTGCACTTGGACCCCTCACGTTGGCCATCAGTCTTACCAGCGCAATCAGGGATCGAGAAGCTCTGTCGCAAATTTCTCGGATGTGAATTGGGTTGTTGAATAAAAAAAAATATCGATTTTTTTATGTATTTTAAAACCTTATAAATAATTCGGATGTGCAATATGAAAAAGTTTAAAAAAGAAATTTCAATTAATTATAAACAATTTAAAAGTGATAAAATTTCGAAAATAATCACGTGACTACAAACGCGGAATAATTTGTTTGTAACGTCGTAAGTGAGAAACTTCATTCTAACATTCAATTACGTTCGAATAATATTCAAACACATAATCATTCTTTATAAAATCGTCGTTTAAAGATTTTTTCGGCGCACTGTTTAAAACCATTAGTTTCGACGTTTAACAATGTGAGACATGTAAAAACATTTTTTGAGTGGTTCTTTTTGTAGTACTCCACACGATGGTACGAAACAAGCACGATAACTTTTAATATTTGACATGTCTACTACAACTACTCTATCAACAAAGTCATGCACGGTTAGAAATTACATATTTTACGTCACAACGGTAACAGGCCTGTTTTCGCTACCGAGTTTCAACGAAAAAAAAAAAAAACAAATTGTTTTGTTATAAAACTTAAATATGAGCTTTCGATTTATAACAATATATATATATATATATATATATATATATATATATATATATATATATATATATATTCAAATACCCAATTGTCATACGCACATCCTTATCAGGGTATACTCCCATGTACTTGAGTGTATTTTATTTTCTCTCCCTCAATAGATATTTCGATCTCTGTAACTTTTCTACGACCGGCGGCTAATAGAGCCATCTTTGTCTTCCTAGTAGGGAGCCCCACTCCCATTCCTTTTTTTTCTAGGCTCGTTTATGTGCGAGCTCGGATAACCACAGCCAGGTCATCTACATAGGCAATTAGCTTGACGTGCCTCCCCACATCCAGACGCAACACTTGATCATAGAAGACATTCCACAGGGTCGGGCCAAGCACCGAGCACTGTGGAATGAATGATGCACGTGGTTTGAATTCTCTTACCCAAGTCTAGACCAGTGGTTCTCAAACTGGGTGCCGCGGGCGTATGCCTGGAGTGCCGCAGCAATAATCAAGAAATGTAACAAAAAATGTTAAAAGAAAATTACATGAGGAGGCAAACGAGTTTGAGTTCCTTCTTTTATTGCAGTATTATAGAGAATTGGATAAAATCTGGGTCTTTAAAACGGAGAGGTGAAACTCACTGAAGCTTCTGAAGCAATTGAATCAATGACAACCAGCATTGTCGGAGGAGACGAAATATTCCAGAAGACACTAAGTTCGTCTACCTCAGTTCGCGATAACGCAACTGACGACCAAAAGATAATCCGGGGAAGAATAAGGAAATATGATCCTAGCTACCTCACATTGTTTAGCTTTGTTTTTGTTGGGAACGAACAAGCACCGGAAGGGCAATGCGTTACCAGTCATAAAATTGTTCTGGTTCCATCCAAATTAAAAAGACATATGGAATGCAATCATTCTTATTTAGTACATAAAGGTGAAGAAATCTTCAAACACCGCGCTTTGTCTCTTAAGCAGGGTCATCCATGGTGGAGAGAATTTTTTTTAATTATAATGAAAACGCAACTGAAGCTTCATTTATTGTCAGTTCACACACATAGCAAAATCTGGAAATCCTTATACTATTGCCGAGACACTGAAACCTTCCGTGAAGCATGTTCTAAATTGAATTTTAGGTCCAGACATGGCCAAGAAGTTTGATAATGTGCAGCTGTCAAATAGCACTATAAGCAAGCGAATTTACACAATTTGAGAGTCTGTGGAGAACGAGCTTATAAAGTTGATTTTTTTTTTAGTTTAGAGCTTCATGTAAGTACCGACGTTGCGGCTGTTTTTCTTGTGTTTGTAAGGTATCCATTTGAAATGCAAACAGAAGAAGACTTTTAGATGAGTGAATTGCTTGAAACTTACACCACTGGCGAGGAAATTTTCAAAGTTATCGACAAATATATACAGAAAAATGATTTGAAATGGAGCAAGTGTGTTAATATTTGCAGCGAGCCGTTTCTAGAATGAAGCAAGTGGCAGACAATGGCCACCACAGCCACTATGTCATCCATCGATATTCTCTGACAACTAGAAAGATTTAAAAGTCGTATTGGAAAACTAAATGGAACTGCCACTTGTCGCCTCAATGTTACATTCTCAACATACGCTTACATTAAAAACAGGTACAAGAGCAAACTCTGCATCAAGTGATTTGAGGGTGAAATTAACCAATCTTCCGATAAACTTAAAGGGAATAATAAAAATCATTCATCCCATTAAAGACAATTGAGTATTAAATTTGTATTGTTTTTTTTATTTTCCTAAGTTTTCAAGCCGTTTTTAGGGTAGCTGTGCCGTGAAATTTTTGTAGCCCGACAAGGGTGCCGCGAGATTTTTTTAGCTCGATAAGGGTGCCGCGGCAAAAACAGTTTGAGAACCACTGCTCTAGACAGAAAACTGTCTAGATTCTAGACAGACAAGACTAGACAGACCAGACTAGACAGACAAGACTAGACAGACCAGACTAGACAGACAAAAGTAGACAGACAAGACTTTTTTTATTGTGGTTTTAGTATGGCTTTTGGTATGCGCACGGTATCGCGTATTTCGAATTCCTTCGATGTGGGACGGCGGACTGTTGTGCCGCCCTGGTTGAAAATGCCTCCTCGTTGGGGAATCGAACCCCGATCTTCCGATTGTCAGGTTACTTTAGGTTAGTATGCTGCAACTACACCAGCGGTGCGCAAACTATTTTCATTTCCGATCCAACATTTTCTTTAAAATTTTATCGCGACCCCTGGATAGAAGTAACGTGAACATTGTAATTCCCAAGCAGTTGTACCAACATCTCCACAAAAGTTTAAACAAATCCCCAAATTAGTTTTTGAGAAAATTAAGTTTTAAAATGTCAATGTTAACAAATTTGATTGTCAAGGCGGAGGTTTCAAAAAAGAGCAATATTTTCTGAAATAAATATTAAAATATTGGGAAAATTTGCTAAAAATTCTGGAACAGTTCTATCAACATCTCTGCAAAATTTGAAACAAATCCCCAAATTAGTTTTTGAGAAAATTAAGTTTGAATGTTTATAAATTTGATTTTCAAGGTGGAATTTACAAAAAACTGCAATATTTTCTGAAATAAATATTAAAATATTGGGAAAATTTGTTAAAAATTCCGAAACAGTTCTGCCAACATCTCTGCAAAATTTGAAACAAAACCCCAAAATAATTTTTTCTGAAAATTAAGTTTGAACATTTCAATGTTTATAAATTTGATTTTCAAGGTGGAATTTACAAAAAAAACTGCAATATTTGCTGAAATAAATATTAAAATATTGGGAAAATTTGCTAAACATTCCGGAACAGTTCTACCAACATTTATGTATTTCGTTTTTGAGAAAATTATGTTGGAAAATATGAATGGTTTTTAAATTTCTTTATATAGACATTTCACTATTTACTGCTACCCAATACTTACACACGAAATGCCTTAAATTCACTATCGACCCCTCTGGGGGTCACGACCCATGGTTTGCTCACCACTGGACTACTTTACCGAGGACTAGTTAGAAATGTGGGCCAGCAAAGGAATATAGTTATATAATAGAAGTTAATGAATGGAATGAAGTAGCCCTTTGTGTGCAATAAATGTATTTAATAAAAATGTTTAAATTTAGGGTAACTAACAATTTTTATTTTATAATGTGTTTGTAATTCTCAGAGCAATAGATATTAAAAGGCAAGTTATTTATATGCAAGTTCTTTGCTTCAATAAAATATTCGCCAATCATTAATTTTTTGCTTAATATTCTCTATGATGTTATGAGAAATGCTCTTGATTTTATGAGGAATGAGGGCTGTTAAAGGAATATACATTTTTCAATAGAAGTTAATGGAATGAATGGTACCCCAATTCAGGATGAATTGAACAATATTTATTTTATAATCTCAGTTTGTAGCAATTCTAAAAATAGTTCTAAGATAGTTATTGTAAACAAAAATAAGAGAAGTCTGTTTGAACAAGAGCAATATTTTATGGGACAATTTTAGATGTGAGTTCTCATAGTAACTATTGTCCAATCCAAAAGCTATTACATTCTACTATAAAAATAAACCCTGGTTAAATTTAAAACATGATCTTTCAATAACGGAATTACTGTGCTGAAAATAATTTATTATTTACATTATTCCTTATTTTTCTTGCAATTTATTCTCGGTTAAATGAAAAAAAGGAATCAATATTATCTATTTTAATTGTAGGTTATTCTTGGGAAAAGGAACACCCTACAATTATAATAAAAGGATAAGATCTTAAATAAATCTATTTTGTTTGCAGAAAAATATAGGATAAAATGTATAATAAAATATTTGTATATTAATAGCATTCTGAAAACAAGTGTAGGCAGTTCTGAAAACAATTAACATTCTTGTTTTACATAATTACCTAAAATTAGGTAAAAGCTCTGAAGTTCCTGCCAAAAATCTGTTTGGCAAACTGTTATGTAGTAGCTGTTTTAAACAATGGAAAAATAAACAAAAAGGATGTAGAGAAAGCACAAAGAGAAAGTGCTAAAATTGTAACATTTTTTAAGGAAAAAAAAGTAGGTCAAATAAACAATACCCGAATTAATATAGGATTTAATTTAAGAAATAAAATATTTGGGTACCTCATTCGGTTTTTAAAAACTCGCCTCCTGCGGTCATCGTTATAGTCTTCAGTATCACTGCTGGTTTCGTTATTGTGGTATTGATGGCGATCACTTGCACCCGCCATGTCTACCGTTGGCAACAAACACTTTATTATCAAATGAAAGCACTCCGAACAGTTGTAAATGTCTCTCGTGCTAATGCAGTACATATAAGAAGACAATAAGGAGACAAAGGCATGCACTGTCAAAGAGTTCTCAAACAGAATGTCACTACACAGTCTTGCCAATATATTTTACAATCCTAGTTACTTTCTCTAAAAAAATAAAAAAATAATAATATCTCGGAAAACAGAACTGTGAATGTTAGGTATTCTTACATTTAAATATGTTTTGAGTAGGTGAATGATTTTTAAACTAATTTTTGTAAGCAGTTTCGATATCAAAGATTTTCTTTAAAATTCAATTGGACAATTCGAAGTTATTTGTGTTACCGCTAGATGCTATATAATTTTAGTTTTCTATAATTCAAAACAAATTTTAATTTCAAATATTATCATTTATTTTATAAAATAAATGATATATAACATGCAATCTATGCCTTAGTTACCATATCTTAGGTATTAATTTATAATTCTATATATAAAACATTTTTAGTGGCAAAAATACGGTATAAGTATATATAGAATATATTAAACAATTGTTAAAAGATGGAGACAGTATGCGTTTTTTTGTTTGAATTGAAGTTTTGACGTGTGGGTCAGATTTTAAAAACTTTTTTAAACTTGTTTCAATTATATAAGTCGACATGCATAATGTGTGTTAGGTTGTTTCATGTTCGAAACAAGGTTTGACTTTGTTCAAGGTTGATTGTTTGCAAATCAACGGAATAAAAATCGCTAGTTAACAAGGTTTATTTAAAGAAAATGCAATTCTCTACAAATTTGATTTAAAACATTTTTCAAAATATCCCTTAGTTTCTGTGTAATATTCCGTGTTAACAAAAATAATATTTTGACATTATTCATTTTTGATTATTACCCACTTTATAGATAAATAATCACAAATACAAACAGCAAATTTGATTTTATTTAAAAATTAATTTTTATTAACTTGTCTGACAGTCTGGCAGAAATAACTAAACTAATAGGAATTTTAATTCTCTACAAATTTTATTTGAAACTTTTCTCAAAATGTTGCTTAGTTTTCGAGTTATATTCGCATTTTCTGTAATTCAAAGCAAAAATTCAATTTATTTAAAATTATATCTTTAAAGTTAGTAATGATATAAAATATACAATCCATGCCATTACTTTATAATCTAGTTCTATGACATAACAAGTTAACGCGCGACTAAACAAAGCTTAGAAAACATCACAGTGACATAACAACGCCAACCTTAACACCTTTTTTAATAAAAAAGAAAGTAATTTAGTTTAGTTCCTTTCTTCTGGTTGGCAACACTATTCCATACTTTTAAGATATTTGCTTTCGTGTTGCATATGCAGACTACAAGTTCGAGAGTTAATAGTAGTGTAGTTTTACGGTTCGGTTCATGTTTCCTTACGGTTTTTCTCTTAATTTTTTATTCACTTCCTGCAAAATATCTTCTTTATTTGCTATTAATTGATTAACTCTGTATAAATACAAGTGTTTACGATTTATTAAACAGTGTGCGAGTCGAGTGTGTATTTTTAATATTTGGGTAAGGAATTATTTTTAGTTATTTAGGTTACAGATTTTATCTCGTTTTCAAAAATATTTGATAAACTTTAGTTTATTTATTGAGAAGATAATATTTATATTATAATAATTTTGAAAACATTTTGCAGCAAGTATATGATTCTTTATATTCTATTTAGATCAGGGGTGTCCAATCTCTTTGTTTGCTGAGCCATATAGGAAGAATTCGTGGAGCTTTCGCCCACAAGTTTTTTTCCATAGCTTAAGAACAAAAAATGTTTCCTTCCTCATACACATATTTCCAAGTATTTGGAAATATTTTGTTTCCACTCAAAAATGAAATATGTATAAATCCATAAATTTTATGAAACCACCTTGGTTTATGCTTTGAAATAAATTAATTAAAGAAATTGTCAGTTTACTTTTGGGCTACAGGTTAGACCCCTCTGATTCAGATAAATTTCACTTATTTTATATTCACATTCAACACTATAGCTAGGGTCATGAGCGTCCCTGGCAAAATTCGAATATTGCGCCTCCATATTTTCTAGCAAGATGTATGTATATACATTTAAGATTACATAAGAAATAGTTCTTACTATCACGTACGAAACGTAACAATACAAGTTCGTTAATTAAGGCATTATAAAATATTTTAAAACTGTATACATACACACCCCACAAAAAGAAATCTAATATTGAAAGCTCAGGCGACCTAGCTGGGTAATGGTTTGGGTCAAACCTCCCTAACCACCTTTCGCCAAAATGATCATGTAACCATTGTCTGACCAAGGCTGTGCAATGTGCAGGGCAGCCGTCTTGTTGCCCAAACAAATTATTACGTACTACTGGCTTTAATGTTTTAAGAGATGGTAAGACAAAATGTTCAAATAAACGTGCTGGTTTAAATTTCCCTCTATAAAATATGGGCCACTGATCCGATCAAAAAAATTCCACACCATACATTAACTTTTTTGTAACTTTGACCTCGTTTGTTTATTATGAAATTAGGATTCTCGTAAGCGCAATGACGACTATTTTGTGAAGATACGTATCCCTTTGTGCAAAATGTACTTTCATCGGTAAAAAAATTAATCTATGAAATTTTTAGTTTTTAAGAAAATTTTCACCTATCCACAAACAAAACTCTAAACGTCTCTCTTCATCAACAGGTTCAAGTGTTTTCCGCATCTTTGGCTTAAACGATTTTATTTTGTTTTCCTTAAAAATTGTGTCAAACCATACCCTTTTGTTTAAATCCCGTGGCGCTTCCTTAAAGATAATTTCGGTCTATCTAAAACTGACCGTATTACTAATAAATAAAAATCTGTTATTTTATTATTAAAAATTCGAATTTTTATTTCAAAATTTGTATTCCGACTTTACGTTAGTTTATACATATAACAACAAATTTTCTTTTCGTACAATAATTTTCTCAACAAGCAGAACTTTTTATAAAAAATTACTTTTGGTTGTAAAATGGAAAATTAAGATTTTTGCCCTATCAATCCGCGTACACACTGTATATCTGAAAGCGAATATCTCACAAATTTGAGAAACATGTGTTTTATCATTTTCCGAAAATTCTGCTAAGGGGGCTGCAAATGAGGGATAATTATATTTAAAAAACTGGAGATGTTAGAGATATGAAAATTGGGTGTATAACAAAATTGAAAATGGTCCGATGACTCGTCGTACTATTGTAGGATATGGATTGCTTATTCCTCATGCTATCTTATTATTTATTCCTTATGGCTTATTCCTCATGCTATCTTACATTATTTGTGGAAGCCAAAACCTAGATAAGGAAGTACATGAACAAATATTTGATACCGTCCCATGATTGTGGCGGCGACAATTCAAGTTTGGTTTGCTTTTCTTGTAAATATGATGTTGTATACGTGGATTCGATTGTATGCAAATGTTTGCAATCAACAAAACAAAAAAAGTACAATCATATTTTTTCTGGAATGGCAGAAATAACCTTACTTCCTTAAATCTATATGTAAAAATATACAAAAAACATATTTCCTGCAAAATATTAAAACATTTATTGCATTTTCCAAACTTTAATAACAGTGACATTTCAAAATTTGCTAATTGCTAGTTTTGTCTGTCTAGTCTTGACTGTCTAATCTTGTCCATCTAGTCTTGTCTATCTAATCTTGTTTGTCTAGCCTTGTCTGTCTAGTCTTGACTGTCTAGTCTGGTCTATCTAGTCTTGTCTGTCTAGTCCTGTCTTTCTAGTCTTGTCTGTCTAGTCTTGTCTGTCTAGTCTTGTCTGTCTAGTCTTGTCTGTCTAGTCTTGTCTGTCTAGTCTTGTCTGTCTAGTCTTGCCTGTCTAGTCTTGTCTGTCTAGTCTTGTCTGTCTAGTCTTGTCTGTCTAGTCTTGTCTGTCTAGTCTTGTCTGTCTAGTCTTGTCTGTCTAGTCTTGTCTGTCTAGTCTTGTCTGTCTAGTCTTGTCTGTCTAGTCTTGTCTGTCTAGTCTTGTCTGTCTAGTCTTGTCTGTCTAGTCTTGTCTGTCTAGTCTTGTCTGTCTAGTCTTGTCTGTCTAGTCTTGTCTGTCTAGTCTTGTCTGTCTAGTCTTGTCTGTCTAGTCTTGTCTGTCTAGTCTTGTCTGTCTAGTCTTGTCTGTCTAGTCTTGTCTGTCTAGTCTTGTCTGTCTAGTCTTGTCTGTCTAGTCTTGTCTGTCTAGTCTTGTCTGTCTAGTCTTGTCTGTCTAGTCTTGTCTGTCTAGTCTTGTCTGTCTAGTCTTGTCTGTCTAGTCTTGTCTGTCTAGTCTTGTCTGTCTAGTCTTGTCTGTCTAGTCTTGTCTGTCTAGTCTTGTCTGTCTAGTCTTGTCTGTCTAGTCTTGTCTGTCTAGTCTTGTCTGTCTAGTCTTGTCTGTCTAGTCTTGTCTGTCTAGTCTTGTCTGTCTAGTCTTGTCTGTCTAGTCTTGTCTGTCTAGTCTTGTCTGTCTAGTCAAATTCAAATTCAAAATAATTTATTAACCAAAAAAAGATGTATATATAAAGATACATATTGGTAAGTCAATACAATGATTAAAATAGTTTAACATACTCATCAATCGTATATAAACATTTTGAAATAAGAATGTCTCTCATTTTTTTCCTGAACTTTCTGATTGAGACTTCCTGGGTAAGACTTGTAGGTAGCTTGTTATATAAGTAGATTCCAGCAACAGCGGGCGCTTTACTGCAGACAGTCAATCTTGAATAGGGGGTATATAGTTTCATGCATCCTCTAGTATTATAATTATGATTATCTTGATGTTTAGGAATTAATTGCTTATTTGTGTGTATATAACAATTGGTTTCAAGAATGAAGAGACTTAATACAGTTAAAATTTTTAAGTTAGTAAAGTGAGGCCTGCACGATGTATAAGCCGGTAAACCAAGAAGGGCTCTTAGTATCCGTTTCTGTGCTTTCAAAACTTTCGGCCACTCTGGTGAAGTCCCCCAAGCTATTATACCATATGAAAGAATTGACTGAATTTCAGCAAAATAAAAGTTCAATAATTCTGGTACACTCAAAAACCTCTTCAGGTAGCGGAGACAGTAGGCTTTCTTACTGAGCGTCTTACACACCCTGTCGATGGTCATGTGCCAAGCTAAGTTTTCTTCAAAACATATACCAAGAAATTTTGTGAAATTTACACGTTTTATCGCACATTGATCCGTTTGTATAGAAATATCCTTGGCGTATTCACTACGTTGAGTTTTGAATAAAATGAATTCAGTTTTTTCGATGTTGAAAAATAATTTATTCGCTGAAAACCAACTGGATAAGTCCCGCACTAAGAGATTTGCATTTCTCTGTGTATCTAATAAAGTTTCATTAGAAATGAGAAAGCTGGCATCGTCTGCGTATAGGGTGCAGTCAGTATCTTCCTTGGATAAACGGAATTAGATCAGCTAAATATAGGATGAACAAAGTTGGGGCAAGAACACTCCCTTGAGGTACCCCCCCTGAATTAAAAGCCATATCTGATGTCACACTTTTCCTTGAATGGGACTGTATCAATACATATTGCGTACGATTTTTTATGAATGAGTGGATCCAGTTTCCTGCTATTCCTCTTATTCCATACGAAAATAATTTGTTCATTAACTGGGCGTGATCGACACAGTCAAAAGCTTTGCTTAAATCACAGAATATTCCCACGGGGAATCTGCCCTTATCCACTTCTGACAGAATTTTATTATATAGGCCTACAATCGCTGAAGTTGTGGACTTGCCCCTTTGAAAGCCATGCTGTTCCATCGGAATTAAATTATGTTTGGAAATAAACGGTGTAAGTCTGTACAGAAAACAGTATTCCAGGATTTTCGAGAGTACAGATAGCAAAGCAATAGGCCTATAGTTATTCAGAGAATGTTTATTTCCTTTCTTGAAGATAGGTAGTATAGTGGCTACTTTAAGAATATCGGGAAACTTCGCTGATTTAAATGAGCAGTTGACTAGACTTTGCAACGGCTTGAGCAGATGCAGAACGTTTTCTTTCAGTAAACGGCAGGGAATACCATCGGGACCGTGCGAATTTTTGTTTTTTAATTTCTCAGTTAGTATATTTAACAGTTCCGTTTCACTAATGTCGTCGACATACATAGTTTCTTCTATGAAGGGAATATGGTAATTCGTTATTTCCGTAGGTGTGATGTCCTTCATTATTTCCCCCGGCGCTTTTATAAAAATGTCATTAAAAAGCTTCGCAATTTTATTGCTATCCTGGATCCGGGCGTCATCAATATCTATAATAAAACTTTCCTGTTTGGGCGATTTGTTTGTTTGCTGATTAATAAGTGTCCATAGATCTTTCTGCTTATTATCGGAATTAGCAAGAAGGTTACGAAAATAATTTCGTTTGGATTCGCTTATTAATTTGAAATGAGTTCTTTTATTTCTTAAGTAGTAAGCGCGTAGTTGGGGAAATTCTTTTTGTAGGACAAAGAGGTCTCTTAAATTTCTACTAGAGATTCTGGCTTCCATTGTGATCCAAGTTTTGTTGTGCACTTTGGTCTGTGTTAGAGGGAAACTACTGTAGTAATGGTGTTGCAGCGTGTTTACAAGTGCAACTGTTTTCTCATTGCAGTCATCTGTGTTGAGGACGTCGGACCATGTTTCACGTTTTATGCACTCTTCAAAATTTAGTTTATTTTGAAGAGTGTGTTTACGCATAAGCCTCTGTTGCATATTTCTGTTGCCGCTGCTCAAGCCGCTCAGAAGTAACATCCTATGATCTGATAGTGGGCAGTCTTCTACCGAGGTTGTCCAATCTTGCTTGAAATTAACAAAAATATTGTCAATCATTGAGCACGAAGTCTGGGTAATTCTAGTGTTTTGATTTACTAGCTGTACAAGACCAAAAGAAGACATCAAATTTACCAGGCCTTTACTTTCGTTTGAATAGTCTTGTCTGTCTAGTCTTGTCTGTCTAGTCTTGTCTGTCTAGTCTTGTCTGTCTAGTCTTGTCTGTCTAGTCTTGTCTGTCTAGTCTTGTCTGTCTAGTCTTGTCTGTCTAGTCTTGTCTGTCTAGTCTTGTCTGTCTAGTCTTGTCTGTCTAGTCTTGTCTGTCTAGTCTTGTCTGTCTAGTCTTGTCTGTCTAGTCTTGTCTGTCTAGTCTTGTCTGTCTAGTCTTGTCTGTCTAGTCTTGTCTGTCTAGTCTTGTCTGTCTAGTCTTGTCTGTCTAGTCTTGTCTGTCTAGTCTTGTCTGTCTAGTCTTGTCTGTCTAGTCTTGTCTGTCTAGTCTTGTCTGTCTAGTCTAGTCTGTCTAGTCTTGTCTGTCTAGTCTTGTCTGTCTAGTCTTGTCTGTCTAGTCTTGTCTGTCTAGTCTTGTCTGTCTAGTCTTGTCTGTCTAGTCTTGTCTGTCTAGTCTTGTCTGTCTAGTCTTGTCTGTCTAGTCTTGTCTGTCTAGTCTTGTCTGTCTTGTCTTGTCTGTCTAGTCTTGTCTGTCTAGTCCTGTCTGTCTAGTCTTGTCTGTCTAGTCTTGTCTGTCTAGTCTTGTCTGTCTAGTCTTGTCTGTCTAGTCTTGTCTGTCTAGTCTTGTCTGTCTAGTCTTGTCTGTCTAGTCTTGTCTGTCTAGTCTTGTCTGTCTAGTCTTGTCTGTCTAGTCTTGTCTGTCTAGTCTTGTCTGTCTAGTCTTGTCTGTCTAGTCTTGTCTGTCTAGTCTTGTCTGTCTAGTCTTGTCTGTCTAGTCTTGTCTGTCTAGTCTTGTCTGTCTAGTCTTGTCTGTCTAGTCTTGTCTGTCTAGTCTTGTCTGTCTAGTCTTGTCTGTCTAGTCTTGTCTGTCTAGTCTTGTCTGTCTAGTCTTGTCTGTCTAGTCTTGTCTGTCTAGTCTTGTCTGTCTAGTCTTGTCTGTCTAGTCTTGTCTGTCTAGTCTTGTCTGTCTAGTCTTGTCTGTCTAGTCTTGTCTGTCTAGTCTTGTCTGTCTAGTCTTGTCTGTCTAGTCTTGTCTGTCTAGTCTTGTCTGTCTAGTCTTGTCTGTCTAGTCTTGTCTGTCTAGTCTTGTCTGTCTAGTCTTGTCTGTCTAGTCTTGTCTGTCTAGTCTTGTCTGTCTAGTCTTGTCTGTCTAGTCTTGTCTATCTAGTCTTGTCTGTCTAGTCTTGTCTGTCTAGTCTTGTCTGTCTAGTCTTGTCTGTCTAGTCTTGTCTGTCTAGTCTTGTCTGTCTAGTATTGTCTGTCTAGTCTTGTCTGTCTAGTCTTGTCTGTCTAGTCTTGTCTGTCTAGTCTTGTCTGTCTAGTCTTGTCTGTCTAGTCTTGTCTGTCTAGTCTTGTCTGTCTAGTCTTGTCTGTCTAGTCTTGTCTGTCTAGTCTAGTCTGTCGAGTCTTGTCTGTCCAGTCTTGTCTGTCTAGTCTTGTCTGTCTAGTCTTGTCTGTCTAGTCTTGTCTGTCTAGTCTTGTCTGTCTAGTCTTGTCTGTCTAGTCTTGTCTGTCTAGTCTTGTCTGTCTAGTCTTGTCTGTCTAGTCTTGTCTGTCTAGTCTTGTCTGTCTAGTCTTGTCTGTCTAGTCTTGTCTGTCTAGTCTTGTCTGTCTAGTCTTGTCTGTCTAGTCTTGTCTGTCTAGTCTTGTCTGTCTAGTCTTGTCTGTCTAGTCTTGTCTGTCTAGTCTTGTCTGTCTAGTCTTGTCTGTCTAGTCTTGTCTGTCTAGTCTTGTCTGTCTAGTCTTGTCTGTCTAGTCTTGTCTGTCTAGTCTTGTCTGTCTAGTCTTGTCTGTCTAGTCTTGTCTGTCTAGTCTTGTCTGTCTAGTCTTGTCTGTCTAGTCTTGTCTGTCTAGTCTTGTCTGTCTAGTCTTGTCTGTCTAGTCTTGTCTGTCTAGTCTTGTCTGTCTAGTCTTGTCTGTCTAGTCTTGTCTGTCTAGTCTTGTCTGTCTAGTCTTGTCTGTCTAGTCTTGTCTGTCTAGTCTTGTCTGTCTAGTCTTGTCTGTCTAGTCTTGTCTGTCTAGTCTTGTCTGTCTAGTCTTGTCTGTCTAGTCTTGTCTGTCTAGTCTTGTCTGTCTAGTCTTGTCTGTCTAGTCTTGTCTGTCTAGTCTTGTCTGTCTAGTCTTGTCTGTCTAGTCTTGTCTGTCTAGTCTTGTCTGTCTAGTCTTGTCTGTCTAGTCTTGTCTGTCTAGTCTTGTCTGTCTAGTCTTGTCTGTCTAGTCTTGTCTGTCTAGTCTTGTCTGTCTAGTCTTGTCTGTCTAGTCTTGTCTGTCTAGTCTTGTCTGTCTAGTCTTGTCTGTCTAGTCTTGTCTGTCTAGTCTTGTCTGTCTAGTCTTGTCTGTCTAGTCTTGTCTGTCTAGTCTTGTCTGTCTAGTCTTGTCTGTCTAGTCTTGTCTGTCTAGTCTTGTCTGTCTAGTCTTGTCTGTCTAGTCTTGTCTGTCTAGTCTTGTCTGTCTAGTCTTGTCTGTCTAGTCTTGTCTGTCTAGTCTTGTCTGTCTAGTCTTGTCTGTCTAGTCTTGTCTGTCTAGTCTTGTCTGTCTAGTCTTGTCTGTCTAGTCTTGTCTGTCTAGTCTTGTCTGTCTAGTCTTGTCTGTCTAGTCTTGTCTGTCTAGTCTTGTCTGTCTAGTCTTGTCTGTCTAGTCTTGTCTGTCTAGTCTTGTCTGTCTAGTCTTGTCTGTCTAGTCTTGTCTGTCTAGTCTTGTCTGTCTAGTCTTGTCTGTCTAGTCTTGTCTGTCTAGTCTTGTCTGTCTAGTCTTGTCTGTCTAGTCTTGTCTGTCTAGTCTTGTCTGTCTAGTCTTGTCTGTCTAGTCTTGTCTGTCTAGTCTTGTCTGTCTAGTCTTGTCTGTCTAGTCTTGTCTGTCTAGTCTTGTCTGTCTAGTCTTGTCTGTCTAGTCTTGTCTGTCTAGTCTTGTCTGTCTAGTCTTGTCTGTCTAGTCTTGTCTGTCTAGTCTTGTCTGTCTAGTCTTGTCTGTCTAGTCTTGTCTGTCTAGTCTTGTCTGTCTAGTCTTGTCTGTCTAGTCTTGTCTGTCTAGTCTTGTCTGTCTAGTCTTGTCTGTCTAGTCTTGTCTGTCTAGTCTTGTCTGTCTAGTCTTGTCTGTCTAGTCTTGTCTGTCTAGTCTTGTCTGTCTAGTCTTGTCTGTCTAGTCTTGTCTGTCTAGTCTTGTCTGTCTAGTCTTGTCTGTCTAGTCTTGTCTGTCTAGTCTTGTCTGTCTAGTCTTGTCTGTCTAGTCTTGTCTGTCTAGTCTTGTCTGTCTAGTCTTGTCTGTCTAGTCTTGTCTGTCTAGTCTTGTCTGTCTAGTCTTGTCTGTCTAGTCTTGTCTGTCTAGTCTTGTCTGTCTAGTCTTGTCTGTCTAGTCTTGTCTGTCTAGTCTTGTCTGTCTAGTCTTGTCTGTCTAGTCTTGTCTGTCTAGTCTTGTCTGTCTAGTCTTGTCTGTCTAGTCTTGTCTGTCTAGTCTTGTCTGTCTAGTCTTGTCTGTCTAGTCTTGTCTGTCTAGTCTTGTCTGTCTAGTCTTGTCTGTCTAGTCTTGTCTGTCTAGTCTTGTCTGTCTAGTCTTGTCTGTCTAGTCTTGTCTGTCTAGTCTTGTCTGTCTAGTCTTGTCTGTCTAGTCTTGTCTGTCTAGTCTTGTCTGTCTAGTCTTGTCTGTCTAGTCTTGTCTGTCTAGTCTTGTCTGTCTAGTCTTGTCTGTCTAGTCTTGTCTGTCTAGTCTTGTCTGTCTAGTCTTGTCTGTCTAGTCTTGTCTGTCTAGTCTTGTCTGTCTAGTCTTGTCTGTCTAGTCTTGTCTGTCTAGTCTTGTCTGTCTAGTCTTGTCTGTCTAGTCTGTCTAGTCTTGTCTGTCTAGTCTTGTCTGTCTAGTCTTGTCTGTCTAGTCTTGTCTGTCTAGTCTTGTCTGTCTAGTCTTGTCTGTCTAGTCTTGTCTGTCTAGTCTTGTCTGTCTAGTCTTGTCTGTCTAGTCTTGTCTGTCTAGTCTTGTCTGTCTAGTCTTGTCTTGTCTGTCTAGTCTTGTCTGTCTAGTCTTGTCTGTCTAGTCTTGTCTGTCTAGTCTTGTCTGTCTAGTCTTGTCTGTCTAGTCTTGTCTGTCTAGTCTTGTCTGTCTAGTCTTGTCTGTCTAGTCTTGTCTGTCTAGTCTTGTCTCTCTAGTCTTGTCTGTCTAGTCTTGTCTGTCTAGTCTTGTCTGTCTAGTCTTATCTGTCTAGTCTTGTCTGTCTAGTCTTGTCTGTCTAGTCTTGTCTGTCTAGTCTTGTCTGTCTAGTCTTGTCTGTCTAGTCTTGTCTGTCTAGTCTTGTCTGTCTAGTCTTGTCTGTCTAGTCTTGTCTGTCTAGTCTTGTCTGTCTACTCTTGTATGTCTATTCTTGTCTGTCTAGTCTTGTCTGTCTAGTCTTGTCTGTCTAGTCTTGTCTGTCTAGTCTTGTCTGTCTAGTCTTATCTGCCTTGTCTGTCTAGTCTTGTCTCTCTCTTTTAATTCTGGAGACCCTGGTTCGAATCCTGGTCGGGGAGGCGACAACTAGGGCGGTTTTTACTAACCGTCCTAATGAATGCAAAATATCCGATATCGGGGTGACGCATACTAAAAGCCAAAGGGGGTTTATTAAGAGCTTCCCCCGAACCACGTTTAAAAAGCCTTGTCTGTCTAGTCTTGTCTGTCTAATCTTATCTGTCCAGTCTTGTCTGTCTAGTTTCATTTTATGTCATTTCTAAATAAATAAAATATTTAGAAATATTTAGAAAATATTTAAATAATAAATATCTAACATATTTAGAAAATTGTATGGTGGTTGGTAACACTGATAATTCACATTTCAATTTGAAATTAGTTTGAATTATAAAATCTAAACTTTTTTGTGACAAATTACACAACATCAATATGAGTGATAAATAAATTATCGTGTTCCTCACCTGAAGTTCGCCAAATTGCTGAAAATACAGTGAGCAACTTACAGGTTGATAGCTCTGAATTTCAACGGTGCCAACTTAGAAAAATTAAATTATTAAAGCACTCGGCGAGCCATTAACAAACCTATATGAGTGCTTTAATGACTCCGTTTTAGACGTAAAATAGAAAAAAAAATCCGTGTTGACTATAAATAAAAACATGGAGCGTCAATATATTGGGTTTTTCGATAATTAATGTCGCTTTTTCTCATAGATGACACGAACTGCATATTTCATGTAGTTGTGATTGCGTGGCTAACATTATTATATACTATTTTAAAGGTGAGACTTTCGTCTATCTTTAGTCAAAAACTGAGCGTCATTAGTAAAAAACAAGTTGGTTAAAAATTAAGTTGAAAATGGATAATCAAAGAAAGCATTATCGGAAGAAATTATGTGAAGTTTATAGTGAGGACTGCCTTACTGAACGTCAGTGAAATTTTAATGTGCAAGATGCACCACATACTGGTCGTCCAACCACTACTGATGACGACAAAATAAAGGCGTTAATCGAAACTAACCGGCGTATGACAACTCCAGAGATAGCAGAGAAGCTCGACATATCGAATTCAACCGTTACTTGCATTACAACAGCTTGGTTACGTAAACAAACTGAATGTTTGGGTTCCTCACGAATTAAAGGAAATCCACCTCGCCAAACACATTAACATATGCGACTCTTTGCTGAATCGTAACCAAAACGACAGTTTTGTCAACAGTCATTTGTTCTGAAAATCTATCAAATGAAAGCATGAAACCATCCAACTTGAAGCAACATTTTGAAACAAACCACAATCAGTACAAAGATAAACCAATCGATTTTTTAAAAACAAACTTAAGGATTTAAATTAATCTTAAAAAGTAATGCGGGGTTGGACAGGAGGTGACTATAGAAAATTCCGTATCGCGTGTCGCTTTTAATTGCGAAATGCGGTACAGCGGAGACTTTATAAATAAAGCCAGCAGCCAAGATAATGGTAGAATTAATGATAGGAGATATGGCAAAACAGACTTTTGACCGCGTTCCCATCTCAAATAATACAGTTCATCGACGAATCATTGATATGTCTAATAATGTGAAACAAATGTTATTGTCTGATATTTCTCAAAGTCGTTATTATGCATTACAAGTCGATGAGTCCACTGATATTGCGAATTTTGCAAATCTTATGGCGTTTGTTAGATACGAAAAAGATCAAGAAATTCATGACGATCTTTTATTTTGCCAGCCATTATTAGGTTATACAACAGGAGAAGATAACTTCAATCTTATGAATAAATTTATGCAAGAGAACAAAATTGATTGGAATAGATGTGTTGGAATAAGCATAGATGGAGCTAAAAGTATGGTCGTAATTAATAAAGGACTCGTTGTGAAAATTGAGAATATTGCCCCGAATGCCATATCCACACATTGTTGCATACACAGAGAGGCTTTAGCAACACATAAGATGCCAGCTGATATACAGAAAGTTCTGGATGAAAGCGGGAAAATCATTAACTTCATTAAAGGCCGCCGTTTGAATTCACCACTTCAACACTTTGAAGAACTGTTTGTTATCTCGAGGGAAATTTCTAAACCAATTATTTGAACTTATACATGAACTTCAAGTTTTTCTTGCAATTAGAGACGAATTGCTCTATAAATTTGCATACTTAGCAGATATATTCTCTGTTCTAAATTGTTTCAACTTAACGTCGCAAGGTAAAGAAACTTCATTGTTTCACGTTCGAGATAGAGTGAACGCTACCATGGCAAAATTCAATTTGTGGCAAAAGAGAGTTGGTAATGGAGGAGTGGACTCGTTTCCCTCTCTTCATGAGTTTATAACAAGTTCGGCTGATACAATTGATGGTGATACTCTGAAATGTATAACTCAGCATTTAGAGGTTTTTAAGCAATTTACAAGTGGGTCTGAAAAAATATTTGTTTATAATTTTTTTTTTAATTTCCTGATTTAAACAAACATATTGAATGGATAAGATATACGTTTATCATTAATACAACATCCATGCCAGAAGGTTTATCGCATGCAGCAGAAAACAAATTGTTGGAATTAGCTTTATACGAATTTTAAAAAAATGAACATGCGGACAATGAACAAGGAGTGCACTTTAACTTCATTCTGGTTGCAAATGTAACATTTTATTTTGTTTATCCAGAGTTAACAGAGAAAGTTCTGAAATACTACAACTTGCCTTTTCCAACTTCCTTTCGATGTGAAGTTGCTTTTTCAGCATTTGCGGATATTAAGTCAAAAGGCTTTTTTTTGGATATGGAACCGCATCTCTTAATTAAAATTAACAAGCAGAAAACCAAATTATGATGATTTGTCGTCTCAACTATATATATAACTTTTATTTCATTTATATTTTATTATGAATGAACTTTATTTTTCGTTTATGGTTCATTATTATTTTGTTTATGTACTTAAAAAAGGAAACAATAAATATACTTTGATTGTTTACGAGAAAAAAACTTTTGAATCACCGTAATTTAATTTTTAATTTAACCACGTTGTCAAACATTTAAAAAAAATCGCATTTTGGGTGGGTCGAGGGGTGCTCAATATTATGAAAATTTTAGAAGGGGTATACCGATGTCGAATGTTTGGGAAACACTGGTCTACAGTATTAAAATATTTTATTCAGTCATTAAGTTTTCAGCTCTGTTTAAAGTTTCTAGCGCACCGGACAATTAGTTTAGAATCGATTGCCAAGATAACGGACAAGAGAACGGATAAGAGAACGCACAAGAGAACGGGCAATCGAAGGGGCACGAGATCGGACAATCCCAACGGAGAAGAAAACGAACAATAGAACAGACAATAGAATGGGCAAGAAACGGACACCAAAAAGGATCAATAGAACGGAGAAGATAATACAATGGAGTCTGTCTAGTCTGTCTAATCCGCCTAGTCCATCTAGTCTGTCGAGTTTGTCCAGACTAATCTCGCTAAAATTTATCGAGAGCATCGAGAGAAAGTGGCCGGAGGTACAAGAACGACCCAAGCCGTTCTGGTAAGGAGGGCAGAGGATGTCGTTTATGCACAGATGGTAAATGCCATAAAGAATGAAGTAGATGTAGAGGTGATACATGTGAAAGGGATGAGGAAAACCGCAGCTGGAGACCTCATGCTTAGAGTAAAAGAGGAGGGGGAAAAGCAGCGACTGGCTGAGATAATAGCCCAAGTGAAAGAGGTGAGTGAGGTCAGAACGGAGGTGGGCTTTAGAAGTGTCCTGGTCCGGGACATGGACGAGGCTACCACCCCAGAGGAAGTGAAAGAGGCCTTGCAGAAGTCCACTGAATGCAAGGACTGCGTGGTTAAGTCCTTTCGCTCAGTGCGGGTAGGGGCCAGCTTGGCGGTCGTTGCACTTCCAGTAAGAGCGGCGCGAACGTTGCTAGAGAAAGGGAGAATTGAGGTAGGATGGGTTATGTGTCGGGTGAGTGAGAACAACAAGCCACCCAAGTGCTACCGGTGCCTTGGCTTCGGCCACTTGGCGGCAGCATGCAAGGAAAAGGACAGAAAGATGGTATGTCTGCGGTGCGGGGAATGTGGACACAAAGCACAAGAGTGCAAGGCCAAGGAAGCCATGTGCTACGTGTGTGAAGTGAGCGGACACAGGGCAAACTCTATGGGCTGCCTCGTTTACCAAAAATGTGTGGAAAGTATGAAAGGGAAGTCTATCAGAAAATGATAATACTGCAGACAAACTCAAATAGGAGTGCAACTGCAATGGAGTTGGTATGGAATGAATGCGAGAACTTGGTCCTGTATGGGTGCTACATCTCGCCCAACATTACGCTGGAGCAGTTTGTACGTTTATGGGTGAGCTGAGGACTAGTATGAAAACCTAGTCCAAAGAGATTGTTGTCGGGGGGAATTTCAATGCCAAGTCTGCTTGGTTGGGATCCCCCCAGAGAAGATGAAAGAGGAAGAATATGGAGGAGTGGTTGGCAGAGGAGGACCTGGTGGTGCACTATAGGTACTGCGTTGCAAATGAGAACACGGCGGAGCATACGATCTTTGAGAGTGTGAGATGGGTGCGAATGAGGAGCGAGGCAGAATGCAAAGTAGGAGAGGATGTAGCAAGGTGAACTTGGTGAGGATTATGCTCCGTAGTGAATATGAATAGGGCGTGCTGACTGGGATGTTAGGATTTATAATGAGGAGAAAGGAGAAGAATGAAAGGGATGAGCGTGAGGCGGGTTGAAGGGTTGCTACGCGGGAGCCGTACCGGTCCCCCCTTTAATTTATTGTAAATAAGGATTGCAATCCGGAAAACCGGATCCGGTAATCCGGCGGATCCGGCATAACTAAACGTTTATCTACGTTTAATAGCGTTTTTAATAACGTTTAATATACTGGATCCGGTGATGCTATTTTTTTGTAAAATAATCGCGCTATTGCATGACTAGGTACTTTAAATGCGTGGTGCGCAAGGTGCCACATGGTTTTTACAAAACCAAAATTGTTTTTTGATAAATAATGCATAATAAGTTGATCAAACTAAATAGTTAAAAACTCATTATAGTGATAATTGTACCATTGAATAGACAGATTCATCACGATATCTGCCATAAATATAAGAATAAGACTTGTTAGCATGCTCAAATAGGTAATTGTTGTGATCTCAGTAAATTAAGTAAAGTTTATTATGTTATATTTAATAAAGTTAGTTACCTACACTGTGCTAGATTTTTAATTGTGTATAATACACTCACTCGATTATCCTGGAAACAGTCCATTTTGGAACGAAAAGGGAAAATTATCCTGATCGGATCAACCGAACTTCTATCGATCCGGATCCGGCCGGATCGATGGAAATACGGCCGGATCCGGCCGCATTGAAAATCACACCGGATTGCAATCCCTAATTGTAAACCTTGATGTGAGTGTGGGGCGGGGGCACGGTGAATAACGGCGCTCCCGGCATAACGAGTGAATGGGGATAAATGGTTTTTAGAAATGAAAGAGGGAGGTACGTGATGAAGTTATGCCAACTTTGGATTTCATCACGTTTCCTCTGTTTTTTTTTGGCTGGGGGGCATGGTGGGGTTTTTTTTAGTGGGTCGCCCCTTGCTGGGCAGCCTCACACTACCACTCGGCACGGGCCGGGTGGTGTCCGTTTGCAGATTTTCACCTCCCAGCACGTGCAAAAAAAGTCTGTCTAGTCAGTCTAGTCAAAAAACTATGGAACCTAAAACAACTAACCAGCGCGACGTCGAAGCGTCCGGTAGCGACGCTAGCGCGTCTTTCAAATCTCCTTCTCTAGCGGTTTTAATGTTTGCAAATCAATCTGGGTAAAGCCAAGGCCGCCACAGGAGCCCTATTAGAAAAAATTGAAAGGGACAAAATTTCAATAGTTTTTTATTCAAGAGCCTCACGTCTTCCGTGGAAAAAACGTCTTTTTGGGTTTTCCAGATCACTACAGGGTTATGCACTCTCGTAAGCCAAATGAACCAACTATTAAAGCCGCGATAGTTATACCTGATCATCGAATCACAGCAATGCTCAATACAGATTTGTCCAGTAATCTGATATTAGTTATCCAAGTTCTTCCAAGTCCTCCTTATCGTGGGAAAATGAACTTCTATGCCATATTCGTCTACCTACCACCACCATCAAGATCGGCGGGGCAGGATAAATTCGAAGAAAATCTAACGAATCTCTCTAATATTCTTAGGGAGACAAGATCGAAAGCAGAAGTATTAGTTGCTGGAGATTTCAACGCAAAGTCCTTTTCTTGGGGTAGTGTATTGGAAGATAAAAGGGGTAAATGTCTAGATACATTCATATCACAGAACAATCTGGCCATCCTGAACATTGGGTTGGAACCTACATTCATTGGACACAAAGGACACAGCCTGATTGACCTAACTCTTGCCAGCTTCACACTAAGCAAGGAAATCTGCAATTGGCATCTTCCCCATGAGAGTAGCTTATCAGATCACCGTTATATAAGCTGGATAATGGGAAAGGTAACTGAGCTGCCTGAACTCCAACGGGGATTCTGCACTGCGAATGGAAACTGGACAGCGTTCAATGACACTTTTTTGTTACATCTTCAAGGAATTAAACCACAGCTAGACGAGTGCTCCTCTCCGGAGCAAATTTCGACATTCGCTCAAAGATTAAATCTGGCGATGATGAATGCAGCTCGCGACACCTTTCCTTTCAAGGAAATATTTTAGACACTCTGTTCCATGGTGGACACCCGAATTAACTGCTTTTCGTAAGGAAAATAACAGGTTACGGAGAATCTATCAAAAGAGTAAAGGGGAAAAGAGACACAAAAAAACTAAAGTGGCGGCAACTCTGTATTCATTTTTCAACTGGAAATCCATGGGGACCTGTGTTTAGGCTGCGCAGGGCAAGAAAAACCACGACTAGCTTCGTTACCAGCGTTAAGATTGCGGGAAAGTCTCTAGATATTTTCGAAACAATGAGGGAACTTCTTAACGCTTTCTTTCCAGAAGACAATGAGGAGGACTCTTACATACACGCTCGAATCAGGGATTATGCAGAAACTGGAAGAGGTGGACCAGAACTGGAAGAGGTGATACACCGTCATCTATCTTCGATCATCTATATCCGATCACTATTTTCGAAATTGAACGCATACTACGCGGAATGAGCCCAAAAAAGGCTCCTGGTCTGGACGGCATCGTATTAGCGTACATCCTATTAGCTGCCTTTAATTCTGACCCCAAAATTTTTGAATTGCTGTACAACGAGTGCTTAAATAAATCGATTTTTCCATCTTGCTGGAAAGAACAGTTGATAAAGATTATTCCAAAACCTAATAAACCGGTATTATCCAGGAAGGATTTCAGGCCAATCAGTTTACTTCCGGTTGCTGGAAAGGTGTTAGATTCCCTGCTTATCTCAAGAATCGAGCACTATTTCTATAAAAACAATCTCATTCACAAAAACCAATTCGGCTTCAGAAAGGGAACTGGAACTGTCCAAGCTATTTCAACAGCCGTTGGGTACACACAGGAAGCAATAAAGAACAAGAAATATTGCTCTGCCATCGCACTAGATATTAGCGGGGCATTTGATAATGCATGGTGGCCGCTTGTTATTAGCAGGCTAATTGAGAAGGGTTGTCCTGATAACCTCATCAAATTAGCTAGAAGCTATTTTGTAGATCGCAAAGCTATTATTGTAGAACCAGGAATGCTAATTGAAAAAAGCGTCACAAAAGGCTATCCGCAGGGGTCGAAATCTGGAACAGGTTTTTGGAACATTCTCTATGGCACCATTTTTTAAAGAAATTTACCCGAAGAATGCGAAATCATAGCCTATGCCGATGACACTCTTCTGCTTTGCAGAAGTGACAGCATTGTGGGACTAAAGGAGATCACCGATCGTGCTTTGGCAAGTCTTCAACAATGATCAGCCGACTGTCGACTAAATTTCAATCCAAAAAAGACTGAAGCTCTATTCTTCGGCAGATCATTAAGACAGAGAAGTCCCTTTTTCACTCTTGGGAACACAAAGATAAAATGTCACACATCATCTCAAGTATTTGGGTGTCATAATTGATAGATCCCTTAACTTTAAGGAACATATAAAGCTTGCATGTGGCAAGGTGAAACAATTTAGTCAACGATTGGGTTTTGCCGTGAAGAAGGAATGGGGTCTAGGAAGAGCAGAAATAGTAGACATATATCATGGTGCGGTTGAACCAGCGTTACTGTATGGAGCTCCTACTTGGCACCGGTCTTGCGATGTTAAAGGAAAGCTTAAGCTATTGGGAGTACAGCGCCTAACTACTATCCGTGCAGCCAAGGCATATCGCACAGTCTCCAATGAGCTGGCCTGCGTGATTTCCGGTATTCTTCCGGTTGACATCCGCCTAAAACAGTTGGCACTTTATAGCTCGCATTCCAGTGCAGATGATTTATTAATAAGAGACGTCTTGGGATTAGGTCTAACCTCAGCTGTTTTCGAACCTACCATCAACACTCAGGCATTTCTCCACCCTTCGAAGCTGTCATTGGCCAATTACCATTTAACACTTACGAATGTCCTCCAACTTCGGGTGTATACGGACGGTTCAAAATCCAAGAGTGGTGCAGAGGCTGCCTTTGTTGTCTACTTTGACGGAGAGGAGGTACATTATAAGCAGTTTAGACTAGAGTATTACTGCTCTATCGTCCAGGCGGAGCTTATAGCCATACAACACGCCTTGCGTTATGTGGAAGAGCATTCCAACTGCTCTTGCTCTATTTTATGTGAAAGCCACTCTGTTCTTGACGCATTGAAACACATGAATTCGTCCAGTGAATTGTTAATGGAAACCTGGAAAATGGCTGCTCGTGTATCGAAGAGGATCAAGCTCCAATGGCACTGGGTTAAAGCTCACGCTGGAATCGAGGGCAATGATAGAGCAGAGAGGCTTGCCAAACTTGTAGCAGACATGGAAGATCTCCTCATCGCTTATAGCAGATTACCTAGGCAAGCACTTAAATCGAATTCCAGGGAACACTTTGAGAATCTCTGGCAGGATAGATGGTGGACTGCTAAAACAGGATTGTGAACCAAGACGTTTATACCATCCATCACAGCCTGGAAAAGCTTTAACGTCAGTCTGTCACACCACTCGGTTCAACTAATAACTGGCCATGGTAACTTCGGGGCGTATCTTCACAGATTTGGGAGGAGGGATTCTCCGTTATGCAAGTGTGGTGAAAACGACACTGCGGAACACGTCATCTTTTCGTGCCCAGATACAGGACAGTGGAGACAAACTCTGGAGCTAGACTTCAAACAAAATGGCCTTACCTGACCTAATAACCAAGAGCAGCTTAAGTCAGTTAAAAAGACTAATGAGTGGTGGCTTACCTTCGACAATAATGCGAAAAAACTAACCAGACTAAACCACGACAGTCGGTTTAGTTAAAAAAAAGATCAATATGATATAAACTGAAAATAGGTCTTGGCATCAGTAGATTAAGAAACGCAGCCAGCATAGTGTCGAGCTCGACGGAATGCTGACTTTCATATGAACGCATATGAAAAATCAAACAAATAGGCTGTCTAGTCTGTCTAGTCAGTCTAGTCTGTCTATCTCTTTGAGGCACAGAATTTTAGATAATTTTAAATATCCCACCATGTATATTTACGCATCAAAGGTGGGACACTTTTAAAACCGCTCTGCCTCAAAAGTCTTATAATTCTGACTAGATATTATTGCGATTTGCTTTACAATTCGCATTTCTTTCGAATTCCATTTTAATTTAATGCAAAAATGTAACTTTGCGTCAACGGAAAAGAGGAATGTAACGTAAACATGTATTGTTGTACAATGACCTGGAATCAAAAATTTATTCATATATCATTCAATAATCCACTTCACCTTTAGAACGCATTTTTTGCGTATATTGTTTACACGAACGTTTGTACTTTGATTATTAAATGAAAATATACCCAAACAAATATATTTATCACACACACACACACATATATATGTATATATATATATATATATATATATATATATATATATATATATATATATATATATATATATATTTGTTTGGGTCGGACCGTTTATTTTAAAAGTGGTGTAAGTTCATTAAAAAAAAAAATGTAATATCTAATATCTTTCAAAATATCTTTCACCACTTTCAAAATAAACGGTCCATATATATCTGATAAATATATTTGTTTGGGTAAATTTTCATTTGACAATCAAAGTGCAAACGTTCGTGTAAACAATATATGCAAAAAATGCGTTCTAAAGGTGAAGTGGAATATTTGAACAGCTTTCTAAAAAAAATTAGTGTACTTGGTTAATAGCTATTATATATTATTGAAATATAGATTACAAAGCAATTTGTGGAATGATTAAATTTATGTTTACTTTATTGTTAAAACATAAAAAAAATAAGTAAATCCATGGAAATCGTCCCATTGTAAACTTTTCACATTAACTATTTTTGTTAGAAACTATTTATGAGATGAAATAAAGAAATATGCCGTTTGAAAGAAGATTTAATATACAGTGTAAACTCTATATAGCGACACTGAAGGGACTATGCATTTTATGACGTTATAGAGAGTTGTCGTTAAATGGAGAGAAAAAAAATTAATAATATTTTACTATTATAATATTATTTACTTACTAATAAAGTATACAATTTACAAACAACAAACAAATTAATATTGATACAAATATCGTTTATTCCGTATAGTCTGTATCTTCGTTTGATGTTTTTTTGCTGGACCAGTATTTTATTTGAATTTTATCAAGTATTTTATTCATGTCTTGGGATACTATGGGATCAACTTGGTTATACAAAAAGTATTTTTCTAATAATTTAGCTGCATCGAGTGCTTGTTTAATGCTTAGTGGAGGCTCAGGATCATCCGTCTCATCCTCTTCATCCCCTTGTTGCTGTTCCTCAGTTTTTCTCACCGAATCCAGAATTTCTTCATCTGTAAGTGAAGCTGTTGTAGCCAGGCTGTCGTCTACTTCTATGTGGGTTTGTATATTTTCAGTGAAATTTTGTGGCATGTTGAACCCACTGTTGAACTGTTGAACCCACTCAGTTAATGGAAGGCCATCTTCACTTTCAAACTCTTGTCTCGCTTCCACTTCAGCACTCGCACAATTGGTACAAAGTCCAGCATGACGAAAAGAAGGCTGTATAATTGTTGCTATCACTTCTTCCCAGGCTTTGGATAAAAAATTTACTGCATGTAGCATATTAATAGAAGTACCCTCAGATTCGACCAGCTCCATCAATAGTTTCCTTCTGTAGTGACCCTTGAGACTTTTAATCACGCTTTGATCCATTGGTTGTAAGACACTAGTCGTGTTTGGTGGAAAAAATGCCAACTGTATGTTTTGAAGGTTAGATATATGAGGGTGAGCAGGGCAGTTGTCGACAAGAAGCAAGATTATTCGTTCCTTTAATTCTGCATCCCACCTTCGCAATTCTCCTTCAAACAAGTTGACTTGTTATCCAGGCTGATTTATTAGCTTTATAGGTGACTGGCAATTGATTAATGTTCTTAAAACACCGCGAATTTTTTGATTTGCTTATTATCACTAGCTTCCTTTTTTCTGCGCCATTCATATTAGCAGCTACAAACACTGTAATACACTCTTTGGAGAGTTTTCCTCCTACACACTTTTCTCCTTTAAATTTCAAAGTTTTATCTGGAGTCAACTTAAAGAAAATTCCGGCTTCGTCAGCATTAAAAATGTCACTTGGAGCGTACTTTTCTTTTAATTTTGGCCACACTTTATTAATCCAGTCGTCAATAACATTCGTATCAACACTTCGTATTTCTCCATTAATTTTACCATAGTTGATATGGTGACGTTGCTTGAACTTTCCGAGCCATTCTTCTGATGCTTTGAAAGCCGTTAAGCCAAGTTCTTCAGAAAATTTCTCTGCCTTAGCTTTCACGATCGGCCCCGAGACAGGCAAGTTATTCAGGCGCTAACTGTGAAACCATGATAGCATAGCTTGATCCAAATCTTCGTATTAAGTTTCTTTAATTTATTAGAAGATTTTCCATCCTCCTCTGCTTGTAGATTTTTTTCTTTGTTTTTCCATATTGTAGACACGGTAGAGCGACTGAATTCAAAGCGTCTTCCAACATCACTTATCTTTTCCTCTATTATCCTCTATTGCGCGTATTAATAAAACTTTTTCGTTAATACACAAAGATTTTCTCTAACTCGCCATGTTCACAGTTTGAAAGTTTGTGACCAACTAAGAATATGATAACGTATATATTTATAATGCATAACAACCTAGAAACAGTCTAGCAGCCGAAGTAAACACGTGCAAGATAATAACAATAAACAAACGAATTTCTTAAAATCTTCGGTACGTATGATGCCGACAGTCGAGGTAAATACGGGCTAGACAATAAAGCAATATAATAATAAACACAAGAACGTACACAGCTGCAGTTATAATTAATTTTGGCAACTTAGAAAATTCTGTTTATTGCTTAATAATTACGTATTGTTGTCGTTATGTAGAGTGGCTATGATGCTACATAGAGTGTATCATTCTATGGACAAAAAGGTAAACCAACCAAAGTCAAGTAATTTCAACGTTTTAGGGAGTTTGTCGTTAAATCGAGTGACGTTACATCGAGTTTACACTGTACTTTAATATGAGTTTAAATTTATCAAGAGAATACTTATCGTTTATAGGCGTAGCAATCGGTAAACAAAAACGAACGTATTTATGTGGTGGTTATAACGAAAATGACAAACTTGTGAAAGATTGTAATTATTGCCTTTGCAACTGAAATTTGCATATTATTAATTTTTCATAAATTGATTGGTTTTCAAGAGTGATAGTTTAATGCATACTACACCGCGACAAGCCGTCCAAGTTTTTTTTCTAATCGAAAATGGACTTTGCCAGCGAGCTGTTGCTCGACAACTGAATATGACACGCGCCACAGTTCGAGGAGTTTTCCAATGTTATGGGGAGACTGGATCCTTTCATAGACGTCCTGGTACAGACAGAAGGAGATTTACAACGGCTCAGAATGGCGGCTTTATTGTGTCAACATCATTAAGAAATCGTCACCTTAATGCTGTTCAACTACAACAACAGCTCCGTGAAGTAGGAAGAGTGGCTAATAGTCAGTGGACAGTAAGACGAAAATTGCAGGAAAGTAACTTGACCCCGAAGACACCTGCAGTTTGTCAAACACTTACCTCAGCTTAACGTCAAGCACGCCTGCGTTTTGCTAGGTGTGATTTAAATTGAACTTTGGAACTTTGTTCTGTTCTCTAATGAGACCAGAATATTTCTCTATGATATTGACCATAGAGGCATGTTCTGGTTTAGGATGTGATATTTTCATAGAGCGTTGTTAAATCGCGTTTGTTATCCTCGTTATAACCACCGCATAAATACGTTCGTTTTTGTTTATATCCTTTGAATATTTTCGCCGCGTTGTTTTATCAGGACACCATGCCTTGGCCTGATAAAACGCCAGTCAGAACACTTACAAATAAATAAAAATGAGATAATTAAAATTTTGAAATCATAGTTATATTTCGGAATGTATTTATACGAGTAAATTTCATTTTAGAAATCTTTGTGTTATTTTCATTAACGACTTAAAGTCATTTATTGAATTAAAAATTTCACCGAAAATTAGAAATTCAGATTATTTAACGAGCCGTTTGTTATTGTAAAGTAGGAAAGCTATCAGGAATAGATTAGACTATCCGTCTGTCCAATCGTAGCAACAGCGATGCGTTCCCCACCAAAACCTAATTTATTTACTCTCACACCGTTGTAAATACTGACGTATTTATAAATATAGAAATCGCGGACGCGATCGTGTGTTGACTACTCTGTCTTCAAAATCTGTGCTCAATACATTTACTCTCTACATACTAGTGCACTTTTTAAACAAAAAGCTACGTTTCGTGTCTAATAACCAAGTTGCAACTAATATTGTTAATATCATTAGTTTTTTCTCAATTGTTAAATTTAATTAAGGTAAATATATTTTCTGATATACTTGTGTGCAGCTCGTGTTTTTGGGACGGGGAAATAGTTTATTTTTTAGATTAGAGATTGTTTCAGGTTGTAGAATTTCAAACAACCTTTGAAATTATTTATTATTTTGTGGACTTTGGACTCGAGTCTATTGCGGTCGTTTGCGTCCAGTGTGAGCGAGAGAGAGATCCTTAAAGCAATAAAATTACATCGTAATTATTAAAAACGCGATTTTTTTATATCAATTCCGGTTTTATTGTCTACAAAAAAAAAGAGAAACGAGATTTTATCGATTTCGAAAAGGATCTTGTGCTGTATTTCCTGTGCTAGATTTTGTTAGAACTTTGGATTTCGCTTTGGAGCTGATATCCTCGACTAGCTATTACATTCATTAAATCTCTCTTGCCCTTAGGATCGTCGTATCTTTACGATTTAGCTTTCTCGACACCCATGAAAATGACTTTAAAAACTAGAACGGTTTAGACTAGACTGACAGACAAGACTGGATAGATTATACTAGATAGACAAGACCATATAGACAAGACTAGACAGACAAGACTAGACAGACAAGACTAGACAGACAAGACTAGATAGACAAGACTAGACAGACAAGACTAGACAGACAAGACTAGACAGGCAAGACTAGACAGACAAGACTAGACAGACTAGACTAGACAGACAAGACTAGACAGACAAGACTAGACAGACAAGACTAGACAGACAAGACTAGACAGACAAGACTAGACAGACAAGACTAGACAGACAAGACTAGACAGACAAGACTAGACAGACAAGACTAGACAGACAAGACTAGACAGACAAGACTAGACAGACAAGACTAGACAGACAAGACTAGACAGACAAGACTAGACAGACAAGACTAGACAGACAAGACTAGACAGACAAGACTAGACAGACAAGACTAGACAGACAAGACTAGACAGACAAGACTAGACAGACAAGACTAGACAGACAAGACTAGACAGACAAGACTAGACAGACAAGACTAGACAGACAAGACTAGACAGACAAGACTAGACAGACAAGACTAGACAGACAAGACTAGACAGACAAGACTAGACAGACAAGACTAGACAGACAAGACTAGACAGACAAGACTAGACAGACAAGACTAGACAGACAAGACTAGACAGACAAGACTAGACAGACAAGACTAGACAGACAAGACTAGACAGACAAGACTAGACAGACAAGACTAGACAGACAAGACTAGACAGACAAGACTAGACAGACAAGACTAGACAGACAAGACTAGACAGACAAGACTAGACAGACAAGACTAGACAGACAAGACTAGACAGACAAGACTAGACAGACAAGACTAGACAGACAAGACTAGACAGACAAGACTAGACAGACAAGACTAGACAGACAAGACTAGACAGACAAGACTAGACAGACAAGACTAGACAGACAAGACTAGACAGACAAGACTAGACAGACAAGACTAGACAGACAAGACTAGACAGACAAGACTAGACAGACAAGACTAGACAGACAAGACTAGACAGACAAGACTAGACAGACAAGACTAGACAGACAAGACTAGACAGACAAGACTAGACAGACAAGACTAGACAGACAAGACTAGACAGACAAGACTAGACAGACAAGACTAGACAGACAAGACTAGACAGACAAGACTAGACAGACAAGACTAGACAGACAAGACTAGACAGACAAGACTAGACAGACAAGACTAGACAGACAAGACTAGACAGACAAGACTAGACAGACAAGACTAGACAGACAAGACTAGACAGACAAGACTAGACAGACAAGACTAGACAGACAAGACTAGACAGACAAGACTAGACAGACAAGACTAGACAGACAAGACTAGACAGACAAGACTAGACAGACAAGACTAGACAGACAAGACTAGACAGACAAGACTAGACAGACAAGACTAGACAGACAAGACTAGACAGACAAGACTAGACAGACAAGACTAGACAGACAAGACTAGACAGACAAGACTAGACAGACAAGACTAGACAGACAAGACTAGACAGACAAGACTAGACAGACAAGACTAGACAGACAAGACTAGACAGACAAGACTAGACAGACAAGACTAGACAGACAAGACTAGACAGACAAGACTAGACAGACAAGACTAGACAGACAAGACTAGACAGACAAGACTAGACAGACAAGACTAGACAGACAAGACTAGACAGACAAGACTAGACAGACAAGACTAGACAGACAAGACTAGACAGACAAGACTAGACAGACAAGACTAGACAGACAAGACTAGACAGACAAGACTAGACAGACAAGACTAGACAGACAAGACTAGACAGACAAGACTAGACAGACAAGACTAGACAGACAAGACTAGACAGACAAGACTAGACAGACAAGACTAGACAGACAAGACTAGACAGACAAGACTAGACAGACAAGACTAGACAGACAAGACTAGACAGACAAGACTAGACAGACAAGACTAGACAGACAAGACTAGACAGACAAGACTAGACAGACAAGACTAGACAGACAAGACTAGACAGACAAGACTAGACAGACAAGACTAGACAGACAAGACTAGACAGACAAGACTAGACAGACAAGACTAGACAGACAAGACTAGACAGACAAGACTAGACAGACAAGACTAGACAGACAAGACTAGACAGACAAGACTAGACAGACAAGACTAGACAGACAAGACTAGACAGACAAGACTAGACTAGACAGACAAGACTAGACAGACAAGACTAGACAGACAAGACTAGACAGACAAGACTAGACAGACAAGACTAGACAGACAAGACTAGACAGACAAGACTAGACAGACAAGACTAGACAGACAAGACTAGACAGACAAGACTAGACAGACAAGACTAGACAGACAAGACTAGACAGACAAGACTAGACAGACAAGACTAGACAGACAAGACTAGACAGACAAGACTAGACAGACAAGACTAGACAGACAAGACTAGACAGACAAGACTAGACAGACAAGACTAGACAGACAAGACTAGACAGACAAGACTAGACAGACAAGACTAGACAGACAAGACTAGACAGACAAAACTAGACAGACAAGACTAGACAGACAAGACTAGACAGACAAGACTAGACAGACAAGACTAGACAGACAAGACTAGACAGACAAGACTAGACAGACAAGACTAGACAGACAAGACAAGACAGACAAGACTAGACAGACAAGACTAGACAGACAAGACTAGACAGACAAGACTAGACAGACAAGACTAGACAGACAAGACTAGACAGACAAGACTAGACAGACAAGACTAGACAGACAAGACTAGACAGACAAGACTAGACAGACAAGACTAGACAGACAAGACTAGACAGACAAGACTAGACAGACAAGACTAGACAGACAAGACTAGACAGACAAGACTAGACAGACAAGACTAGACAGACAAGACTAGACAGACAAGACTAGACAGACAAGACTAGACAGACAAGACTAGACAGACAAGACTAGACAGACAAGACTAGACAGACAAGACTAGACAGACAAGACTAGACAGACAAGACTAGACAGACAAGACTAGACAGACAAGACTAGACAGACAAGACTAGACAGACAAGACTAGACAGACAAGACTAGACAGACAAGACTAGACAGACAAGACTAGACAGACAAGACTAGACAGACAAGACTAGACAGACAAGACTAGACAGACAAGACTAGACAGACAAGACTAGACAGACAAGACTAGACAAACAAGACTAGACAGACAAGACTAGACAGACAAGACTAGACAAACAGAACCAGACAGATAGAACCAGTCATACAAAACTACAGACAGATAAGACTACAAATTTCGTTTTTATATCTGTAATTTAATTTCCGTATCTACTCTAGTTCTAAAGATATAAATATATGAGTGAAACTCTAACTAAACCGTTGGTCAAATTTAACAAGTCATTATGAACTAGACTGCTCACGAAACTCTGCTTAACATTTCTTTAAACTTTGATTTGTTATCTATATCCAATTTCGTGTTTGTATCTATAATACCTTCCAAGTTATATTTGATAATCTAGACCTCAAAAAAAAATAAACTTACATTGTCTTAGATAACCGGCAATTTTTATTTTATCTATATTTTCGTCCACAGGCAACTGGCAGAAATCTAATGCACACCTAATTCTAGATAGTTTAATAATCTATAACTTTCAATTTAGAGACTACAAAGCTAGACAGACAAGACTAGACAAACAGGACGTATACAAATAAGCAGTTGATGTAAGTTAAATAAGTATGTTTCAATGGGAATGTTTATGATGTAAATTGTTTTGTTTGCGGTTTGTGTAAACAAACGTAAAATAAATGTAATAAATTGGAATGTTTGGGTCAATCTCTACAGTAAACAGAATGTTTTAAATCAACTTCCATGCAAATATTTCAAGTTGATTCGTTATTTAATTGTCACGGGTCAGTTGAAAGTGACTAGAGTTTACGTTTTATTTATGCATTTTTTTGCGTGTGTATTTAATTATCTGGAATTAATTGCGGTCTGACGTCTAATTTTCTGCTTTGTTTGTTATTGGTCAACATTTCCGAATACAAATATCGTAAAATATTTATTAAATTGATAATATACGATAAGTATACATTATATAATAGGTTTAGAAACACAGAATAGGATATTCACCGTGTTGCAGTTTGGCAACATGCCTAATTCTATTAGTTGATCAATTTTTTTTTTTATATAGTAACTAGTCATTTGGCAACAAATTAACTTCGCTTCTTGTTATTATGTTCATGATAATATTAATCCTTCCTTCTTGTTTATATCAAGCCTTGATTCTAGTTAATATCAAGTCTCGCTTCTTGTAAATATTAAGTCTCGTTTTCATATTAACAGGGCCCTCTTTCCCACTGGGCACTCGGGGCACGTGCCCAGGGCCCAGGGCCCCGCAATCGTAGGGGCCCCCTAGTTCCTGCCAGATCACCAAACGATAACCGATATTTATTACCGAAAAACATATTTAATTCGGAAAAATCAAGTGATAATGAATCTGACTAAAAGGGCCTATCTTAAAGAACAAGACGTAGAAGCTCACGCCAGATTTTTTTTTGACGGCTCTGCGCCGTCAACCCAACTGTATGGAAAAGATAAATTTACTGTCTAAACGTTTCTTCCCATAATTGATACCTTGAGTGTTCAGCTAAAACAGCGTTTAAGTTCGTATAGGAACATTAGTTAACGTTTTGGTTTGTTTTATCGCTTGAAAACTCTTAATTCCGAAGAGCTAAGACAAAGTTGCAAAGAATTTGCTCAAATCTATTAACGACAAAGAGTTGGAAATGGAATGTCTACTTTTAACAGAATACTTGGAAATATATTGAAAATGAAGGAAATAATAGTATATTGGAAATATATCATCTTTTGAAAGAAAACAAAATTGAACATTGCAAATTTTGAACATTTCTAAATGTAGAAATCGCATTCATAATTTTTTTAAGTATGATGGTAACTAACTGCAGTGGGGTACGTTCCTTCTCCAAATTGAAATGAAAAAAAAAATGAGTCCGTTTGTCGCTGATGTCAATCCCGAATGTTACATGTATTGCCCAGTCTATGAACCAAGGTGTTATAGAGGCAAGAGACTTTAAAGGAAAGACTCTATGCTCCAATTGTTAGGAGAATATGAATTAATGGGCTTTTGGAAATGTCTGCACTTAAAAGAAGCAATTTATGTCGTAGCTCTTGTCTCCAATAGTGCGAACGAAAAGAATATGGAAAAGGCATTTGATAAAATAATGAATTGTATGATCAAGAAGTATTATTATTATTTGGCTTTGAATTTGTTCTTTTTCTTCCTTTCGCTGGTGCTACAGTCTGAAGCAGGACCTGGACACAAGTATAGTTTGAATTTGCTGACAGACAAAATTTTTTAGGAAGTTACCAAAATTTGTAGACAAACAATTGCAAAAGAATTTCCAAAATATTTGATTTGGTTTTGAATTTATGAACAGACAAATTTTCTTAGGAATTTTCCAAAATTTGGACACATAAACCAATTTAAGTACTTCCAAAATATTTTTGAAGTTGCGGTGAAAAACTTTCGTGTCCTAATTATGGTGCCCTGAAGAACCAAGACAAAATTTTGAAAATTCGCGTTTCAAAATCGTATCTTAGTTGTGGTGCCTTGAGGAATCAACACAAAATTTTGAAAATCGTGTCCTAATTATGGAACCTTGAGGAACCAAGATATAATTTTGAAAATTCGCGTCTCAAAATCGTGTCCTAATTATGGAGCCTTAAGGAAACAAGGAATATTATGCTCAAAAATATAGATTTTGAAGAAGTGATTAACGATTTTGTCCATCTCAAATTTAGAAGGGTACCTCTTTAATCAACGTGCATTTAAGCACTAACCTGTGAATTATAAAAGAGTTACTTTTGTTGATTGTATTATATCTATTCATTTAATGAGACTATAAAGAAATAAAAAAGAATCTAGAACTTTGCTTATCTACATTCTTTGCCTATTCTAACAAAATAGTGCTCTGTCAAGGTCATAGTGGGCACGATAATGGGCCCTATCGTAATGTGCCCAGGGCCTTCCATAGGTTAAAGACGGCCCTGAATATTAAGTCGCCCTTCTTGTTAATATTAAGTCTCGCTTCCCGTTAATATGTCATAGTGTCAATTAGAACATGATTTTGAGACGCGAATTTTCAAAATTTTGTCTTGGTTCTTCAGGGCACCATAATTAGAACACGAAAGTTTTTCACCACAACTTCAAAAATATTTTAGAAGTACTTAAATTTTTTGTTTGTCCAAATTTTGGATAATTCCTAAGAAAATTTGTCTGTCCACAAATTTAAAACCAAATCAAATATTTTGGAAATTCTTGCAATTGTTTGTCTGTACAAATTTTGGTAACTTCCTAAAAAAATTTGTCTGTCAGCAAATTCAAACTTGTGTCCAGGTCCAGCTTGAGACTGTAGCACAAGTGAAAGGAAGAAAAATAACAAATTCAAAGCCAAATAATAATAATAGTTCTTGATCATACAATTCATCCTCTTTCTCAATTTTAGTGTCTTCTAATGCCATTATTTTATCAAATGCCTTTTCCATATTCTTTTCGTTCGCACTATCGCAGCATACGGTTTTCTTTCCTTTAAGTCTCTTCGTGGCCTCTATAACCCATTGATTCTCTTAATATTGACTCTCACTTCATGTTAATATTAAGTCTCGCTTCTTGTTAATATTAAGTCTCGCTTCCCGTTAATATTAAGTCTCGCTTCCTGTTAATAATAAGTCTCGCTTCTTGTAAATATTAAGTCTCGTTTCTCATTAATTTTAAGCCTCGCTTTTTGTTAATATTAAGTCTCGCTTCTTGTTAATACCAAGTCTCGCTTCTTGTTAAGATTAAGTCTCGCTTCCCGTTAATATTAGGTCTCACTATTCTCTTAATATTGACTCTCACTTCTTGTTAATATAAAGTCTCGCTTCTTGTTTAATATTAAGTCTCGCTTCTTGTCAATATTCAAACTATCTCGCTACTTGTTTATATTATATCTCGCTTGTGGTTATTAAGTCTCACTTCCTTCCTTCCTTCTTTCCTTCCTTCCTTCCTTCCCTTCCGTTCACTGATGCGCAGTCCTAGAAATAACCTGGACCGCCTCCCTCTGCTAACACTTGTATTTTGGTGTCTTGATCTTACACAAGTATATGGCAGGCTTTACAATATTTAACGTGGATCGCCAGCCTATGGGTTTTTTTGAGGCAGATTTTTTCTGTGATGACTCTGCCAGAACCACGCATAATTAAGTGATTTTGCTTTAGGGGAATATATTAATTATAAATATATACTTTTAATTAATGTTTGATGTAGTCGTTTGGCAACAAAAAAAGTAGGTGATTTAGTTTGAGGGGAAATTATTAATTATAAATACAGGGTGTATCATAAATGTCCGGCAGAAATTCTAGGGCGTGTTCTAGAGCCCGACACAAGAAAACAAGTCCCTATTCGCTCCGAGCGCAACAGCACTAGCGCCAAAGGTGACACTTTTAAGAACTTCATGACCAGTTAAGTCATTACTCAGCATTTATTTGTATGTTTATTTGAAAAAAATTGATTTCAGAATATCGCAATAAAAAATATTTCCAAACAATTTACACATCGATTTTCTTTTCTTGTCGTCTCAGTGTGCCGAAAATGATTTCGCTGAGATTTGTTGTTTCCGAGAGGATCGTAGAGAACCAAAATGTAACATTTTTTATTCTATAAACAAGAAGCAAGGCTTAATATTATCATGAACATATTAACAAGAAGCGAAGTTAATTTGTCAAGCCAAATGACTAGCTAATATAAAAAAAGCAAATTTGATCAACAAATAGGATTAGGCATGTTGCCAAACTGCAACACGGTGAATATCCCATTCATTGTTTCTAAACCTATTATATAATGTAAACTTATCGTATGTTATCAATTTAATAAATATTTTACGATATTTGTATTCGGAAATGTTGACCAATAACAAGCAAAGCAGAAAATTAGACATCAGACCGCAATTAATGCTAGATAATTAAATACACACGAAAAAAAGCATATATAAAACATAAACTCTAGTAATTTTCCATTGACCGATCAAAACTATGATCGAAACGATTGGATTTTTTGGCGATTTTTTTAGAAAATTTTAGGGACTTTTTTTTTCAGTTTATCCGAACGAAATGGACACGATTTTCTAGTTTATTCGTTTTAAATGCTATTCTTGCTTTCGAATGCTATTTGAAATATTTTCGTTTCAAATGCCATTTGTAACTTTAGGGCGAAATAAACTAGAAAACTGTTTTCAGCGCATCGGTTTCCTTCCGGTAAGCAAGAAAAAATCACGAAAAAAAATTCCAAAAAAATTTTCAACTAAAATTTTCCATCATTTCGTTCGAAAAATATGTGCTTTTTCGGTATTTTTCGATTTTCTCGAGAACTGTAAAAGGACGCGAAATCATTTTCGGCACACGGAAACTACACGACAGGACGAACAAGTCGTTATATAAGTTGTCTGGAAAGATTCAATAATTCGTCGAGATATTTCAAACTGAAATTTACCCGATTCTCGATTTGCTGAGTAGATGTCTCGTAAACGGTTGGAGATAATAAAAAACGGATTGCGGCATCGTTTTCAGAAGGTCATTTTCCTGTTAATACACTAAGATTGTCCGCGGTAAATTCACGACTTTCCGAGATCCGTACTGCTTGGCTATCAAGACAAAAATAAGCACAAACGGTAGTACGGTACCAGTAACGAGTACACACAAAACTTGAATTATCATTAGTTGTGTCTGAGGTATTAACAAAAACGTTGTGTGAGGCCACCCCGCTTACCTGTACCTCAGTTAGGAAGCGTTTTCGGACACATCTTTATAGGGACTTTTTTAATTATTTTGGGCTCTAGAACACGCCCTAGAATTTCTGCCAGACATTTATGAAACACCCTGTATATACTCTTTAATGATCGTTTGAAGTAGATTATTTATCTTGAGAAGAAATTATAAATATATATTTTCAATGAATATATGATGTAGCCGTTTGGTTTTGGTTTGGTAACAAGAAAAGTGGTAGCTTGAAGGAGTATTAAGAAATGAAATTATTTTGTACATAAATTGTGTAATCTTCTGACGAAGGCCTAAAATGCAGAAATCTATAAAGTGTTGAATAAAACTTATTTGTGAATTTACACCTAGTGTCTCTAATTTATCACTATTTCTGCAATCATTTTGTTAAATTCAAATAGTCACAATTGTCACACACATGTTAATTAAATTGTAAACGTAATTTTAAAACCATATTTCATTAATTTTCAAATCTCTAAAATAATGTTCAAACATAATTTGGATGTTTGGTTTAGTTTCTATAGAGTGTACAGCGTGTGCGTCCTTGTATTGTGTGCAAGTCCAATTCAGAACCCATTATTAAATTTCCCACTTCGGCGTTTGAAACTCGTGATAATCAGTGCCATGTTAATAAGGTGCGTGCGTTAGAAAAAAAATAAGTGCAAGGTTCAAAATACTTCTCGATTTAGATAAAGATTGTGTATGTACGTGCGTATTTTTCTGTTTGTTTGAAAATAAATTGGAGCAGATTATCTGAAACGTTCGCGATTTTATTACGAATTTTGAAATTTAAATATTATCGGAGTATAAGTATTCATTCATAGCGTTCAGTGGAAACTAAATAAGTTTTTTTATTCATTCAATATTGTGCAAAATAAATACGTTACTTTGCAATTTATTTGTGACAGGTTTCAAGTGACATATGACTGGTTTCAAGTGACAGGTTGCAAGTTTCGAGTGACAGGTTACAAGTTTCAAGTGAAGGCCTTAAGTGACCGGTGTCAGTCTTTAAGTGACAAGGTTGACAAGTGATAGATGACAGATTGTCAGATTCAAAAAATATTATCTTTACAAGTTCTTTATGATATGTTTAGCCGAAAGGTTGAATTTTATAGAACGGGGTGAATTTTAATGGTTATAAGTGAAGGCTAACTTAAAACCATATTTGTAATCGCTCGGTATATTTAATATGTAAATTAGGAAACAAATATACTAATTAGTTACAAGATAAAAATATTGAGTTAAGGCTAAATAAATTATGACATTAATGTTTTTTTTTTGACAAGGTTTTAAATTTTATGACAAGGCTTTAAGTGACAAGTGACAGGTTTTAAGTGACAAGTGATAGATGATAGGTTGTCAGATTCAAAAAATGTTATCTTTAGGGACGCTTTATTATATGTTTGCCGAACGGGTTGCATTTTATAGTTTAGTCTTCACTTATAACCATTTTTGTAATCGCTCGGTATATTTAATATGTTAATTAAGAAACAAATAAATTAATTTGTTACAAGATAAAAATATTGACTCACAATAAAGGCTAAATAAATTATGACTTTTCAACATAAACATTTTCTTTGATGAACATTTTTCTTTGTTTTAAATTTTAGTATTGGTAAAACCATACTGCATTATAGATAATCGTATAAACTTAATAAAGTCGGAAGACAGCCTGAATATATAAATATATTCAACCTTTCCGGAGCTCTATAACACAATTGAGTCTTTTTAAGACTACCAAAACAAATCTTATGCGAAATGGCACACAACAAAAACCAGAAAAATAACGTTTTTTTTTTAAGATCATGTCTTTCTATTAACATAAATGGATAGCCATCTGTAGACGCTTTCGAGATTTATTGAGATTTATTATTTTTAGGGAACCAAGTTAGAGACACGAGAGTGTAGCTGTTTTTTAATCATAATTCCCACACCCGTTTTAATGTTCCCAGCACTACTTCCCAACTTCCCAAGTAGTAAAGCACCATGCCATCATGGTAGCATTGTCCAGCACTTGGCCATCTAACCTCGCTTAGGCCTAGTATATCAATTCCTAATCTGTTCATTTCCTATGAAACTATTGCAAGTTTTCCAGCTTTGTACAGCGTTCGTACAATCCACGTTGCAATGCGATTTATACTTGTTTTCGTTTTCCACCCGGGGATTCTTCGCACCACTTAAGAGACGCCCCAGTTAAGAGACGCCGGGTACTCGGGGCCGTTTTGATTAGAGCTTCCATTCAGAATTATTTTGTTTTTAGAATATAATGCAGTTTCTGTACAAACGTCGTTACCGTGGTTACCGTGGAATTTCTCTCCTCAGTGCAGCTTTGCTTTTTAGGAGTAATAATTTGTAAACCATTTACTTGAAACCACGTGGATGACTGGGGTTAGATATTTTTAATTTGACATTTTCATATCTCTCTCACGATATGTCAAATTGAAAATATCTAAACCCAGTCATCCACGTGGGTTTCAAGTAAGTGGTTTACAAATTATAACCATAAAATATAATCATAAATAATCATAAATTATAATCATAAAAAGCAAAGCTGCACTGAGGAGAGATAAATCTCGAAACGCGTCTGCAAATGGTTATCCACTTAAGTTAATAGAAAGACACGATCTTAAAAAAACAATGTTATTTTTCTGATTTCGTTGAGTGCCACGAAGGTGGACTTCTTCTTCTTCAAGTAGTACAACCCTATGTGGGTCTTGACTGCAAGCACAATTTGCCTCCAACGACTTGTATCTAGCATTGCTTCCTGTTCAATTTCAATGCCCATCTTATCCGATAGAACATTGTCTATCCTTCTCATTCTAAGTCTTTCCGGTGGTCTTCTGCACGTCGGTGCCTCCTGCCACGCTATTTTCAGCATTCTGTCATCCGGTGCTCTGCATATATGTCCTGCCCATCTCAATCTTTGTGACTTTGCTTCTCTCACAATATCTCCCTGGTACAATTGTTCTAACTCCGCGTTTGTTCTTATTCGATATTGCCCTGACCTCGGATCCTGGGTTGGTCCAAGTATTTTTCGCTCGAACCTTCGCAGGGCGTCTTCGTTTGCTTTAGTTAGGGTCCACGCTTCACATCCGTATGTGACTACCGGTCTTATAGTTGCATGGTACAATTTTAGTTTTGAGGATCGCGACATTATTCTCGATTGGAACAGTTCTCTTAGTGCATAATAGCATCTATTACCGCTCTGTATGCGGTCCTTCATTTCTGTATTCATGTTGTTGTCTGCTGTGATGACTGCGCCGAGGTATTTGAAATCTGAGACCCGTTCGAAATTGTAGGTGCCAATGGTTATGTTTTGCCCTAGTCGATCCCTTCCCTGTCTCCGGGAGTTATACATATATTTTGTTTTGTCTTCATTAATACGTAATCCTACTATGTCTGCCTCCTTTTCTATTTTTCCAAACAACTCTTTGGTTTTAATGGTTGTTTTACTGACAAGGTCTATATCATCTGCATATGTTACGAAGGTGGACTGAAAGCTAGTAATTAGCTGGCAAATTTCACATGAGATTTGTTTTGATAGACCTAAAAAGACTCAATTGTGTTATAGAGCTCCGGAAAGGTTGAATATATTTATATATTCATGCTGTGTTCCGACTTTATTTTAAATTTAATGTTTTAAATGTTCTGACAAGGCTTTAATGACAAGTGACAGGCTTTAAGTGACAGGTTGACATGTGATAGATGAAAGGTTGACAGATTCAAAATATGTTATCATTAATAGCGTAATTAATGATATGTTTTGCCCAACGAGTTGCATGTTATAGTTTAGCCTTTACTTATAACCATTATCACTTTGTATATTTAATATGTTAATTAAGAAACAAATATTAACATATATACGTTACAAGATAAAAATATTGAATCAGGCTAAATAAATTATGACTTATAAATGCTAAAATATTGGTAATTATTGTTCATCAACATAAAAAATAATCCCACACAGAATTATTCAAAACATTGTTTATACAATATTTATTATTGTAAATTTATTATTTATGTTTAGATAAGCGAGTTTTCAGAGTTGTGACAAAAAAGCTTTAATTATTTATATATGAAACATCTATTAGCGTAATTTAATTAATTAAACAGGTATAGTTTAAGGCCGAGGCCGCTACGGTTTTTTACAACGTGCGGTTAACCGCTATAACCGTGAAACTGCTTGAGAAGCACACACTGCGTTATTACAATCAGTCGCGGGAAAAATCCGCAAGTGAGGACACATTTACTTGACTCACAAAATCACACGATTAAAAACCGTGGCGGTTTAGCCGAAGCGGGGTAGGCCTAATATATAGACGGGGCCGTAACAAGGCAGGGCCAACAAGGACACATGCCCAGGGCCCAGACGGAAGGTGACCCAAAAAGGCAAATGTATTAAAATATTCTCATTTTAACATTTTTTTTAAATATCTCCGAAAATAGTATATTATTTAGGTAAAAGTAGCTTTGAGGGGTTGAACCTTTGGGGGGTTGAACCCCCAAAAACCCCCTCTGGCTACCCTCATGTATGGCATAGTATATATATGGCATAGTATATGGCATTTCATTCAATAATTACACTATTTATTTTATTCATATACTTATATAATTTTAAAAAATTGTTTAATTAATTAAATTGTGCAAAACTGAAGCAAATATAGAGGTGATTCAGGTTCATCTGAGAATCTTGGATTTGGCAGTATACTAGATTTTACCTATTTATAGTTTATTTGCAATTTGCTGTACAGCATAGTCAGGAGTGTCCAACCCTTTTGTTTCTCTAGGCCACATTTGTAGAAGTCATGAAGCTTATTACCATTGACCCTGGAGAGAAACTTATTTGACATATAGTTAATGCTATTACTAAATATGCGTTAATTGTCAATTATATATTATTAGTGTGCTTTACTTGTTACTTAATTACACATTACTTAGGTGTCTAAACTTTCACCATTTGTGTTAAATCTTTTTGTCGCAGTAAATCTGTTTTTGCCAACTATTATTTAACTAAGAAAAAAAATGTAAATATTTAAATAATGTAATAGTGACTCTGCTCATACGACATTTTCCGCAAAACGTTTAATGCTTGTCAAACAAATTGTTTTCTTTGTAGATATCGAAAGACACGTGTTCACATAAAAACTATTAATTCCACATCGATTGAATTTGCTATGTAATTAATAAACAATATAAACAATTTTTTTGACGTAATTTGTTCTTGACCTCTGATAACTAATTTCAGATAACACTAGTTATCAATAAAGTAAAACTTCTTTTATAAATTACGATTTTAGCGAAGTAAATTTCCACCGATTTTGCGATGTTAGACGTTATGAGCGGCGTATCACAGAGACTTCTAGTTTGCACGAATCGATTCAACGTCCCAAAATTAGTTGGAAAACATATCGCACCTCCAACAGAAAAGTGACACAAGTGCGAAATAGCCATTTCAACTTAAACTGAAAATTGGGTATCTAGGATGTCGTTTTTAGTATTATGAAGTCGGTTTTAATTTTGGTTTAATTCAATTATTGTCTGCCAGAAAGCGGAAGTGTCTTTTTCCATCTGAGCAGATTTTCAACAGAAAGATGGCAGATAAACAGTTGTTCTCAGACCATCGTGGGGGAACCTTCAGCACTCCATAGCTGGATGTTGAATCAAAGTGGAAAAATTTATTATTTTTCGATTAGCCTAAAAAGTGTGTTGACGTATTTCATCATCATTTTTTTTTTAATAAACTTAAAATTGCAATTTTTGGGAAATCAGTAATTCGCACTTGTGTCACTTTTCTGTTGGATGTGCGATATATCATATTCCTAGGAAAGTTTTAATTAAAAAATACCATCGAACCAGCCATTGTTTCGCTGGAGAACTCTTACACTTTAATTCACTTCTCGGGAAATTTTCAACCGATTTCCATAAATTTAATCTCGAAAGATGCGTAAGGAATTTGGCTTAATTATTCTGCATTCTTATGCGTCGTAGTACCCCTTGGTTTGTAGTCCTGTCCGTCCAACTGCTTTTGAGCATTCGCCCGAGCCTCTGGGGGCTGGAAAGAATAGGAAGTGGTTGAGAGAGTGCAAGAAAAATACCTGAGATGGGTGTTAGGAGTAGACAGAGAAACTCCAGGATACATAGTGAGAGAGGAATGTAAGAGGAGCAAACTGAGAGTGAAAGCGGAGAAGAAAGCAACGAAGTTGGAAGATAGAATGAACGGAAGGGAATTCTGCAGGTTACTGACTGAATGCTGGAATAAAAAAAAGGATATAGAAATGAATGGGAGAGAGAAATATTACCGAAGAAATGGATACGCTTGTAAGGAAATAGAGAGGTTAAAAGCGGAAGGCAAGTGGATGAATGGGGAGACGAGCGAAAGGGTCAAAGACGTAGACATGCAGGAAAGAAGAGAAAGAATAAGGGAATTCAGATACAATGTGAAGTATGAGAGCTGTATGATAGAAGGGATTCCGATGTACCTAGGAAGAGAAAGCGAGATGCCCGTTCCACACTCTCGTGAAGTAGCACGGAGTTGAGCGAGGAACGAGAGTGTAGTCAGGTTACTCGGTCCGCCTTGTGCTTCCTCGCCTCGCCTTGGCAAACTTCGCTCCAGAAGCGGTTTTTCGTACCCGAGTCAAAGGAACACGAGGCGCGAGTACGAGGAAGGGGGAGTATCACGTCTACACTCTCGTGTTTACTCGTCCATTAATTTAGGTTTTTTAGGTTTAGGTTAATTTAGGTCACAACCGTTTCTTGATCGATTAAAAACTAAAAATATTTTTATTTAATGTTATTAAATTTTATCTAATATTAATTTAAATGATATCAAAATTCATGAGCGTTTGGTTCCAAGAACCCCAGTTACAATTCCTTGAGGCTTTTCAAAGGGAACCAGTTATTTGGGATCAGTTATTGGGATAATATAATTATAACAATTAAAAGCACAAATAGGTGCAGCAGCAGCTACTATCTGTTCGGTGTCGGTCATGGCACTGAGGTCCTCGCGAAGTAAGGCGAGAGTGTAGATGCCTCCTCCGTGTAGTTCCTCGCCTCGGACAAATTCGGCGAGGATCCTCGCCGAAGTTACTTACTGCGAGAGTGTGGAGCAGGCATGAAGGAAAGGAATATAATGGCGAGGACGTGGGATATGCTACAAGGAGCGAGAGACAATTGAGCATGGAATGAATGTGTAGAGATGAAAGAAAGAGAGAAGAAATACTGATTGAAGATGAAAGAGATGTACAGTGGATGAAAGAATTATGCAAGAGGAGGGAAGGGTTGGATGGGGAAAAGGAGCAGGACCATGTTTATTAAATGTTATATTTTGTTAAATGTATATATTGCCCGCCGGGACCGGGCGTGCAGGGCGTGCACCGCACAAGGGCGGCACATTCAAGGGGGCGGCAAATCCTTAATTATCTCCTTTTTAATGAACACATTGTCATAATTTGCGTATTTGTTTATATTATGTCTTTACAACAACATGCATTGAACTACATGGAGTATAAACGCAAACGTTTTATGCACTTGAGGAATTCCCTTTTCTGCCATACCGGGCGATAGTTTAACGTACAGTAGTACAGTACCTATAGCTAGCGGAAAGCGTAATCTCTCCGGCTTTTCGAGGTTCATCGGAATTTTTTTTACCATGATAACGGTAATTTTCTAAAATAGAAATGGTAGCTTCTTTTGATTCAGTTATGCGAGAACATATTCGCAAAATTCAATTGAAATTTGATTTCAGTCGGATGGGTATGGCTCACTATTTAGTAGATCAAATCCAAAATGAAATCATTGAGTTACTCCGACAACGAAAAAATGGTTATATTTTGGACAAAGTTAGAACATCTAAATATTTTTCAATCATAATAGACTGCACGCCAGATGCAAGCCATTCCTAACAAATAATAGTAATACTTAAACATGTTTATCTAAATAATGTAAGTAAAAAAATAGAAGTATGCGAACACTTTTTTTTTGTCTAATTACCAGTTTGTTTAATTTTACCAATTAGTTTTTGTCTAATTACCAGTTCAACAGGCGAGTGTTTATTAAATTTTGTTTTGAATTTGTTTTCACAATTAAGCCTTGACATTCACAATTTCCGGGGGCAAGGTTATAATAATGGTTCTAACATGCGCGGAAAACTTAACGGATTGCAGAAAAAAAATTGGAAACAAAAAATCGTGCAATTTACGTTCCATGTTCAGCTCAAAGTCTAAATTTGGCAGTCAAGGATCCGGCAAATATAATCCACGAAACTGTAAATTTTTCTTTTCATCTTGCATTTACCGGATTTAAAATTAAAATAATTGAGTGCTACGTGATGGTCCAGTAGAATTGACGCAATCAAACTATTACGGTATCGCTTAGACAAAGTATTTGATGCTTAAGACTTATGTCAATACCCAGTCACTACTACGTTGTTCAATACCCGGGTACCCGTGTACCCGCATGGGTTTTTCATTCAATAAAATAATTTTAATACCCGAAGACTTTCACATTACAACTCGGGATTAGCCATAGAGTATTCCACTACCCGAAAAACCCTATTTCTATAAATAAAACCGCCGGGTGGGCAAAGTATGGGATCAAAATATGGTGGATAAGCGACGCCAAAAATTCATATCCATTGAAAGGTCGAATTTGCACTGGCAAAATAACAACTGGCCGTGAAATAAATCAAGGCGAAAGAGAGTAAAAGATTTAGCTGCAAAATATAAAGGATCTGAAAGAAATATTACAATGGATAATTTTTTTACTACTTTACCTTTAGCAAAGCATTTATTGTATGGAACCTAACAATTCTAGGAAAATAAAAAAAAAAATACATTCTAGTAGACATGCTAAGATCTAAAGATCGAGAAGAATTCTTTTCTCGATTTGGCTTTCATGAAAAAGTTACTCTATGCTCTTATGTTCCTAAAAAAAAGAAAGTTGTTATTCTTCTATCTACGGTGCACTCAGATTTGCAGCGAAGATAATAAAAGAAGCCAGAAATTTTTCAGTATTATAATAAACCAAAAATTGGTGTGCATATAATGGATAAGATGTTGAGCTATTACACAATCTACAGACGGACTTTTTTAAATATTTTGGATATCGCCAGTCTTGCCAGCTATATCATTTATCATCTAAATAACGTATTTTTACGAAAATTAAGTGAAGTATTATATATGACAGCTATTCAAGAACGATCTTAAAATTTGCAAATTATGAGAAATTTAACAACTAGGATTGCCATAGAAAGCATATATGGAAAACCAATAGGCCCTACAAGCAGGGCAACAACATCAAGTGAGCCAGGCGGGTCTACTGACAGATTCCACTGGACGAAAAATTGTTGTAGAATCATGTCATATTTGTTTCCAGGATGTCTATAAAAAACGGAGAAAAAAACGCGAAAATCGTGTAAAGACTGTAACAAACCAGTTTGCGATGAACATTCAAAAGCAATTGTAAAATGTGAGCATGTTGCCAATAATAAATTGAATATAAAAATATTTTATGTATAATTTATAATAAGTTTTATAATAAGTGTTTTAAGTGTTGTAATGCCGAATTTTTGTCTGTCTTGACATAGATTTTTTTTATAGATGTTTTGGACTAACCATAATGCATTCTTGATTTTTTGGAGACGGTTTTGCTGTGAGATCTTCTCAATGCGTGTCGTTTCGATGAATTCTCCGAGGTATTTAAAGTACGGGACCTTGTCGATTTTACCGTAATTGGTTCTCTGGCTCGCGATACCAGTTTTTGAACAAAAGAATTTAGTTTTCTCAAATGAGATCTGTAGTCCCACTTTTTCTGCACATTCCTTAAGTATCTCAAGCTGTTTGACAGCAGTCTCCTCATCCTCTGTTAGTATCGCCAGATCATCCACAAAAGCGAGGTATGGTACGTAGAGGTTGTTTTTGGGAAAGCCCAGTCGAATCGGTTTCCAATACTCACATTTCTTGAGTTCCTTCTCCCATTCTTCCATAACCTTGTCTAGCACTATATTCAACAGAATAGGAGAGAGTCCATCACCTTGTCTCACACCTGTTCGAATGTCAAAGGGTTCTGAAATTTCCCCCATAAATTTCACTTTAGATTTTGTGTCAGTGAGTGTTTGTTTTATGGGTTCTAGGGTTTTGGAATCTAGTCCTCTCTCTTCTAAAATTTGGAATAGGGAGGATCTGTCTATCGAATGTATGCCTTTTTGAAGTCTACAAATGTGCATACTGTGGGCTTTTGTCCGAGGGCTCGTAATTTGAGTATGGTGTTGAGGTTGATAATTTGTTCTGGGCCAGTACCTGTTTGGTCTGAATCCTGCTTGGTATTCTGATAGTTTGGGTTCTAATTACTTTTGTCTTCTACTCAAGAGACAGGCTGATTGTAGGTGACAGATAAAAGAGAGAAACCTGTGTAGTTGTTTACATCTAACTTGCTGCCTTTTTTATGTAGTGGATGGATTAGAGAAATCTTCCAATCATCAGGGAGCTTTTCGGTTTGCCAAATATTTTGGATTATTTGTGTAATTTCTTTGAGTGAATTTGGGCCTAAATTTTTCAGAAGTTCAGCAACAATCCCGTCCTCCCCTGATGCTTTGTTGTTTTTAAGTTTTATTATAGAAATTAAAATAAATTGTTTGATAATTAAAATTGTTCCTTTTTTATGCACTTCCATAACAACTTAAGCCAATATCAAATTCCTCTCTAAAAGCCTAATAGGGGTTAATAAGGGAGGTAAAGAGGGGGCGACAATTTTGCACGCGGGCGGTGAGTGCCCAGCGGCGAGCCTCAATGTATTAAATCCAGAAACCCTGTAGGGAAATAAAGATTAATATTGTTAGTTAGCATTCGACCGGGCCGGTCAGAGCAATCAGTTCCTTGTGATTTTCAAAATGTATTGTAGTGATTTTCAAAATGTATTGTTTCTAAGTATCCACTTTAGCCATTGGGTCTATTATGATGTGTTCCTTATTGTCTTCCAAATTTCCAGTATTGCTGGACTATTCGTTTAATTCCGCAAACTTCTTTCACCTTCTTTGGCGAATGGAGATGGAACAAGACATACTTTTTCTCATAGTCCTCAATTTCTTTGCATTCATGGAAATGCCATTCTGCTTCCGCTATCCTTATCTTTATTCTAATTTCGGCATGTATTCTTCTATACTCGCGTTCTTTACGATTTTTATATTTTCTTCTACACTTCATCTGATCTAGGATCTCGTCCGTCATCCATTTCTGTTTCTTGGCTTCTTGGGTTTCTAGTAAAGATTGTTTTGTCTTTCCATTCCATTTTTCTTCGACACTCTCAGAGCTGTTTATTTCTAAATTCAGCTTTTCTTCTAGCTGTTGTGTCGCCTAATCACCGAGATTCGCGTCTTTTCTTACATAAGTTTATTTTCTTAATAAAGAGATAATTGGAGTTCATAATTCAGTGTTTGTTTTACCAAAAGTTTCTTAACATTTTTAAAAAAGGTTGCTCACTCCTGAGTTGGACCAAAGTGGACAGACGAGTCACGCAGACTTGTTAGACCAGTTTAGTGTAACTACAGTAATTATTCATACTATAAATAAATGTATTGTTAATAAATTTTGTGTTATCTTTTTGTAAGGAAATGTAACAAACAACGTATTTAATGCGAGCGACGACAAACTACTTTCAACGTTCATAAAAAGTGTAGAAATAATCATATTTTTAAATCGAGTCTCGGATGGTGCCACTTTCATAAAGTCCTCACTTTCACATTTAACGAACTAAAGTTTTCTATGCCAAACGTAATTGCACGAGCAATTTTTGACCTGTTTTGACTATTAGTTGTAACAAACCCATTAATTTGGAACAAAAAGTAACAAACAATTCCTATCAGCGTCCTTCTACGATACGTTTTCAATTTTAAATATTTTATTTATGTACTTATAACGTAAACAAACTTGTTATGTAGGTTGAAATGTTTTGTATAATTTGTTTTTCAGACTTAATAGTGCGGCACCATGGCTGAAGCCCATTCAGCTGTAGCCTTCTCCTTCGCGATCACTCACGAGGGATGGGACGTTAATTTTGATAGGGAAGTTTTAAATTTGGTTTGGCAATCTGGAATCCGGTCATGGAAGAAGCGATTTGCAAGATTCATGGTAAGCACAACAATTTTTATGTATTATAGGTAGGTACATAATAGGATGATTGATGTGCACATTACATAGAAAATGTATAGATTTCCTTACTACTGAATCAATAGTGAAATCGTGGTAAGAAAAACAACTTTTATATGTTATAGGTAGATAGTTGGAGATGTGCACATTACCTAGAAATTGTATAGATATTCTTCTTTTCTCTCTCAATGTGGATGTCGGGTTATTTCAGCCCTTCAAATACTGTAGCCAGGGCCGTAACTAGATAGGGACAACAGGGGCACGTACACACGGTATAGAAAACTAGCGTATAGTCCGGCTATAGTTCGAATATAGCTGGTGACACAGCTATAGTATAGTTCAACTATATTGAACTTCGTTTTGTTCAACTATACAAATATTTCTAGACTATACGAAGCGGTCCCACAGCTATAGGCAAACTATAGCAGGACTATACGCTAGTTTTCTATACCGTGTGTACAATTATTGGAGCTTGATTATTACCAAATTTACAGACTACGCTAAATAACAAGGTTTTTTATGGGAAATTTAATTCTATACAAGTTTTATTTGAAACATTTTTCAAAATTTCCTTTAGTTTTTGAGTTATTTACGTAAATTTGAGACAAGAAAAATGTAAAACAAAAACTAAATTTGTCTTTGTTTCAAAGTGGTTTGTCTACAATTTGACGGACCAAAAAGCACTAACAATAAGCAAGGTTTAGTATAGGAAATTTAATTCTCAAGTTTTATTCGAAACATTTTTCAAAATTTTGCTTAGTTTCTGAGATGCTTTCGCGTTTTTGAGACAGGAAAACACAAAAACAAGGTTTTCACTTTATTCAAGGTTGATTATTACTAAATTGAGACTAAAAAACAATAGAAAATAAGGTTTTTTATAGGAAATTTAATTCTCTACAATTCTTTCCTTCTACAAGTTTTATTTCAAACATTTTTCAAAATTTCGTTTAGTTTTTTGAGCTATTTACGGAAATTTGTGACAAGAAAAATTTAAAACAAAAACAAAATTTGACTTTGTTTAAAACGGGTTTGTTACCAATTTGACGGACCAAAAGGCACTAAGTAATAAGGTTTCATATAGTAAATTTTATTATCTTCAAGTTTTATTTTGAACCATTTTTCAAAATTTAGCTTACAACTAGTTTGAGAGATGTTTTCGCGTTTTCGAGACAAGAAAAATGGAAAACAAAGTTTTGACTTTATTCAAGGTTGATTATTACCAATTTGCCAGAATAAAAATCACTAACTAAGTTTTCTATAGAAAATTTAATTCTCTACAAGTTTCATTTGAAACATTTTCAAAAATTTCTTTCAGTTTTCAAGTTAGAGCATTAATAATAATGATAAATTTGTATATTTAGTTATTATATATCCAAAGACTATTTATATAAATTCATTTATAATTAGAAGTTTTAAGGGAAATTTATAGAAGGAAAATATAGTTGGCACGACTAAAATGGGAAAGTTCGTGACAAATTTAGTATATCTAATGACAGATATAGTACGACAAATATGTATCGACAAAAAAAAGTGAAATTTCATATTACGTTATCTTATACAGAAAATAATCGATACATATAATTTATGATTATAAATGATTGAGAATTATTTTGTTACGTTGGTAACATATTTGAATTCTTTTGTTGGCAACATGGTGGGCATATCACACTCAATTTTCAAAATTCAAAACAAACGTCAAAAAATAATTAAAACTGACAGTTTCAAACTTTATTAAATAAAAATAGTTAACAATTTGTTTGGCATAACCCAAATAAAGATAATTGACAACTGACAGGTTGAACAACCAACACAGAAAAGTACTACCAATTCGATCAGTGTTGCCAATGCATTATTTTGCTTCATTCATTTATAGTCATGCTCCTAAATTCGCATTACGAACAATTTGTTTGACATAACCTAAATAAAGAAGATTGAAAACTGACTAATACATAATACATTGGAAACACTGAGCGTGTTGGTAGTATTTTCTGTGTTGAATGTGCAACCTCATTCAACACAGAAAATACTACCAACACGCTCAGTGTTTCCTATGTATTATTTGGTTTCAATCATATATAGTCACTCGGTATTTTATCGTTTTAAATTTGTCGTTAGATCTACTAACTTTGTCGTGAACTTTCCCAGTTTAGTCATGCCTCTAAATGCATTTGCATTTCGAACAATTTGTTTGACATTTGTTTGATAACCCAAATAAAGACAATTGACAACTGACAGGTTGCACAACCAACACAGAAAATTACTACTAACCCGCTCAGTGTTTCCAATGTATTATTTAGTTTCTATATAATTATATATAAAAATATTTACTAATATAAGAACTCGAAGCTCAACTGCCTGAACGAAGAGTGATGGATTGTTTCAGGATTAAAGTGCCGCAAATGTACAAATGTACACATTTGGTGTACATAGAACCACAATCTCAGGAATATTTCATTCAATCTTACTGCAACTGTTAATTTAGTCTTTTGGTCGGATACAGCCACTTTACAAGCAACAATTTATATTGTGTTTTACACTTTCAAAACCAGTTTTTACAATAACATCCATTTTCTATACATTGCTTTTAACAAAATCCTGTAAAAATACTATTTTAATTACTCATGCATTAAAAGTACTATCTTGGCGCACGTTTTTTAGTACGAGAAATACCACTTTTGGTTATATCACCACATAACTTGGATACCGCACGCAAATATTCAATATCGCTAGGTTACATTAAAAAAAATTAAATAAATAAAATAAACACAATCAAGACATCAATATTAAACAGAATTTTTTTTCATCACAAAATTAAAGAAAACGTTTTAGAGTGTAAATTCTATGGTGATACCGGAGGACTGAGGAGAGTTCTTATAACGAATCCACACTACCGAAGACAATTAAAAAAGCAAGTTCTACATTTTTCATTCTATTTTTTTTGGATGGCCCCTGGATCCCAAACTTCTAAGATACATCCCCTCGCATGAGTAATAAAAAATATTGTTAGCAACACGGGCGGTAATGTCAATTGCCCTTTCGAGCGAATGTGAATTGAGAACCTACCGCCCTAGTTACAAAATATACTATTGCCATCTTTCTATAATTCTCTTAATTACTTTATCTATTATAAAACAATAAGACATTTGTATGTCATTATTTGATATAATCCCGAATAGTTGCGCATGCTAGGTGCCGCTATTCTCGATATACACATAGTCAATGCTTAGGCTCATCATTAAAGTGCCTACTAACTACTAACTATCCTTGTATCCCCCAATGGAGAAACTGAAAACCAAATCGACCATGTACTTATAGACAGCTGTCACTATCCAATCTCATGGATGTTAGAACGTACAGGAGAGCAAACATTGACTCAGACCATTACCTGATTGGTGCGAAACTAAGAGCCAAAATTTCCAACGAGAAAAAGGCCAAAGGAAGTAATGAACTAAGATACAACACAGATCCCTTAAAGAAGAAGAAACACTTAATGCATACAAGAACTATATTGAAGAGAATATAAACATCAGGGATGATGAGCCAGTGAACACCATGTGGCAACACGTTAGCGAAATATATCATCTCGTTCTAATACATCATCTGTAGTTCCTCGGTATATTTGTCGTTAGATATACTAAATTTGTCGTGAACTTTCCCATTTTATTTGTACCTCTAAATACGCCTAACTTCAACTTACGAACAAATTGTTTGACATAACCTAAACAAAGACGATTGACAACTGACAGTTTGCACATCCAACACAGAAAATACTACCAACACGCTCAGTGTTTCCAATGTATTATTTTGTTTCAATCATTCATTCATTCACTCTGTATTTTATCGTTCTAAATTTGTCGTTAGATCTACTAACTTTGTCGTGAACTTTCCCATTTTAGTCATGCCTCTAAATGCATTTGCATTTCGAACAATTTGTTTGACATAACCCAAATAAAGACGATTGATAACTGACAGGTTGCACAACCAAAACAGAAAATTACAACCAACCCGCTCAGTGTTTCCAATGTATTATTTAGTTTCAATTATCTATAGTTCCTCGGTATATTTGTCGTTAGATATACTAAATTTGTCGTGAACTTTCCCATTTTATTTATGCCTCTAAATACGCCTAACTTCAACTTACAAACAAATTGTTTGACATAACCTAAATGAAGACGATTGACAACTGACAGGTTGCACAACCAACACAGAAATCTACTACCTGCCCGCTCAGTGTTGCCAATACATTATTTTGCTTCAATCATTTATAGTCAGTCTGTGTTTTATCGTCCTATATTTGTCGTTAGATATATACAAAATTTATCGTGTACTTTCCCGTTTTAGTCGTACCCCTAAATGCTCATAAATTTCCATTTTTAACAATTTGTTTGAAAACAAACATAACCTAAACATAACCTAAATAAAGACGATTGACAACTGACAGGTTGAACAACCAACACAGAAAACTACTACCAATACACGCTTAGTATTGCCAATGTGTTATTTTGCTTCGATCATTTATAGTCACTCGGTATGCTATCGTTCTATATTTGTCGTTAGACATACTAAATTTGTCGTGAACTTTCCCATTTTAGTCGTGCCTGTAAATGCTCCTAAATTCGCATTACGAACAATTTGTTTGACATAACCTAAATAAAGACGATTGTCAACTGACAGGTTGCAAAACCAACACAGTAAACTACTAACAACACGCTCAGTGTTTCCAAAGTATTTTTTTTGTTTCAATCATTTATAGTCACTCGGTATCTTATCGTTCTAAATTTGTCGTTAGATCTACTAACATTGTTGTGAACTTTCCCATTTTAGTCGTGCCTCTAAATGCCATTAAATTCGCATTTCGAACAATTTGTTTGACAAAACACAAATAAAGATCATTGATAACTGACAGGTTGCACAACCAACACAGAAAATTACTACGAACCCGCTCAGTGTTTCCAGTGTATTATTTAGTTTCAATCATCTATAGTCACTCGGTATTTTATCGTTCTAAATTTGTCGTGCACTTTCCCATTTTAGGCGTGCCTGTAAATGCTCCTAAATTCGCATTTCGAACAATTTGTTTGACATAACCTAAATAAAGACGATTGCCAATTGACAGGTTGCACAACCAACACAGAAAATTACTACCAACCCGCTCAGTGTTTCCAATGATTTATTTTGCTTCAATCATTTATAGTCACTCGGTATATTTGTCGTTAGATTTACTAAATTTGTCGTCGTGGACTTTCCCATTTTTTTCGTGCTTCTAAATACGCCTAAATTCAACTTACGAACAAATTGTTTGACATAATCTAAATGAAGACGAATGACAACTGACAGGTTGCACAACCTACACAGAAAAATACTACCAGCCCGCTCAGTTTTGCCAATATATTATTTTGCTTCATTCATTTATAGTCACTCGGTGTTTTATCGTCCTATATTTGTCGTTAGATATACTAAATTTGTCGTGAACTTTCCCCTTTTCCCTTTTTCGAACGTTCCTTAAATGCTCCCAAATTCGCATTTCGAATAATTTGTTTGGCATAACCTAAATAAAGAGGATTGACAATTGACATGTTGTACAACCAACACAGAAAATTACTACCAAACACGCTCAGTGTTTCCAATGTATTATTTTGCTTCAATCATTTATAGTCACTCGATATATTTCGGTATATTGAACTGTATAGTGAACTTTCCCATTTTATTCGTTCCTCTAAATGCGCCTAAATTCCACTTACGAATTATTTGTTTGACATAACCTAAATAAAAACGATTGACAACTGACAGGTTGCACATCCAACACAAAAAATACTACCAACCCGCTCAGTGTTGCCAATGTATTATTTTGTTTCAATCATTTAAAGTCACTCGGTATATTATTGTCCTATATATGTCGTTAGATATACTAAATTTGTCTTGAACTTTCCCATTTTAGGCCTAGGCCGCATTACGGCTAAACCGCCGCGGTTTTTAATCACTTGATTTTGTGACTCAAGTAAGCTAATACAAGCGGCCTCACTTGCGTTTTTTTTTTTTCCCGCGACTGATTTTTCTCATAGCGTACTGTGAGTTTCTTGAGCGGTTTCGCGGTTATAGCGGTTACCGCTCGCGGTAAAAAACCGTAGTGCGGCCTCGGCCTTAGACGTGTCCCTAAATGCTGCTAAATTCGAATTACGAATAATTTTTTTCACATAACCTAGACGATTGACAACTGACAGGTTGTATGTCCAATACAGAAAATTGATATTGAACAGATAAATGTATTATTTTGTTTCAATCATTTATAGTCACTCGGTATTTTATCGTTCTAAATTTGGCGCTGGATATACTAAATATTGTCGTGAACTTCCCCATTTTTGTCGTTCCAACAATATTTCCTTCCTCTATATTCCCCCAAAGAGATTCTAATTACTAATTAATTTATAAAAATAGATTTTGAATATATAATGACTAAACATACATATTTATTATTATTAGAGCGTTAATAATAATAATAAATATGTATACTTAGTTATTACATATTCTATTTATAAAAACTGATTTTGAATTGATTTAAATATATGTATTTTTAGATGTTCAAATAATAATAATCAAATTTGAATTGCAGAACAGTGTTCACAATGGAGTTTATCCGGCACATTTGTGGACCTTATGGATTACAATGTCAATTATATCAGCGATACATTTCTCAGGATACAAGGTGCCTTATGATCTGGTGACTAAAGTTATGCCTCTTCTGCCAGGGTAAATATTACCTACAATTTAAGACTATTCTATTATATTCCTGCGACAATCTACCTCTTACTTGAACAAACACTTTATAAATAGCACATTAAGTGATTAATTATTTATAATTATTAGTTAATTACTTTCTATGTCATATTTTAAATAACATAACGTATAATCTGTTTATTTAGTCTATGTCTTATTGCCTTTTATTAAACTAGATTGTTTTTTTAAAGGTCGACAGTAAGATGGCAATTAGTAGGTAGTATGTTAGTAGCATTAGCTTTATGGCTGTCGGTGATTTTCTTGCTTCGGTACACGTTGAAGCTGTTGCTGATTTATAAAGGCTGGATGTACGAGGCGAGGGGAAAAGGCAGCCGGACATCGAAACAAACCAAACTGTGGCTTCTAGTCGTAAGAATCTTCAGCGGCTGGAATAAACCGAAACTATACAGTTTCCAAGGATCGCTACCTAAGCTTCCATTACCCGCCCTTCACGACACAATGACAAGAGTAAACAAATGACATATATTTTTGTATAAATCTCATTTGATTTATGTTTTTTCTAGTATTTGAGAAGTGTTCGTCCGTTATTAGACGATGAAAATTTCAAGAAAATGGAAGGTTTGGCGGCTGATTTTGAAAAAGGTATCGGTGTTAAATTACAGCGTTATCTTTTCTTGAAGTCTTGGTGGTCGAGCAATTACGTCTCCGATTGGTGGGAGGAATACGTGTACTTGCGCGGTCGCTCCCCGCTGATGATCAACTCGAACTTCTACGGCGTCGACACCATCATGATGGAGACGACCAAAAATCAAGCGGCCCGCGCCGCGACCGCAATCAATTCCTGTCTGCATTATCGCAGACTCGTCGAACGACAAGAGCTCGAACCCATTCTGATCCAGGGACTCGTGCCCCTCTGCTCCTGGCAGTACGAAAGGATCTTCAATACCACGCGGATTCCCGGCATCGAAACCGATAAGATTCAGCATTGGTCGGATTCCAATCACATTGTAGTCTACCACAAAGGGAGATATTTTAAAGTCGTTATTTATAAGGGAAGGATTCTCAAACCAGCTGAAATACAACAGTTAGTATATCTTTTGTGAAACGATTGTCGTATTATAAGCAAAGTTATTACAAAGATACCTTCCGATAAGTACAGTAAAATTCGGCCGTTGGTTAATCGGACGACACGTTCAGTATTCCGGCGGTCTGGAGACCGCTCGCGCTCTTCCCTCCCACCACTCTTTTTGGTAATCCGGCGGTTGTCTGCTCCCATATGTGTCGGATTATCGAGATTATACTGTAATGCTATAATAATTAACTTTGTTACAGACAAATCGAGCTCATTTTAAACGATACATCGGAACCTTTGCCGGGCGAAGAAAGATTGGCGGCTTTAACGGCCGGCGAACGAACAAACTGGGCCAATGTGAGACGAGTGTATTTCAACACGGGCGTGAATAAAGTTTCCATAGACGCGATTGAGAAAGCCGCGTTCGTTGTCAGTTTGGACGATGTCCCCTACGAATACGACCCAGTTAGTATTTTGAGCACAGCTGTGAGATAATTAAAATGACGCAAATTTTGTTGTGTCTGAGTCGCGAAAGTTCATTCGTGATTTTGACCTGTATTGACGTGGGTTTTTGTTTTTGTTGTGACAGGCGGATCCGGCCAAGTTGGATAAATTCGGAAAGACGCTGTTGCATGGGAAAGGTTACGACCGCTGGTTCGATAAATCTTTCACCTTGTGTATTGGGACCAATGGAAGAGTAAGCGTGCTCATTTTTTAAACTATATTTTTGTAACTAATGTTTATTCGTTTGCTCTTTTATAGATGGGATTTAATGCTGAACATTCGTGGTAAGTTTGATAAGAATTAATGAACAGAAAGCATTGAATGTTATCTATTTACTATTAGAATCTTACAAATTATTCTTCTTACTTTCTCTGGTGAAAATGAACTTGTGTCTTCAAAATACAACAAAGTGTTCTAAAAGTACAACGAAGTGTCGTCGAAGTGCCGACGATGAGTTTCGGAGACAAAGTGTCGGGCGGCACAAATATCAACATTTCCTCCATACTTCGATGACATTAACCATAAAACTGTTCAACAACCTTCACTGGTATTTTAATTGCGCGAATGTCAACACTTCCCCGACACTTCGACGACATTTCATAATTAAATCGTTCAACGACACTTCACAGTCAACACTTCCTCGAAACTTCGGCAATACTTCCCAGAAAATAGGCTCAGCAAAACTTCACTTTTAGTGTTTTAAAAGACACTTTCCTGACACTTGACGACACTTCGTCGAAGCATTACAACACGGAAACTATGCGATATTTTGAAAAATATTTCGATTGGAACTTGTAGAGAAACTTGTGAAACTTGTAGACATTTCGCAGTAAAACAATTCAACGAGACTTCGATTGCGCGATACTTCGATTGCGCGAATGTCAACACTTCCGCAGCACTTTATAACCGGTTCAGTGAAATTCTGTTTCAACTTTTAGTGTTACAAAACACCGACACTGACACTTCCCTGACATTTGACGACACTTCGTCGACGCATTACCGATACTTCGTTCAGACACTTCGTCGACATTGTATCCAGACACCTACAAAGTCAAATTTTGTTTTTGTTTTACATTTTTCTTATCTCACTGATTCGAATTTAACTCGAAAACTAAACGAAATTTTGAAAAATGTTTCAAATAAAACTTGTTGAAAATTGAATTTGCTAGGAGAAACAACGTTATCTATTGATTTTCAGTCTGTCAATTTGGTAATAATCATCCTTGAACAAAGTCAAAAGATTAATAACACGGAAACTATGCGAAATTTTCAAAAATATTTCCAATGAAAGTTGAAGAGAATTAAGTTTTCTATAAGAAACCGTATTGTTTGTTGTTCTTTCTTATCTGGCAAGTTGGTGATAATCAATTTTGAAACAAAGAAAAATTTTGTTCTTGCTTTACATTTTCTTGTCCCGCAGATTCGAAAATAACTCGAAAACTAAACGAAGTTTGGAAAAATCTTTCAAATAAAACTTGTAGCAAATTTAATTTTCTATAACAAACCTTGTTATCTAGTGATTTTCAGTTTGTAAATTTGGTAATAATCAACCTTAAAACAAGTCAAAAGATAATCTTTGTTTTAAGTTTTTCTTGTCCGAAAAATTTGCAAATAACACGGAAACTATGCTAAATTTTAGAAAATATTTTAAATGAAACTTGAAGAGAATTAAATTTTCTATAAGAAGCCTTATTTTTGTTGTTTTTTCTTGTCTGGCAAGTTGGTGATAATCAATTTTGAAACAAAGTCAAAATTTAGTTCTTTTTTACATTTTTCTTGTCCCGCAGATTCGAAAATAACTCGAAAACTAAACGAAGTTTGGAAAAATCTTTCAAATAAAACTTGTAGCAAATTTAATTTTCTATAACAAACCTTGTTATCTAGTGATTTTCAGTTTGTAAATTTAGTAATAATCAACCTTGAAACAAGTCAAAAGATTATTTTCGTTTTACGTTTTTCTTGTCCGAAAAATTCGCAAATAACACGGAAACTATGCTAAATTTTACAAAATATTTTAAATGAACCTTGAAGAGAATTTTCTATAAAAAAGCCTTATTTTTGTTGTTTTTTCTTGTCTGGCAAGTTGGTGATAATCAATTTTGAAACAAAGTCAAAATTTTGTTCTTTTTTACATTTTTCTTGTTCCGCAGATTCGAAAACTAAACTCGAAAACTAAACGAAATTTTGAAAAATCTTTCAAATAAAACTTGTAGAAAATTTAATTTTATATAACAAACCTTGTTATCTCTGGTCCATTTTTTAAGAATGCAGTAACTAGAAACCTAATTTACTCTATGACAAATGTTCAATCTAGTTACAAAATTTGGCGCTAAATTCAAATATAGTTACTTGAATATAAAATTGGTAGTTTATTAATGGAATATATTTAATAATAATCAACCTTGAACAAAGTCAAAATATTATTTTCGTTTTAGGTTTCTCTTGTCCCAAAATTTCGCAAATAACACGGAAACTATGCGAATTTTTGAGAAATATTTCGAATAAAAGTTGAAGAGAATTAAATTTTCTATAAGAAACCTTATTATTTGTTGTTTTTTGCTTGTCTGGCAAGTTGGTGGTAATCAATTTTGAAAGAAAGTCAAATTTTGTTTTTGTTTTACATTTTTCTTGTCTCACAGATTTCAAAATTACTCAAAAACTAAACAAAGTTTTGAAAAATCTATCAAATAAAACTTGTAGAGAATGAATTTTTTTATAAGAAACCTAATTATCTAGTGATTTTTAGTCTGTCAATTTGGTAATAATCAACCACGAACATGAACAATTGTATATGTTTCTTGTATCAAACATGGATACAAAAGCAAACTTTGATCCAAATAATTGACTAATAGTTTTTTTTATGTCATGGTTGTTAAATCCAAGAATTTTTGCGTAATATTTCTTTTATTTCAGGTTTATTATCAAGGAGCAATTGTTTTAACACACTCTATACCTTTAAAAACATTTAACATTTTGCTTTATAGGGCGGATGCAGCTGTAATGTCACATATTTGGGAGTTGGTTATATGCGAAGAGACCCTCCTGAACCGGTATACCAATTTACTATACTCTTTCGTAATAATAAGGCTTTCTATCTTGTACTACTCTAGGTCTTTCTTCTTGGATATCTATCAGTTCTTCTATGCTAACACCATTCTTATTATCTCTCTTTGCTTTGTTCTACAACTAACTGTGTATATTTGTTGTTTGGTTATCAGGGCTGATGCTGCTGTAATGTCCCATTTATGGGAGGACCTTATTGTGGACAATATCAAAAATGGGTAATAATTTAATATTTCTATTTCAGAAATAAATTTCATTTGTGAGAAATCAAACGGAAAAAGCTTTTAAATTATTTAAAAACAATCGCCTTGCTTTGTTTATACATATTTCACAGTTTTAGCGAGTTTTTATTTACCTAAGATTAGTATAAACAAATTTTCAAACCAAAGATTTTACCTTTAATTTGATTCATTAAAGAGTCAGACATAATGATAATAATAAACTTTAACTACTCGCACACCAAAATGAACACATTATTAAGTAAATTATTGTATGTGAAGGATGCCACTATTATAATCGTGCATAATTGCATACTTTTGCGTAAAAGTCCAATGTAAATTAAATGGAATTTCATTATTAAACGATTTCTGTTTGTTGTTACTATGGCAACAACAAATATATATGAATGATGTCATTATTATAATCATGTGTAAAAGTATTCAAATCATGCGTAAAAGTATCCAAATCATACGTAAAAGTATAAAGATCGTGAGTAAAAGTCCAATGTAAATTAAATGGAGTTTCATTATTAAACGATTAATAATTTTAATTTTTCAATATTACCGGTAAGAAACAATTATTTTTTGTAGATTAAACAGTATTTTAACATGCTTGGTAGATAAAATAATGTATGGCACTCGTCTGTAAAAGGCATTTGTGTACACTTGTATCGTAAAGAATTCAATTTGCCACTTACAATTATTTATAAATGAAAACAAGTATTTAGTAAGAACATGTGTATCTCAAATTGATTATTAAAGCTTGTACAAGAATTTACAATTTGTACAAGAATTTAAAGTTTACAATTGCGATATGTTATGTTTTTCAATTAAAATTTTGTTTTAAAATTTCTTTGCAATTTCAATATTTATTTCAATGTTTTAATTGAGCTTTTACTAATTTGGTGATTGGTGTCTGACTTATATTTCAAACTCAAGGTGAAAGTTGATTTATCACAAAATTTATAAATGCATTAGCAAAAATTTATTAATTAAGGGGACTTATACAATTAGAAAATGAGTAAATTTTAATGAATTTTTTAAACTAAGAAATATTCATACCACATTTATCAAACTGCAGGTGTACTTTAATGATATATTCAGGGATACAAAACCATTTTTTCGAATTTATTTATCAACAAAATGACGGAGCTGTTTCTAGACTAGTTAGGATAGTTCAGCTGGTCTTAGTTTGAACCTGTATTACTTAGTTTTAAGATTGTGAAAACTAATCTGGACTAAGTTGACTAGTTTGTCTGCAATCACAGAATTAGTGCAATTACTTCCAAAACTGCTAGATTAGTCGTAGCTATAGAACTAGACTAGGTAGTAAATCACAATTAGTCATAATTTATAGTTAAGTTATCTGGTTTTAAGAGAAGGAAAACTAATCGGGACTAAGTCGACTAGTTCGTCTGTAATTGAAGAATTAGTATATCCATTGCCAACTTTAAACTTGACTAAGCCGAATCTACAGTTTGATATTAATTAGTCACAGCTTGAGAACTAGACTTGTTACGATAGTCCAGCTAGTCTTAGTTTGAACCTGTGTTACTTAGTTTTAAGACGGCGAGAACTAATCTGGACTAGGTTGTCTAGTTTGTATGTAATCGCAGAATTAGTGCAACTACTTCCAAAACTGATAGATTAGTCGTAGCTTGAGAACTACACTACGTAGTAAATTACACAATTAGACGTAATTTATAGTTGAGTTATGTAGTTTTAAGGCAACGAAAACTAATCTGGACTAAGTCGACTGGTTCGTCTGTAATTGAAGAATTAGTATATCCACTTCAGAAACTTTAATCTTGACTAATTGTAAGCCAAATTCAAAGTTTGAGATTAATTAGTCACAGCTTGAGAACTAGAGTAGTTAGGATGACCAGCTGGTGTTGGTATATAGCTGTAATGCCTAGTTTAAAGACAATTAATCTGTGTTAAGTCGACTAATTCGCCTGTAATCGCAGAATTAGTGCAAAACATAATTGCCAAAGTTACAAAAATAATTTTGCTATATTTACAAATTTCACAAGTCTGTACAACGTTTGCTGACTAACAGAATTTAATGAAATTTTCAATGTTTTTTACTTTCATTATAAGCAACAAATTTGCAAAGTTTCAATTTTTTGATTAACAATTGCCAAAGTTCCAAAAAATAATTTTGCAATGTTTACAAATTTGACCAATCTGTAGAAAGTTTGCCAATTAACAGAATTTAATGAAATTTGTAGCGTTTCCTAGTTTCATTGTAAGCAAGAAATTTGACAAACCTGTAGAAAGTTTGCTATTTAACAGAATTTAATGAAATTTGCAGCGTTTCTTAGCTTCAATATAAGCAACAAATTTGCAGTCTCGAATTTTTAGTTTAATAATTCAAAATGTTACAAAAAAATAATTTTACAAAGTTTACAAACTTGACAAATCAGTAGAACGTTTGCTAATTAAAATAATTTAATTAAATTTACAAAATTTATTTGGTTTCATTATAAGCAACAAATTTTGCAAAGTTTCAAATTTTTTTAATAACCATTGCCGACGTTCAAAAAAATAATTTTGCAATGTTTAAAAATTTGACAAACCTGTAGAACGTTTGCTAATTAACAGATTTTAATGAAATTTGCAAAGTTTCTTAATTTCATTGTAGGCAACAAATTTGCAAAGTTTCAATTTTTTTGATTAATAATTTCCAAAGTTCCAAACAAATAATTTTGCAATGTTTACAAATTTGATAAATCTATAGAACGTTTGATAATTAACAGAATACAATGAAATTTGCAGCGTTTCTTAGTTTCATTGTAGGCAACAAACTTGCAAAGGTTCAAATTTTTTGATTAACAGTTGCAAAAGTTCCGAAAACTAATTTTGCAATGTTTACAAATTTGACAAACCTGTAGAACATTTGCTAATTAACATAATTTAATGAAATTTGCAGCGTTTTTTAGTTTCATTATAAGCAACAAAGTTTCGAATTTTTTGATTAATAATTGCCAAAGTTCCAAAAAATAATTTTGCAATGTTTGCATAAATTTGATAAATCTATAGAACGTTTGATAATTTACAGAATATAATGAAATTTGCAGCGTTTCTTGGTTTCATTATAGGCAACAAATTTGCAAAGTCTCAAATTTTTAGATTAATAATTCAAAATGTTACAAAAAAATGATTTTATAGTGTTTCCAAATTTGACAAATCTGTAGAACGTTTGCTAATTAAAAGAATTTAATTAAATTTTAAACGTTTCTTAGTTTCATTATAAGCAACAAATTTACAAAGTTTCAATTTTTTTGATTAACAATTGCCAAAGTTCCAAGAAATAATTTTGCAATGTTTACAAATTTAACAAACCTGTTGAACGTTTGCTAATTAACAGAATGTAATGAAATTTGTAGTGTTTCTTAGTTTCATTATAAGCAACAAATTTGCAACCTTTCAATTTTTTAAATTAATAATTGAAAATGTTAGAAAAAAATACTTTTTCAATGTTTACAAATTTGGCAAATCTGTAGAAAGTTTGCTCATTAAAAGAATTTCATTAAATTTGCAACGTTTCTTAGTTTCATTATAAGCAACGAATTTGCAAAGTTTCAAAATTTTAGATTAATAATTGCCAAAGTTCAACAAAATAATTTTGCAATGTTTACAAATTTGACAAATTTATAGAACGTTTGCTAATTAACAGAATTTAATGAAATTTCAAACGTTTCTTAGTTTCATTGTAGGCAATAAATTTGCAAAGTTTCATAATTTTAGATTAATAATTGCCAATGTTACAAAAAACAATTTTACAATATTTACAAATTTGACAAATCTGTAAAACGTTTGCTAATTAACAGAATTTAATGAAATTTGCAGCATTTTTTAGTTGCACTAGTTGTGTCCAGATTTGTCTAGTTCTAGAACCCAAAGCGACTCTCAGAAACTGACTCAGATTGAAGCTCTTATTGGCATTTAACATGTAGCTAGCTAGGCTATATACACAAACGCCTATCCAATAAATATTTTTGTGGATATGTCTCCGTAAAATGGTAGAATATATTTTAAACTTACAGTTTAAAATTAAAAAAAAAAACTTTGAAATTGTATATGTCGCCTTAATACATTGACTGCTAAATTCGAGATAACTCGATGCTATCTATAAGATAACTCGTAATGTGACAATGAACGTGTTAACTAATGATTCGAAATCTTGAATTATGTAGATACACAGAAAACGGAGACGCTGCTGGCGAGGTGGAAGTAAAGCCACCGACTCCAACCCGTCTGAACTGGGACATCAAATTGGACTGCCAATCGGCTATTGAAACAGCGGTCGTCTCCGCCAACAATCTAATTGCAGACATCGACCTGAAGATCTACGTCCACGACGATTACGGCAAAGGTTTCATGAAGTTCTGCGGGATCAGTCCCGACGCCTATCTACAAATGGGCTTGCAGTTAGCTTATTACAGAGACGCTGGTAGATTTAATTTAACTTACGAAGCTAGTATGACTAGATTATTCCGGGAAGGAAGAACTGAGACTGTTAGGCCTTGCACCGTTGAGTCCTCCGCTTGGGTCAAAGCCATGAACAACAAAAATAGTACAATTGAAGAAAAGTTTAAACTTTTACAAGCTGCGTCTGCAGTACATCAGGTAAAGCACCTATTATAAAGACTAATGCCAAACAAATTATTATATTATTACTTTAGAAAGCATATCAAGACGCTATGTGTGGTAAAGGTATAGACCGACACCTGTTCTGTTTATACGTGGTTAGTAAATATTTGGAGGTAGATTCTCCGTTCTTGCAAAAAGTGTTGAGCGAGCCGTGGAGGTTTTCGACATCTCAAACCCCTCATGGTCAGACCGGTCGTATCGATCTTAAGAAACACCCCAACTGTATCTCAGCAGGCGGCGGATTTGGGCCCGTGGCCGATGACGGTTACGGCGTGTCATACATCATCGCTGGAGAAGATCTGTTGTTCTTCCACATTTCGAATAAGAAGAGCAGCAAGCAAACGGTTTGAAAATGCGTTTTGGGTTTCTGGTTGTTATAAACGTTTTGGTTTCAGGATTGTCATCGCTTCGCTGGGCGAATACAAGAAGCGCTGAGAGATATGAAAGAGATGTTCGTTGAATACAAAAAGTTGCAGCAAAATGGCAGTAAATAATTCGTTTTTTTTTTCTTAGTAATTATGTTTAGGATTTATATTAATTCGTTCATCTTCAAGATGGTATTGGTTTTCCTTCTTTTTGGTTGTATAGTTTAAGGAGATTTGTTAGAAGAGAAACTAAAGGAAAGGCAGAAGATTAAAACAAACGTTTTGTTTCTAATTTTTTATTGTTGCTGACAAAAAAATGTATTTAAAGTAAATTCTTTGAGTATTACGTGTTAGTTAATTTTTGAATGTAATATTAGTCGAAATGCAGATATCAATGCAATATTATATTAATTTTTTGTTGATTGCTATATATTATTATTATTAATTGTCTTCATTATGTTTCATATTTTTATTTTTCTAAGTCTATTGTCATTTTTCTTTTTTGCCTATGTAACGTATACCTACATACCGTATACTTGTTAACTATTTATAAATTATTATTATTTGTTTTCTTAGACAATCATCCTCCTTTTTAACAATTTAATACGTAATTCGTTATAATTCTTTTTGCATATTACATTTTTCAATAACACAACATGAATTATACTTCGTTAGATTATTCCACAACACAATTATACATTTTGTAATAAAGAAAACATTTGGATAAATTGTATTAGATCATTTATTATCGCATTAATTCTATAATATTCAATTGCCAGATTAAAAAAAATGCAATATTTACAAATGATTATTGTATTTTGACTCAGGTGTTTGGACAAATTTTTTTTTCAAGTATTTTTATTAAAATTATGCCAACGTTTCGACCTGTATTCGGTCTTTCTCAAGGCTACAAAAGAAAAAACAAAATTACAAAATAACATAATTATAAAAATTCTTAAATACGTATATAAAAATTACAACAATTTACAATAATATTTTTTTTTTTTTATGATTAGATAAAAGATTTTGTAATAGGATAAATTAAAAACTATTTGTTCTCACCTAATTTTTTTTAAAATTATATGATTTTGACATTTTTTTTTTTTTAAATTGAAATTTATATTAATTTTTTTTGTTAGTAATTGGTTTCCCCGACATTACTATAATAGTAAATGAAAATAAACAAAAATAAATAAATTGAAGCTAAAATAGAAATCATCACATATCAAAAAGCATGAAATGAAATAAATTTTGATTAATTTGGCGTTTTATCGTAAAAGTCCAAAAAATTAACTTAAAAAACAAGACCAAAAAACTCAAATTCTTTGTCGGAGTGCGTATAAATTTTGTGAATAGGAAATTAAAATTTGAATTTATTTTATGGTGGGAAATTGTTAGATTAAATAATGAATTAAAATTAATTTAGTCAAATATAAACTAGAAAACAGTTTAAACTTTTTTAATTAAATTGCAATAAATCTTACTTAGGCCATTGACATCTTATCTATAATTTACTGTATTGTGTTTTTTAATGAAAATCATTTCGCTAATGTTGCGTTTGTAGAAATGTTTTTCAATGTCTAATATTGAGATGTTATCAAAATCAAAATGATGACCAGATTGGAAAATATGAGTTGTTAAAGCGGTTTTATCGGGATTTAAATGAACATTGTTACAATCTGACTTATTGAGATTGTAATAAGAAATGAGATAAGTAAATTGAGTAAAATGAGATAAGTAAATTATAGATAAGAATTATTGCAATTTAATTAAAAAAGTTTAAACTGTTTTCTAGTTTATATTTGACTAAACTAATTTTAATTCATTATTTAATCTAACAATTTCCCACCATAAAATAAATTCAAATTTTAATTTCCTATTCACAAAATTTATACGCACTCCGACAAAGAATTTGAGTTTTTTGGTCTTGTTTTTTAAGTTAATTTTTTGGACTTTTACGATAAAACGCCAAATTAATCAAAATTTATTTCATTTCATGCTTTTTGATATGTGATGATTTCTATTTTAGCTTCAATTTATTTATTTTTGTTTATTTTCATTTACTATTATAGTAATGTCGGGGAAACCAATTACTAACAAAAAAAATTAATATAAATTTCAATTTTAAAAAAAAAATGTCAAAATCATATAATTTAAAAAAAAATTAGGTGAGAACAAATAGTTTTTAATTTATCCTATTACAAAATCTTTTATCTAATCATAAAAAAAAAAAATATTATTGTAAATTGTTGTAATTTTTATATACGTATTTAAGAATTTTTATAATTATGTTATTTTGTAATTTTGTTTTTTCTTTTGTAGCCTTGAGAAAGACCGAATACAGGTCGAAACGCTGGCATAATTTTAATAAAAATACTTGAAAAAAAAAATTTGTCCAAACACCTGAGTCAAAATACAATAATCATTAAAACAAGATGGACGTTATATCAAAAAATAAATATTTACAAATTTGATAAATCTTTAGAACGTTTGTTAATTAAGAGAAGTTAATGAAATTTGTAACGTTTCTTAGTTTCATTATAAACAACAAATTTGCAAAGTTTCAAATTTTTGGATTAATAATTGCCAAAGTTACAAAGAATAATATTGTAATGTTTAGTAATTAGACAAATCTGTAGAACGTTTGCTAATTAACAAAATTTAATGAAATTATCAAAGTTTTTTTTTTCTTTTCTGATTAATAAAATGGCCGACGAGTAGGGATTGCAATCCGGAAGACCGAATCCGATAATCCGGCGGATCCGGTGATGCTAATTATTATTTTTTTTTTTTGGTAAAATAATCGTTTTATGAGTAGGTACTTTAAATGCGTGGTGCGCATGGCGCCGCATGGTTTTTTCAAAACCAAAATGATTTTGTGATAAATAATGTATACTTAAAATAATTAGCTGGTGTATAACGCGCACCTTTTTTCCAAAAAAATGCATCTAAAACATAGGTCCGCGTTAAAGGCGCACAAAAAGTTGGTTGAATTTTAGGGTGCGCCTTATGCACCGGTAGATACGGTATTTATAGTAAGTTAATTAAACCAAATAGAGATTTCAATAGATATTATATTTCATTAGACAGATTCATCATGATCTCTGTCATAAATATAAGAATAAGACTTGTTAGCATGCTCAAACACCTGATTATTGTGATCTCAGTAGATTAAGTAAAGTTTATTAGGTTAGATTAAATTCCATGGATCCGGCCGGATTGAAAATGACACCGGATTGCAATCCCTATTTGTCAGTATTTTGAGAAATAAGGCAGCGACAGAACAATGAAGATGACGTTGAAATTTTACAAAATTAACATTTGTAGACTCTAATTATTTTCCTCACTGGGCGACTATTTGGAGAAATTTTGGAAATCTAAAAAACCACAAATTTCTCCAACAAGTCCAAATTTTGATAACCTAAAAGCGTTTTGTTAATATTTGGAAAAATAAGACAGCCACAGATCAATGAAAATGAGGTTGAGATCTTACAAAATTAACATTTGTAAACTCTCACTAGTTTCCTTACTGTGTGACTATTTGGAGGAAAAAAAATTTTGGAAATCTAAAAACCACAAATTTCTCCAAAAAGTCCAAATTTTGAAAATCTGAAATCGTTTTGTTAATATTTGAAAAATAAGGCAGCCCCAAATCAATAAAGATGAGGTTGAGATTTTACAAAATTAACATTCATAGACTCTCGCTATTTTCTCTACTGTAAGACTAATAAAAAGTCTCACATAAGCTGTGCTGATAAGAAAAAATGCTGTGTGCCAGGGGGATCCACCAAAATTTGGTCGCATCCATTAATGTATTATCAGCCACAGTTGGTGATATGAACCATATGCATCAGGGGCGGATCCAGGATTTCATTTTGGGGGGGCTTGACCCCGCTGAGGGTAGGTAAAGTAAAGGCTAGCAAAGAAAACACTAAAAAACCCTCATTTTCCCTCACATAAGTCTCCTCGTATAACTTTTCGAAAATTCCTCAATGACTTCGTTAGGTTGTAGATTAGCAGAGGAAGAACTCAGATGCTTTTGGGGGGGGCTTGAGCCCCTTAGCCCCCCCCCCCTGGATCCGCCACTGAAGAGCATGAATGAATTGGTCGCCGAGAACAAAAAATTGAGGCAAGAAATTGAACAACTGAAATTAGGAAAAACCGAAACAGATGCTCAAGCACAGAAGAAATAATGATAAATGAAGCGGTCGAACGGATTAGGCGAGAGAAGAACATCATAATTAACTCCAGGAACCCGATGGTAACATTCCCCAGCAGAAGGTCAAGACTGTCAAGGGGTTAAAAATATGCTGTCCCTTTATTATTACATAATGATGCTTCTGTTATACTAGCCACTACGCGAATTGGTAAACCGAACTCGACGAGAGCGCGTCCAATTAAAGTAGTATTTAATGATGCACACGTCGTCCGAGCCGTGGTGCAAAACAACCCAACAAAAGACGAGATCTTTATTAATGGTAATTTAACCACTACCCAGCAGTTACACACGTACAACGTTCGCAAAGAACCTCGTGCACGCACCGCAAATGGTGAGAATAATCTACGATTGAAGTACGTTAGTGGTACGCCTACCATTGTCCAAACAAAAAACTTGTAAAATCCCAGCAGACATATGACTATGAAATTTTGTACCAGAATGTGATAGGGCTCAACACCAAAACTGTCGAGTTCAACAATAACTGTAGCACGAGTGGCGCGGACGTAATACTACTAACGAAAACTTTACATTACAGTTATTTACGTTACAGTTACAGTGTCATGTCAACTCAAATGAATTATTGACCAAAGATTCCAATGCCTTTAGGTGTGATAGATCTTATGGCAGTGGAGGAGGTGTAGTGGCTGCTATAAGGAATAATTTCAGCTCTTATAATCTTGATTTAGTATCTCCTATTGCCAATGCCGAAATGCTAGCTATAAAAGCTGCCACTCTCACTATTATTGTGTTATGTACATTCCCCCAGCCACTTAATTAGACGATTATGCCCAACTTTTAGAATATATTGACTCATCTATTGACTTCTCTCGTCCAGCATTGTTAGTTGGTGACTTCAACATTCCAGAACTGAGTGCATGTCCGGAGCAAGAACATCTAAGTTGTATGACAGGTTTACACAGTTTATATCACTTAACAATTTAAAACAACGGAATTTGACGGATTGTTTACTTCTCAATTCGAATAACTCGAATATAATTTGAAAATAATTCGAATTTTAGGCTTGGTATTAACAACAGAGCACCAGTCAACTGTAGTGCATAAGCAACAAGATCCTTTGGTTCCCGAGGACCTAGACCACCCCAGTCTGGACATCAGCCTAAGTTGTGATCTCAGAATAATGACCCAGTTTTCAAGAAAAGAAGATTCAACCAAGTACAACTTCCGCAAAGCGAATTTTATTGAATTATGCACTGCTTTCGCCCGTGTAGACTAGTCTGCCATACTATTGATGAACGACGTTGAATCAGTATGCTCTTATTTTTACAGTATATCCTCTACGATTTGATGGATAAATTCGTTCCAAAAGCAAGCCTATCTCCCAAAACCGCCCACTACCCAATTTGGTTTACAATCGTCATGATCAACGAAAAAACAAGTCCTGAAATCGTTATAGGAAAACCAAAGTTACATGCCACCTTGATACTGTGAAGAGTTTACGTCGTGAAAAATAAAACAAGCAACTCGTCGTGAGCAGAGCCTCTCAGAGAAAATGGGAGGCCCGGGGCAATTCATATTTCGAGTCCCCCTTCTGACCCCCTCTGATATGCCCTGGTCGTGAGTATAAGCATTTTATTGCGTCTGCTAAGGACTTCCTGCGCAATGATCCTAAAAAGTTTTGGAAATTCATCAATCAGAAGAAAAGGTCAACTAGTGTGCCGGGCTCCATGATATATGGTAATACGCTCTTGGAAAACCAGCAAGATATTGTCGATGCGTTTGCCGACCACTTCGAAAGTGTATTCAATTGTGATAGTCATTGTCCCTGTGACAACTGTGGCGGAAAATGCTGTACTTCTGTATGTGATAGCAATATATGTGTTAAACAACTCGCTTTCAACTCATTCACCATCAGTGACTACGACATCCTCAAGCCTGTTGGTAAAATCAGATGGAACAATGTATGTGGACCTGACAACATACCCGCCTTTATTATTGTTGACTCTATTCACAGTCTGCTGGTTCCGTTATGCCACTTATTTAATTGAATGTTAGTTCAATTCAAAATGAGTCGTGTTATCCCTGTGTTCGGTTAAGTCCGGTTACAAAATCCACATACGAAATTACCGTCCGATTGCCCTCTTGTGCAACTTTGTTAAACTATTTGATTGTATTGTATCTGACATTCTTTACTCCCATGTGATGATGAAGTCCACTGCCACCAACCTGGTTGAGTTTACACAATTTGTATAGAAAGCTCTAGACGATCGATTACAAGTGGATGTCATATATACCGACTTATCTAAAGCTTTCGACCGTGTAAATCATTGCATTTTGTTAAACAAACTGTGTGGGTTTGGACTGTGTAATGGTTTCTTAAAGCTAATTAAGTCTCTTCTGACTAATAGGGCACAATTTGTTGAATACGGCGGCTTCAAATCGGACGTTTACCGCACAATGATAATTGATTGATTTCATTTACAATGATGTTGTTAGTAGTATTGACTGCAGAGTGCTTATTGATGCTGATGATCTCAAGATAGCCAAGATCAGTGGTGCCAAATCTGATTGTTTACTTCTTCAAAATACCATAGACCAGTTGAACTCATGGTGTTCGAAAAATAGCTTGGAACTTAACATTAGTAAATTCAAAAAAATAGCTTTACAAGGAAAACACAAACTGCCAGATTTTATTTCAATATCAAATTGGTTCCCTGATTGTGCTGCGATAAAATTTTAGATCTCGGTGTAACCATTGATACTGGTCTCACCTTTGTACCTTACATTACAAAGTCTGTTAATAATGCATTGAAATGTATGTTAGGTTTCATTTTTAGAAGCACTAGAGATTTCACTAACATCTCCATAAAAGCGCTTTATTGTGCATTTGTTGGCTTCAAATTGGTATACTGCGCGGTTGTTTGGATGCCATGTAGTCAATTACACATACGTTCTCTGGAAAAAGTGCAGCGAAAGTTTGCCAAATATTTATTCTTAAAATGTTCATGTATTCATAAAATGTGTGGCCATTATCCTGTGACGCATGTTGATGGGGGTTGGCTCCTAGACTAGGCTGGACTAGACTCCTTATTATGCAGGAGAGATGTTATCTCTTTGATCTTTTTACAAAAAATATTAATTGGATCAATACATTGCCCGTCTTAAGCGAAATTTACATTGCCGTACCGAGAACAGAAAGTAGGAGTCGCATAACTTTTTATTTTGACATACCTAACACATTCTATTCCCCATTAATTAAATGTCTTAGACTGTACAACAACTTATATTCACAAAACTCTGACTTTTATTTTATCCAAGTCAAGTGCAGAAAACTTGCAATTAAGAGGCAATTAATAGCCCATTTTGCAGTTGAATCTACACCGAGATAATTTATTTAATTTCGCTTAAACCATATTTAAGCCATTTACTTCTTACCTATATGTATCTCTGTATCTATTTTTGTATTTTCTTATGATTTGTCCATTATAGACAAATATTATCTGTCTGCTGGAAATAAACTTACTTATTATTCACTATCAGAGCCTCTCAGAGAAAATGCGAGGCCCGGGGCAAATGATATTTGGAGGCCCCCTACATCCGTAGAAAAGTAAAAACTTATGTGAAGAAAAAATTATTGTTTTTGTTATGGTATTAAATATTTATTGAATAAGAAAATTTACTTAACAAATATTGGAATCTTGGAAAGTGAGGCCCCTTAAAGGCCCATGGCAACTAAAAAATTTCGGTCCTCCAGATTAGGGAGTTAGAACGTGGGGCCACTAACTCCTCTCTCGTGAAAAACTATGAAAAGCTAAAAATCCTAGAGACGGAATGCCCGAATAGAAGACGAGAACCCAAACGAAATATGATATTGAGTGCATGGAACATAGGAGGTTTACGAACAAAAGAAGATGAAGTGTTAAACGAATTACTGCGGTTCGTCAGACATCACAGTTTTAACAGAAACAAAAAAAGGGTAAAAAAAAACCGAAAGATACCAAAGAATGTATACATTTCTATAGCGGTGTAAACAAAGATCAACACGCAAAAGCAGGTGTATCAATTGTTATAAGAAACCAATTAGGAAAGTACGTGAAAAGTTGGGAACAGATCAGCGAAAGATTAATGATAATATTACCATTAAAGGCGGGGTCCGATGTTACTGGAGTAATATCCTTTAATTTGAAGTGATTTGAAACGGCATAGTTATAATTGACGATTTCGCATACTATTACCATTAAAGGCTATGATACAGTGATTGTGGGAGAATATGCTCCATCTGAAAACGAAACTGAAAATTAATTTTATGAAACGCTGAAAGATGTACTAGATAGTGTTAACAATAGAAAAGAGAAAACACTGGCGGGAGATTTCAATGTATGAATAGGTTGTAAGATTAACGATAGTATTGTTGAGATAAGGAGATATAAGATATGGAGATGAACGAATGAATGGTAATGGAGAAAAATTATTAGAACTATGTGAGCAATACTCTCTTAAAATATTAAAAAGATATTTCAAACACAAAGAGTACACAAGTGAAATAAGAGTAATCAAAGACCTTCGACTAGGATTCTGACTAGGATGCAGTATAGCCCCGACACTTTTGAAGATGTATTTAAATGCAGCGTTTGAAAAATGGAGACGTAAATGCCACTCCATGGGAATACCTGTTGACAATGATACATACTACATTTCGCAGATGATCAAGTCATCATGGTTGAAGATGAAAATGATATACATTACATGCTGCGCAAATTAAACGATGAATATAACAACTGGTGATTAACTATCAATACATCTAAGACAGTAGGAGGTACAGGAGTTCAGCTAGAACTGGAAATAGACACCAATAAAAACGTTTATAACTACCTAGGAGTAAAAATTACTAACACGAGGAAGTAACGACGAAATTAAGAATAAAATTGGAATGGGTAGAAAAGTAACCAGAGAATTAAACAAGGTATTGTGGAATCAAAAGATCAGCAAAAATACAAAAATAAGGATTTACAAAACAATTGTTGAAAGCGTGGGGATATACGTAGCGTGTGAGATAAATAAAGCAAATAAATCTAAAATTAAATCTATGGAAATGGATTATTGGAGGCGGTGTTGCGGACTTACAAGAATGGACCATGTGCGTAAAACAAAGATACGCTTAAGATGGTATGGACTAGTGATTGCAATACCGGACCAAAAATACTATACCGGTATTCGGTATTTTTTAAACGTTATACCGGAATACCGGTATTGATACCGGTATTAGGAATTTTTGAAAAATATACAAAAACAGTTCTTCTTTGTCTTATTAGTTTTATACAAAAAAAGTGTAAACTATAAAAATATAAACAAATTTGTTAAACAAATATAAACAATAGAAACAAATAATAATCAAATATTATTAATAAGAGCAGTAACATAAGAATTTAGAACATTCGAAACAAAAATTATAATACAAAAAATAAACCATTATAGGATTAGAGTATTACAACACAATAAAGAAACAAAACATATAAATATGTAGTATTACAATAATATTAAGAGTATCACAAACTTGTTGTAAGTACAACAAAAAAACAAAGACAAAAAAAACATAAACTACTTAATTAACTACATATTTTTGAAATGTGACCGTAAAAAACATAATGCATCTATTGAACTGTCATTAAGTCTCGAACGTATTTTTGTGCAGAAATTACCTGGAGTTGAAAATGCTCTTTCCGCATCCGCGCTGGTTGGTGGTATTGTTAATAATGAGCGATATACTACCTCTAAATATTTGCCTCGAAGTCCTTCATCTTCTAATAACTCGATTTCTCGTGTGATGGTTTTGGATAAATAAATTTTTGTTATTACTTTTGTATTATTGTTTGGGCAGCCAATTTTTTTTTATTTATAGGTAATTGTAATTTCATTTCGAGAGATAATTCTATTCCGATATTATCATCAACATAATCTTCAATAAATTCCTCTGGATAGGTTTGTGTTTCCTTTTCATAAATTTTGTTGTGGAAATTTACGACGAATTTAATTAAATTCGACTTTGTAACCTCTTTTCTTCCTTTTCGTTCTCTATTTTAAATTCATTTAAATTCACTTAGATAGTGGTGTGTTCTAATCTTTAAGTGATTGCAACATAAAATTTATTGTTGCATTCGCCGTTAATAAGTTAGAATCCTTCCGACATAATGCCTCCAAGTTAATATTTCGCCCTCGTTGCTAGTATCTTCTTCATATCCAAATAAGGTACTTTCAACAGTTGTATTATTATTTTCTTCATTGTCTGACTCTTCAAAATTAGAATCAGATGTGTCTAAATCCAGAGTACTTTGCTTTTTCTGCTCTTGATTTTGTTTATATAGTACACTGATTACTCCAAGTTGAATTCCATGAGCATAGCATAATTGATGATTTGCATCAATCAACTTCCCAACTTTTCTCATAACCGCTGCTCCATCAGTTGTTATGCAGACAATATCTTCATTCAGAGATAATCCATGTTCCTCCAATTTGCAGTTAACTACTTCTACACATTTTTCAGCTGGCATAGTTCCTGAGATATGTTTGAGTCCTAAATTCCACATTTTCTTTCCGAATGTATAATTATATTTAAATAACGTCTATTTCGCACACTTGTCCATTCATCAAACGTGAGACTAAATTTGGTACCTTTTAATTTTAATTCTGTTAATTCTTTTTTCAGAGAATTGCGAACACTGTTACTATATTTTATAACAATTCTTCCTATTGTATTAACAGATTTTGGTATATTTTTGAAACCTCTTGCAACTAATGACTTCCTCAATTCAATTGAAATACAAAACACTCTGAAAGGTAAACCATCTAATGCTGTCATTCTAGACAAAACTTCGTCGAAACAGCCATTTTTTCTATTAAAAAAATCAGTAATTTGTAATGTTTTTGGTTTACTAATGTCATTTTTAGATAAGTTAGAATTTCCACTCGTTAAACTTGTCTCGGATTCTTCTTTTCAATAAATTAATGCCATGTTTTGTTTTTAAATGTGTATGTAGTCCGCTTGTTGTTCCTCCAAAAACTTTAATAACGCTGGAAAATGTTTTACATCTTGCTAGCATATTTGTTTCATCATACAAATAGTAAAACCAAGCCGAACTATTATCGGCAGATTTTTTATTCTTTTGAAGTCATTCATTATGGATAAATAATTAATCTGAAAACATATACATTACAAATATTAATATTTTGTATAATAAAGTATAATATTAATAAAGTATAATATAATAAAATATAATATTAATTGCAATATAGCGAAACTGGAACTGAAAAAGGAACTCACCAATTTAAAAAATATCGAAAGGTTTAAATATTTAAAACACTAACAATAAGCACAATTTCACTACAACAATGTGAGGTTACTTATGTTTAGTTTATTAATATCATTATTTTTTAGGCGAATTAGAATTTGTACTCTTTAAACTTGTCTCGGATTCTTGGTGGACGGAAGACCAATGAGAACGTTGCCTGGTTTAAAGCGCTATAAAATGCCGCCCGGCATCTTTCAAAGCTTTGAAAGGCCGCCGCCGCCGCCGATGCGTCTTTGAAAGGCCCTAGCATGCCGCTGCCTACGCGTTTTTTGAACTGAACACTAATTTTCAATAAATTAATGTTATGTTCTGTTTTTAAATGTGTATGTAGTCGGCTTGTATTCTTTCTTTCAAAAACTGTAATAATACTTGAACATGATTTGCATCTTGCCAGCATATTTTTTACCCAATACCGAAAATACTGGTATTTTACCTTACCAAATACCGGTTTCACGAATTTGCAAAATAGCACGAAATACCGGTATTCGGTCACTAGTATGGACATGTAAATAGAATGTCAAATGAACGCTGGCCAAAAAGGATATTGAACTGGAACCCGGTGGAAAGCGGTGAGTAGAGAGGACGACCCCGAAGAAACTCGAGATATGAAGTTGAAGAAGCTATAGCCAGTAGAGATCTAGAAGAAGATGATTACGCAGATAGAAGGAGATAGAAGATAGGTTGCGAGAAACGGCCAAGGCTGTAATGAAGCTCGCTATATTAAAAAAAAAACAAATAAAAATTGGAAGTAGGAGATTATCACTACGATATCTTCATTTCTGTCAGTAGCTAGAATTACACGGAAATCTTCTAATCTCCTACTTTCAATTCTATTATTAATTTGGTTCAAACCATGACATCTCATTTTAAACTTTCAAATAAAAATTATTTTGCAATATTTACAAATTTGACAAATCTCTAGAACGTTTGTTAAGTAACAGAATTTAATGAAATTTCGAACGTTTCTTAGTTTAATTATAAGCAACAAATTTGCAAAGTTTCAAATTTTTAGATTAATAATTGCCAAAGTTACAAAAAATTATTTTGCAATAAAATTTGCAACGTTTCTTGTCAGAGTTTTATTATAAGCAACAAATTTTCAAAGATCCAATTTTTTACAGTAATAATTACCAAAGTTACAAAAATGATTTTGCAATGTTTAGCAATTTGACAAATCTTTAGAACGTTTACAAATTAACAGAATTTAATGGAATTTGCAACGCTCTTTAGTTTTATTATGGGCAATAAATTAGCAAAATTTGCAAAAACGAATAATGTGCAAATTCCAATAGCAAAAGCAATAATTACAATCTTTCACAAGTTTGTTATTTTCGTTATAACCACCACACAAAAACGTTCGTTTTTGTTGCTACGCCTATAAACGATAAGCATTCTTGATAAACGGCACATTTCTTTATTTTAAAACCGATTTAGTTGTAGGATAATAAGTGTGTAGGAAATTTTTAATAATTTATTTTCGAATCTTTACACTTAACATTATTTAGGATATTTATATAAAAATATTTCACATTTTTACATCATTATAGTACACACTAGTAATAATATATTTACACTTTCGTACAGAGTATATGTATATATACATGAGAATTTTAATATTTATACGAAAAAGATATCACAAGGAAATAGCAAAAGTAAAACAATAAAATTCTCAAATACAACTTTTAAACTTAAGATATGTTATAACAATGAATATTAATTTCATTTTTATAAAATCCCATTTTTTAGAGATATTTTTTCCTAGAAACATCTTAAAGGAAGAACCAACGGTTAAATAATGTAAAGAACGTAAAATCGAACAATCACAAATGTAAATTAAATAAGAAAATAAACCATAACCTCTTTCAAAAATATTGCGTAAAACGTATTCATAAATTATTTTTTTCTTAACAACAGAATAACTTTATATATCTTTTAATTAACACAGACCATTTTTTTTCATATAATAAATATAAACCTAGTCTATAAATCATAATTCATCCTTAGCTTTATCCGTTTCACTAACTTCTAACTGTTCTGTAGTTAATATAACTTTATCACTTTTATCTCTTTCATCACTAATAACTAATTCATCAGTAGCACTTTTAATTTTAACTTCGTTTAGAACTGCTTGGAATATAGAGTTGTATTCCACTTCACCTAAACTTTTTACAACATTTAAACTTTCATTGTCGATAGGTACAAGCAAATCATCGTCGTTTTTATTCAACTCTATATTAAGTTCATTTAGAAGCCACTCGGTGATTTTTCCGATATCCTTTCTCGCAAGATCTTCAGTTGAGGCTGCGCTAAGCAACTGGTAATAACTTCTCAAAATATTTGTTGGAATGAAGAAAGTTTCAAATTTTAAGATAAACTTCAGAATATCTCGCAATATCTCGTTATTAGACTCGCGTTTCACGTTGCTTTCCTTTGGTTTAAAATTTTCGTTTTTCTCGTATGTCACTTTAATTTTATCCAAATCAATGACAGCTTTAAAACTTCCAACAACAATATTCTTCGTAAAAGCAATCCCTGTATGTCTATTCAAAAATTCTTGAACTGATACTTTGAGTTTCTGAAACATAGATTCTTCTTCATTCGGAGGCCAAACTTGGGTATCACTCTTCAACTCGCTTAAAGTAACATCCAATTCAGGATCTTTAGCAATACTCAACAATAGCTTTGATGCTTCTTGAGCGAAGAGAAAAACTGTTGGTATTTTAACATCGTCTGTTCCATCTCCAGACATTGAAAACAAAGGAGAAGATTCCACACTACTCCCAGGAGAATTATCAATAATAATAGCACCAATCGCTCCAAATTTTTGCACTCTTCTAGCTTTCTCAACAAACATGCAATCACCTCTCTCCATTATTGCAATTTTGCCTTTTATCTTGACGCCTTGAGGCAACTCTCCGCAACCTCTTAAGGGTTGAATAATTATTGTTTTTCCGGTGATTTTAAGATCATCTTTTAAATTTAAACCGAAGTGTGATGGCCCAGTTTGCAATGTTATCAAACGATGCACATCGTCTGAAAATTTCGAATAGAACGAAATCGCTTGAGGTGAAGCTTCAGGTTGTTGAGATTGTAATTTAGAAAGTTCAACCATTTCTTGCATGAAAATTAAACCTTCTTCTGCATCAGCTATAGAACGAGCCTACAAACAACATGTTATTTAAAATATAATAATGAGTTAATTGAAACTTACAGCAGAAAATGTGTGTAGTAATTGTACTCTGCCATTGTTTAACGAAATGATGTTAATGCCCATGTCTTTGATCATTTTCAAATGATTTAAATTGGAAGTAGAAAATTCAGTGGCAGTGAGACGTCTTTTTCCCATTTTCCTTGGGCACATGCCATCTACCATATTCCTTAAGGGCTTCCTAACAGTTTCAGGAAACAGTTGTAAAGTATTTGGACAAATCCTCGCATTCTCGTAATCATCCAAATCTTCAATGGTCCCGCTTTTGTTTCCCACACCAGACAAACTTAATGGAAGCAAATGACCTTCAGTTGTGAAAATGAATTCATCGATGTTTAATATAAGATCCTCTCGATCGGCAAAGAGAAGGTAGAGATATTTTAAAGTTTCTGCTAGAACGAAAGAATCCATTCTGTCTTCCTTTTTGCCGGTTCGAACATCGTTAACCGCTGCATAACCACAAGGGACCCTTGCGTATTGCTGTAAAGCTCTGAGAACGTTTTTACCGACTTCAAGGTAGTATGGATCGTTGGTAGCTCCGTAAAGGAAATACGTGCTTTCCAAAAATTCCGGTCTTAATGGATGGTTCCCCCAATGGACTTGAAAATCCGTAGTAAAAGCTTCTGGTATAAATTTATGCCTTTGCATAACTTGGTATAGCATTTCATGAGTCTCGACGGCTGGTTTAATATCGCCTTTTAAGACCTGAAGACCCGGCCAAAAAGCTAATAAAGCGTCCATAAAGTTGCGGGAGTTTGTGTGAGGTCTGTGCATGTGGACGTCGAGTAACATCGGTCCCTGTGAAATGTACTTCATAACAGCATTGTAATGCCTGTTGAATCTATTTAGGTATTTATCGTCGCCGAGAAGGATGTAAGCTTTTAGGCAGTACTCGTAGTAAGAATCGATTCCTGCACCGACGCCGGAATCTCTCCTCACCCAATCACCAGAATGAACGTTTAAAACCGTCCCCATCAAATCTGAACTTCTATGCCTCATCTTCCATAATTCGTCCATCGCTCTGTGAGCTTTCTGCTCGAAGATTGGCTCGCCGGTTAATCTACTCAAAGCTGCCATTTCTAAAATTATCGAACCAGCACAAGCAGTACAAGTCTCTTTTGCAGACTCTAATTTATCACTCTTTATGCCATACTTTAAATTAACCTATAAAATACATAAGTTATAATTATATATTAAGTTTAATAAAAGGTATTTACTCTAGAATGAGGTATACCAGTCGTTGTATTAAAGGCAGGAAGTAATCTGTACCCAACATCTTTAGCCATATCCAAAAGTTGTCCTTTATACCAGTGCAAAATTCCCGCGCGCTGCTGCAAATATTCAGCCAAGATGTGCCCCGATAACAAACCACTAAAATCAATTCAATGCACAGGGTATATATAAATATAAGGTCAATTCATTTACCCAAGAATACGGATGTTGGTTTCAAAGACGGAAACAATGATATCGTTATCGAACGAGACATCTTTCACTATCAGATGTACGGCGTGCTCGAACTCTTCCAGATCTCCGAGTATCACTAATGTGTCTAATGTATCTATTAACGTTAATGAGAAGCTAAAAGTATAAATTCGAAATTAGTACAACAAATCACAATCTAAAATGCTTAGAACTAATGAGTAAATAATAATTATCTATGGGTAATAATCATTAAAATAATCGCGATAATGGTAATTCTTATATGATGGGCTTTTTGCAAACAAATTTAATATTTACATTTTGTTTTACCTCAGGAAATACACGGGGTACCCCATTATAGTAATGCGTGAAATTTCATAACAAACCATTGAACAAAGCTATATGTAATCTTTCCATAGGTTAAAGTCACCACATTTTCATTGAGATAAATGGGATGAAATGAGAATTATAATTTAGTTTCAAAAGGTCCGCTTTCGAAACTAAATAATTACTATAATTACATATACTAAATAATCAAAATATATATATTTTATCTACTCACACTCCGAAATGAACACATTAATAAATACATTATTGTATGTGAAGGATACCATTATTATAATCGTGTATAAAAGTATCCAAATCGTCTGTAAAAGTCCAATGTAAATCAAATTGAGTTTCATTTTTAAACGATTTCTATTTGTTGTTTACAATAACTTGAGTCTGACGAAATTTTCTGACGTTTATTAGAATTGAATTAAATTTTCTTAAAATTTAAAATAAATTAAATTCGGAATCAAGAGTTCTCGGCCTCTCAGTCTGGATTTATTTGGTCCTAGTATAACTTAACCTAACCATAACCTATTCTGGATACAATAGAACGACCAAATAGTGTTCCCGTCACTGTGTGTTTTTACTAGTTAGCAAATTTTTCCACGGAGGCGCTGAACGTTCCTAACCTTATTGTGTCAGTGATGTGATGCACTCATGCACAAAAGCCCCTCTTCACACACTAGTATCTTAAACTACTATTATTCGTATACTTGTCTATAAATATACAAAAATGTATTTATATTGTATGTTTTACAATATTAATGTATTAATTATTGGTAACTATAAGATATTTGTAAAAAAATTGTTATTCTCAATTTCTGCCCGAAATTCACCGGAACTACTGCAATTTTCAAACAAGAACCCAAGAACTATTCGAAATCTTGCCAGATCTCTAAAAAAATTAAATTTTTTCAAAAATTCGGGGGCCAACTTGGCTGCAACTCCAGTATTTTCAAGTCGAGCCATTCATCAGCAGTAATGGCTCCTCTACACTATGGCTCATTGTGGGCCATCATGATGGTCACCATTATCATGGCCCATTATGATGGCCTGAATGGACGCATCCACACAGTGGTCCACATAGATGGACCATAGTTGTGCATGAATGGCCCATACATTGTTGATAAAAATTAATTTCAAATTGAAATTATGAAGTTAATATTCAAATTTAATAAAGTTGATAAACTAAATATTTCGTTATAATTAAATAATAATAATTACTAAAATCAGTGTTATCATGACAACAAGCAGCAGGCACTGATAAGCGTGCGATAATGGAAATAATGATGGCCCATGGTGTGGACATGCCACTTTAGCCACAGCGCAGCTTACGTGCGCATGCTGGCTTTGATGTGTGTAGTCGGACCGCTCCCAACGCCATCCATGGCCATCACCATCTCCATCATCCACTACTTAGGCCACTACAGGCCATCTACCCCTAGCCATAAGAATTGGTATAGCATGCGTGCCCGATTACAATACCTCCACGAACTACAACTCCCTCTCACTCCACCGTAGGTTGAAGGAAGGCAACCAATAAGAACATTTCATATTTGAAAAGACCTAGCATGCCGTTTGCGTCTTTGAAAGTGCCTTAACATGCATCTTTGAAAGGCCCTAGCATTTTTCCGCCGATGCGTCTTTGAACGGACCAAAAGAAATAATAAAGAAAGCAGGCGATGCGAGCGGCCTGTGTGGCGATTCGGCCGAGCAAAAACAAAAACTCACAAATTTTCCCGGGCAATGAAAAGCGCGAATTTTTTTTTTTTCGTGTCATTTGTTTGCGGATAATCACGTGCATTTATTTCCTCAAAATAATCATTTTTAGGGTGGGGCCGGCTAACTTTCTGTTAAGCTAGCAGGACCCCATATTCCCGAGAAATGGGAAGTGCGGGAATTATTTTTTACAATCGTTTGCGGATAAAAAGCGGATTATGTACCGTAGCGGATTTTTTTTCCTCGTTGGTCCTGCTAACTTAACAGAGGTGAATGTTTGTTATAATTAAAGCTAAATAATACGGAAATTGGCAAGACTGTACGGTGCTCACCACCTAGAACAAAGAGATCAGAAGGGCCAAAAGGAACAACTTTTGGAGCTTCTGTGAAAATATAGAATTCACCCCGGTCGCAGCTAGATTACACAAAGCAAAGGATAGAGTGGAAATGACAGGCACTCTTAAGAGGCCGAATGGGAGCTATACGGAAGACGAAGAACAGAAAGCTCTCCTCCTACTAGAAACCCATTTTCCGAGATGTAGAGAATACAAAAAAAACAAGGGTTTTATGCAGCCGAGAGATCAAATCGGCCGAGAGATCAAATACACTCAAGGGCTGACTGGATGAAGACCGCGTCCATTAGTACATTTGCATTTTCTGAGATGTAGAGAATACAAAAAACCTAGGGCTTTATGCAGCAGAGAGATCAAATCGGGCTGACTGGATGAATTTGATTTGATGAAGACTGGCGTCCATTTGCACGGAAATGCGAAGCAGATGGGCTGTCGGAACTTTCCAACCATTCAAGGCCCCCGGTGTGGACGGAATAATTCCCGCTATCCTACAAAAAGGTAGCGGAGAATGAATGCCGTCTCTTCTAAAAATCTTTAGAAGTAGTTTACTACTCGGATACATACTGGAGATATGGTGAAAGTCTAAGGTGGTATTCATACCGAAGGTGCCTAAAAAAGACACTACTCAACCAAAGTCATTTACACCCATTAGTCTAATATCCTTTATGTTAAAGACAATGGAGAAGGTAATTGCCAATTACCTTAGAACAACAGCGCTGGTAGGTACACCAGTACACTACTGTCAGCATGCATATAGAACAGGAAAATCCACAGACTGTCCTGTATCAGCTGGCAAATAAAATAAAAACAGCACTAGAGACGAAGGAAGTAGCGATATATGTGCCTTCTTAGACATTGAAGGACAACCTTTGACAACATCTCGCATGAGGCTGACAAATCGGTTGTTGAAAGAAGGAATATCAATAGCATTACCTCAAAGTGCATTGGAGAAATGCGGAGAATTAGAACAGGGAAAGCACAAGTGTGAAAAGACATCATCAGGATCTCCATAACTCCAGGGTGCCCAAAGGAAGGTGTGTTATAACCACTGATGTGGAGCATGGTAGTTGATGAATTACTGGCCAGGTTGATTGATTGACCTAGACATTAAATGTCAAGATTAGGTTATTCCGAAGATATAGTCATCATAGCTAGAGGAAAGTTTGAGGAAACGCTCTGTGAAATCGTACAGAGAGGCTTCAAAGGGTGCGTATCACTAGGCGCTCTCAACGCTCAAAATGTTCTTTTAGCCGTTCCACATGACGACCACGGTCATTGTGATCGCCGCGAAAACGTAAACCTAATGACGTCATTATTTTTGCTCACGTCGAGCCCACAACGAGCAATCTGGCAGAGCTGGGTCGAAGTGGTCGTTTTGTCGCAATTGACGTCAGTTGAGTAATTTATTGGTGATGAATTTTTGTGGTGAGGCTCTTCACCTGAATATCCAACTGCCGCAGGACAAGAAAAGGACATTTTTATTATATTCGAACGTAAATTATTTAAATACTTCACTAAAATGAAATATAAAAAATTAAATTCTTTATTTTTTTAATATAAATTAAGTTAACGAATAGTTATTGTGTTTATTAGTAAGGCTTACAAATTATAATGTAACCTCTTTAGGTTTCTGATTTATTTTCAAACTCGTCATTTATAATGTTTACATCGACTTAAAATGCTCTGAAATCCAGTCCATTTGGGTTTACGATTATAACCCTCGCAAGCAATTGAAACGGGATAAACCGCGGTCGTGAGCGTTGCGGGCGCCTACTGGAACGCATCCAAAGTAACTAATAGATGGTGTCAAACATTTGGATTAAAACTCAACCAGAGCAAAACCACGATGATAGCTTTTAATAAGAGAAGACTAAACTGCCTACAGCCCATATTGTTAGATGGGAGGGCCGTAGAATACAAACAGGAGATAAAATATCTGGCTATAACACTAGATTCCTATGGAACAGACACGCTGAGAAAGTGTTAGGAAAAGCCAAACGCGTTCTAATGTTGTGTAGAAATCTTGCAGGGAAAACGTGAGGTCGTAACCCCACAATCCTGCGATGTAGAACCAAGCTGGTCTCTATGAAGAAACAGCTTGAGAAGGTTCAAAACTGACATGGGGATGCATCACGGGGCCTTGGGGTCATGCCCGACAGCTGAAATGGAACTGCTGCTGGGTCTGACTCCGTTGCAACTTGTCATGGAGGGGACCGCCAGATCGGCGATTGTAGTGTTCTGCAAGGATGGAACAGGCAGAGGTAAAATAATTGGGAGCTGAGAGAGCTGAGACCGAGAACTGCCTCGCTGTCAAGATCGCCTGGCTTAAAATGGTATGCAAATACCGAATGTCTTGCGTTTTAGAGCGGCGAAAGAGCGGCAGTCCCACAAAACTGGGTCCTTTCTCAAGACGCTCGTTCCATCGGCGACCTTCATGGACGAACAGATTATCCAACGTCACGGCTAAACTATCTAGGTCACGATAACTTCGCCGACGCTCAGAAGAACTACACAGCAAAGTGTAGCAGTAAAGCCGATTGGAACGACAACAAATTTCTGCCAAGACCTAATGAACTAATAATAAATAACTATGGGAAACAATCATTAAAATAATCGCGATAACGATCATTCTAAAATGATGACTTGTTTGCAAGCAAATTTTTTATCACTCGTGCGATAAAAGTAATATCTGGCGCACGTTTTTTGGTACGAGAAATGCCACTTTTCGTTCTATTTCCACGTAACTTTGGTAACGCACGGAAATATTCAATATCGCTAGGTTACATTAAAAAAAAAACAATTAAATAAATAAAATTAACACAAACAAGAACTCAATATTAAACAAGGGGCGTGAAAGTGACAAAAATTAAAGAAGAAGTTTTAAAATGCGTGTAAATTCTATGGTGATACCGGAGAATTGAAAAAGCAAATTCTTCATTTTTGATTCTATTTTCTTTTTGGATAGCACCTGGATGCCAAACTTGTAAGATACATCCCCTCGCAATATTAACACTAGCGGCATTGTCAATTGCCCTCTCAAGCGAATGTGCGCACTCACTTCGTTCGTGCGCCCAATTTCGCTCTCATGTCAAATTGACAACCTACCACCATAGTTACAAAATATACTATAATAGAACTAAGATTTGTCATTTGTCGATTTACAAAAGTTTATTTACACACAAAACATACACACAAAACAAAATTTTCTGAACACAAAATATATTCTGCAATTTACTGAAATGATTTGATATATATATTTTTTTTTTTAATTGAAACAAAAACAATATTTTAAAAATGAAAAGAAAATCTTCGTACCACGAAACGCCTTATTGCATTAGCATTGTGTTTATCAACTGAATATGCAAATTATAAATATTTTGATAACAAAAACTGTTTGGCTTGCGACATTGAAACAACAAATAGGCAAAATTACATCTCAGCAAATTATTTATTTAAACAAATAACACTGCTTTCTTAGAATAGTTACTAAGCATCGCAACGCTCATTAAGTAAAATGTAATCTAATTTGCAGTCAAAATAGATAATAGAATACAAATTGCTAATTAATAGTTTGACATTGATCTGATTTTTCTTTCCGCAAATATGGGCATTTCCAAAGAGAGAATTAAAAACATCCTTGCAATGACCTTCACATGCTAAATAAATAAGATTTATTCCATAAATTATAATCTAATTAATTTGATTAAAATACTTAAAGCATTAAATTTTAATGTTTATTTGAAAATTTATTCATTCATTAAGTCAAAGGTCAATTATGGCTAATTAATTGCAAATAAACATGTCCACTTATGCCTATCTAGTCTTGTCTGTCTAGTCTTGTTTGTCTAGTATTGTCTATCTAGTCTTGTCTGCCTAGTCTTGTCTGTCTAGTCCTGCCTGTCTAATCTTGCCTGTCTAGTCTTGTCTATCTAGTCTTGTCTGTCTAGTCTTGCCTGTCTAGCCTCGTCTGTCTAGTCTTGTCTGTCTAGTCTTGTCAATCTAGTCTGGTCTGTCTAGTTTTGTCTGCCTAGTCTCGTCTGTTTAGTCGTGTCTGTCTAGTTTGTCTGTCTGGTATTGACCTTCGAGTCTTCTCTGTATAGTCTTGTTTGTCTTTTCTTGTCTGTCTAGTCTTGTCTGTGTAGTCTTGTCTGTCTAGCCTTGTCTGACTAGTCTGGTTTGTTCAGCATTGTCTATCTCTCTATCTAGTTTTGTCTGTCTAGCCTTGTCTGCCTAGTCTTGTCCGTCTAGTCTTGTCTGTCTAGTCTTGTCTGTCTAGTCTTGTCTGTCTAGTCTTGTCTGTCTAGTCTTGTCTGTCTAGTCTTGTCTGTCTAGTCTTGTCTGTCTAGTCTTGTCTGTCTAGTCTTGTCTGTCTAGTCTTGTCTGTCTAGTCTTGTCTGTCTAGTCTTGTCTGTCTAGTCTTGTCTGTCTAGTCTTGTCTGTCTAGTCTTGTCTGTCTAGTCTTGTCTGTCTAGTCTTGTCTGTCTAGTCTTGTCTGTCTAGTCTTGTCTGTCTAGTCTTGTCTGTCTAGTCTTGTCTGTCTAGTCTTGTCTGTCTAGTCTTGTCTGTCTAGTCTTGTCTGTCTAGTCTTGTCTGTCTAGTCTTGTCTGTCTAGTCTTGTCTGTCTAGTCTTGTCTGTCTAGTCTTGTCTGTCTAGTCTTGTCTGTCTAGTCTTGTCTGTCTAGTCTTGTCTGTCTAGTCTTGTCTGTCTAGTCTTGTCTGTCTAGTCTTGTCTGTCTAGTCTTGTCTGTCTAGTCTTGTCTGTCTAATCTTGTCTGTCTAGTCTTGTCTGTCTAGTCTGTCTAGTCTTGTCTGTCTAGTCTTGTCTGTCTAGTCTTGTCTGTCTAGTCTTGTCTGTCTAGTCTTGTCTGTCTAGTCTGTCTAGTCTTGTCTGTCTAGTCTTGTCTGTCTAGTCTTGTCTGTCTAATCTTGTCTGTCTAGTCTTGTCTGTCTAGTCTGTCTAGTCTTGTCTGTCTAGTCTTGTCTGTCTAGTCTTGTCTGTCTAGTCTTGTCTGTCTAGTCTTGTCTGTCTAGTCTTGTCTGTCTAGTCTTGTCTGTCTAGTCTTGTCTGTCTAGTCTTGTCTGTCTAGTCTTGTCTGTCTAGTCTTGTCTGTCTAATCTTGTCTGTCTAGTCTGTCTAGTCTTGTCTGTCTAGTCTTGTCTGTCTAGTCTTGGCTGTCTAGTCTTGTCTGTCTAGTCTTGTCTGTCTAGTCTTGTCTGTCTAGTCTTGTCTGTCTAGTCTTGTCTGTCTAGTCTTGTCTGTCTAGTCTTGTCTGTCTAGTCTTGTCTGTCTAGTCTTGTCTGTCTAGTCTTGTCTGTCTAGTCTTGTCTGTCTAGTCTTGTCTGTCTAGTCTTGTCTGTCTAGTCTTGTCTGTCTAGTCTTGTCTGTCTAGTCTTGTCTGTCTAGTCTTGTCTGTCTAGTCTTGTCTGTCTAGTCTTGTCTGTCTAGTCTTGTCTGTCTAGTCTTGTCTGTCTAGTCTTGTCTGTCTAGTCTTGTCTGTCTAGTCTTGTCTGTCTAGTCTTGTCTGTCTAGTCTTGTCTGTCTAGTCTTGTCTGTCTAGCCTTGTCTGTCTAGTCTTGTCTGTCTAGTCTTGTCTGTCTAGTCTTGTCTGTCTAGTCTTGTCTGTCTAGTCTTGTCTGTCCAGTCTTGTCTGTCTAGTCTTTCTGTCTGTCCTCCTCGGTGGTGTAGTTGACAACATACCCGCCTTTCAATGCGGGAGACCCGGGTTCGATTCCTGGTCGGGGAGACAACAACTAGGGCGGTTTTTCAGTAAACTGTCCGGGCTGCCCACCCTGAATGAATGCAAAATATGCGATACCAGGGTGGCGCATACTAAAGCCAAGGTGGAAAAAGTCTTTCTGTCTAGTCTTGTCTGTCTAGTCTTGTCTGTCTAGTCTTGTTTGTCTAGTCTTGTCTGTATAGTCTTGTATGTTTGTCTGTCTAGTCCTGTCTGTCCAGTGTTGTCTATCCATCCTGTATGACTGCTTGTCGAGGCAGAGGCATTTTCAACCAGGGTGACACTAACCATCAGGTGCTTGTTGATGAAACGATAACAAAACATAGCAAATAAAACATAACAAGTCTAATATGATTTTACTTACTTTCCCAGTGAATCGTCGATATCGCCTCTGTTTGGCGTGAGCCCTCTAAACCTCCCTTTGCAACTGAGGGGCATCAGTTCGTCTGCAGGATATGCGTTTTCCATATAAGCATTGTAAGCGTGATAGAACATATCTCGAGCCTCTTCCCTAAAACATAATTTTATTATCAATAACACATTTATTTTTAGAATATTAATTGGATTCTAGAATATTAGTTTGGCAGACTCTTTTTTAATAGTGAATGAAGTGGATGCAAGACATGGGGGGAAAGCAGCCTGGACTAAGAAGGTCCTCAGAGAGCTAGGCAAATAGAGCACTTGGAAGCACAGTAATGTTGACTATCATCTCACACAATTTCTAAGTGGACACAGGTGCTTTAGGGCATAATAAGATAATCAATCAATACCTTTGACCCCACTGTAACATGAAGAATATACAAGCTCAGAAAGACTCTGGCTACAGAGAGACCTATACAGAGAGGTGGAAGAGTTGACAATAGAAAACACCATCGCGAAGATGCTAAATATTGAAAAGGAATGGGCACACATACATGACTATAACAGCAACATCTTAACAAAAATAGAAGCAGAAGAAAAAACAGCCAAGAAGAACTCAAGACTTAATACTTAGGGTGAGAGAAAAGCTCGTATAAGCGATCCACACTAAAGATATTCATCCACACTAGTCTTCCACACTATGATCCTTGCGGGAAAAACAATATAGCCAAATAGAAACGGAGTTTAGTGGATACTCATGCAGATAGAGTTTCTCCAAGCACAATAAATTTTTTTTTATTTACAAGTAGATAGATAGTACGATAGTACTAGTACGATAGATAGATGATAGAATAACTAGAAAAGATAGAAATATTTAGTAACATCAATAATAATAATCTTTATTGTCACCAAAAGGGAACAAATGGCTATCGACCATATGATCTATCTGCCAATAACTTATTATTTTATTGTTATTAAAATAGTTTACCTGAGTTCTAAACGTTGTTCACGGGTCATAGGTTTGAAATCGTCTGCAGAGGAGCATTCGGTAGAGAGTAGTAGTAGAACGGTGAAGGAGAAAACATGTTGTATGAAAAAGTGATTGAGTTCTAACATTGTGAACAAAAGTAAAAAAAGGTAGAAATATTGTCAAGAAGTTAAATTGCAGAATAACATATTGCACACTCTTATCTGTCGGAATTGTTTTGTAATTGGTTAGCCACTTCCAGATAAGTCTTATCAGTTGACATGAATTGTTCCACCTTCAATATGTATATCATTTGTTGGATGTAGATGTGATTAAAAGCAAACACATAGAATTTTTACTCTTCAAATCATTGAAACGTTTTAACGGACGAATTGTTTATTAACGAAAACTGTCAACAATCACATTTTCTAGTCGAACATTTTGGCGATTTGATGCATATTTGACTGTTCTTTTACTATTTTCTACTGTTTTCGGCGAAAGGAGGAGCTGCACGAACAGCTCGCTCATTGGCCATCGGACCCAGATATGACACGCTCTACCCTCAATCTCCCACACCTCGAATCATCAACACTTCGAAAACATAATAAACTAAAATATTCAAATTGTTAAAACGGGGAATTTTCTTGCCACCACAAATATCTCTTCGTTATCGTATTGCATATGCTTGCTCCACACCAGATACTTATCTCTGCTCCACACTCTCGCGAAGTGCCCCAATTTTCTCATCCCAATGTGGGTTCAGGGTCCTACATCCAGAGGCGTACCTAGGGTAAATAGCGCCTGTGGCAAACACCGATCTGGGGCCTTTCTCGTGCCATAGGTTGCTTAATTTATATTTTCTAAAGAAAACGACTTTAAAATTTGGTAAAAAAAGCACACAAATTGCTTCTATTAACTCTTTATTACAAATTTATCTTTCTTGCAAAGAAGAGACAAATATCTCAAATGGCTTTAGCTGACGCAAATTTTTTAATTATATTATCAAAGTCAATTTCTTCAATCATTTCTCGTTCTATGCTCAGTAAAGCAAGATCTCGTAATCGACTTTGACTCATTGAGTCTCTCAAATAAAGTTTCAATTTTAATTTGCTAAATGATCTTTCACAACTGGCAATAGAAACCGCGATTGTCAGCGACATTTGCAATGCTATACGCATATTGGGAACAACGTATTAATCTCTGTACTAAACTATAAAAATTAGTAATAGTTCGGGGCTTGATATTTTTTCGGTATGGCTTGTTAGCAACGTTCTAAGATCCAAAATTTCTTCATATAATTCTTGCCCTTCTACATCACAACTGTAGACTTCTCCAAATTTCCCACAATGCTCTTTCAAGTAGCTTGTTTAAAACACAACCCTTCCATATCAAGAAGAAATCCAAACTTTCCATCAATTTCTTGTAAACAAACGCTTAAACTTTTTAATTTATTGAATAGACTGTCGACAGTCCCTTTCATAACTCCTTTCATATTTCTTCTGTAGCTGATAAGCCAGCATCTTTTGATGTTTCGCCATTCATTCTTTTCTTTCTTCTTTCAAATTCAATGTTCCATTCATTCGCAAATTCGAATTCCTACTTTCAATGAGTCACAATCTAGTACTTCTCTTTCATCATGAAAATAATTTTGGAGAGACTTTAATTCTAAAGCTGCGTCACGAAAATTCATTTTAGGATCCTGCAACCTCTTTTAAACTCAGGAAAGTATTTCTGAAATGACCTGGATGCAATTATACTCAACAAATTTGTTTAACATCTGTTAGTAATTTAGTAAACTCCTTTGTCTTCTTGAGAAGTCCCTTTCAATATAACGTAGATTTATAATGTTTTTTTTTGGGAACAATATATTTCATCTAGCATTTTTCCAATTCTCGTAATGTAATCTTTTGCCTACGTAGTTTTACTACGTAGTTACACATATTTATGTCTATACAAATATTTTTACGTTAGGAGCTTTTTACGTTAGATGCTTAGATACCCTTTCTTTGTTAAGGATTGGTTCTTTTATTACATCCATTATTGAGGTATGGACCGACCTTGGTAGGGTTTGCCATGTGTTGGTGCACTTGCATCTGAAAGCTTCCATCCTAGCCTCATTTGCGATGAAAACATCCAGGCGAGGGAGGTTTAACATTGCTTCCAGAGCTGCTGAAGGTGTGGTTCTCATCGACCCCTTAGTAAGGGATCGTCTATTAATCACGTGAGGCGCGATGGGGGGAGGGGGTCTGAAGAATCACGAAATATCACATGGGGCGAGGGGGGGTGTATTGATATCACGTGCAATTATTTTTTCGTTGAACGCGTGATTTTTAAACGGAAAAGGTGCGTGCGACTTGTACCCAAAAAATACACGTGATTTTGGGTAAGGGGGGGGGGCTTAAACTAAAACTTCACCACGTATCACCGGGGGGGAGGTGGGGCTTAAAAAGTTTCTAAAAATCACGTGATTAATGGACGAACCCCAAGCAGGCTCAGTCTCTGTTCACTGGAGAGTTTGTTTATAGGTTTTCCTTCTGTTTTAGTTTGGTCCACCATATTGTGGATCCATGTGTCAAGATGGGTCTTACTACTGCCTTGTACAACCATTGTTTGGTTTTAAGCCCCACGATTTGCGAAGTGTTCTTCTGGTAATCATCAATGCCATTTTACATTTGTTGGTCGCCCATGTGAGGTGTTGGTTCTAGGTTAGTTTTGCATCTAGGACCAAGTCTAGGTACTTGACCTCATCACTTGCCTTTAATTGCTTGTTGAAGAAAATTGGGAGCTTCAGGCCCTACAATTTCTTAATTTTCGTAAAAGGCTCTATGGTGGATTTGTGGGGGTTAACCCACAGGGGTTTTCCCTTACACCATCCTTTTACCTCATTCGGAGCTTTCTGCATAAGCTCTAAAATAATGCAAGGAAACTTCGCCCTTATGAGAATGACTATGTCATCTACATAGCCTTGTGTGTAATATCCTTTTTTGTTTAACGACACAAGCTGTCCAAGCAACCAGATCCCAGAGGTGTGGTGACAGGACCCCACCCTGTTGGCGCATCCTTTCATGACAGAGGCCCGGATTGTATCACCTGCAACTGTAGTTTGTAGTTCTGCTTAGCTGGATTTTATCCATTTGGTTGATGTCATGTCAACATCAAGCCTTAAAAAATTTGAAGGAAAGAGCCAACAGACCCTGGCAATTTTGGACCCGTCTCTTTGCTGTATCACCTTTTCAAAGTTCTTGAAAGAATGGTTCTTGACCGAATACCTGACATCATCGAGGAGGAGACCATACCAGAACAGGCAAGTTTCAGACCAGGCAAACATGTTGAGGGCAAACCCACAATCTCACTTAATATATCGATGATGGGTTTGAACGGAAGCAGATAACGGGAGTTGCATTCAAAGATCTATCTGCTGCCTATGATACCATGAAACATCAGATGCTGATATCAAAGTTCTATGACATTACCAAGGACTTTCGCCTGACTAAGTTGGTAGAATGCTTCCTACAAAAGCGACGGTTTTTTGTAACACTACAGTCCAGGAATAGTCATAGGAGGACTCAGAAAAACGACTTACCCCAGGCCAGCGTCCACCAACAATCTACAAACAAATGCAGAGATAACGCGATTCATATATGCCGATGATACGGCTATAGCAGCTCAAGGCAGAACTTTCAACGACATAGAGGATAAATTAACTCACACTCTGGAAGATCTAGCAGCCTACTATAAAAATAACCACCTCAAAGCTAATCCCACTGAGACACAGGTGTGTTCCATCTTAGAAACAAGGAAGCACACAGGATGCTAAGGGTGGCCTGGCAGGGCCAAGAGTTGGAGCATAACAATTCACCGAAATACCTAGGCATACGGCTAGACCGAGTTTTAGAAAACACTGTCAAGAGATCAAAGGGAAAGTATGCACAAGAAACAATATCATTCGAAAACTAACAAACATAAAATGGTCAGCGCAACCTCATACGTAGAATATGCTGCGCCGGTATGGTTCAATTCCGCCCATACCAAGCACGTTGACGTGGCACTGCACGAGACGCACCGTCTCGTGCAGTGCCTTCGAAGATGGGTTTGAATGGAAGCAGATAACGGGAGTCGCTTTCAAAGATATATCTGCTGCCTATGATACCGTGAACCAAAAATACCAATAGTTGGTATTGCCCCACCCACAATCAGGAAGTGTGTTGCCGCGGTGGCTGAGCGAAAAAAATAAGAAACCAAAAGACTATGGTGAATAAGCACCAAATGTACCCGCATAGACTTAAGTCTCGGAAGAGCTTTATGCGGCCGAGAACACCCCTGGAGAGTAACCTGAAGCACACCGTACAAACCTATGGCAAGTGGCTGCCATCCGCACACGGATCGAGGCAAATAAAGAGCTAGCCCCTGGACACCATCTACCTTCCCCACATGGAGGACGCTGAGCAGTCTAAGAACGGGAGTTGCACGATGTAACAGCAACCTAAAAAAATGGGGCTGCAAAGAGGATGACAATTGTGAATGAGGTGTAACTCAAGACCACCAACATCTGGCTGTATGCCCAAACATGAGTGAGACTTGCACAGATGAGGACCTGATACTCGCAAATGACAAAGCCACATTTGTGGCTGATTTTTGGAAACTGAAAATTTTATTTAGTATTGAGATCCAGAAACAGAAAGTAAGTAAGTATCATGGCAGTGGACTGCAAAAACTATGTTGTCAAATGACGTATTGTCAAAGGGAGACCTCGTGGAAGTAAAACTTCTTTAGGCATGAATTGGGAATAACTCAGATCTGTATGTCAAAGAAGTTTTACTTCAACAGGGTATAAAGATTACACAACCATTTTTTAAATTCAATAGCTGTATGAATGTAAGAATAAAAATTAAGGAAAAAGGTGAAGAAAGGTTTCCTCGATTAAAAAAAAAAAAACTAGAATTCAATATTTAATAATAAAGCACATAATAAAAAGTAGATCTAAAAAATTACATATCATCCCCATCTTCTCTTTTCCGTTTGAGATCAGAAGAATTGGCAATATTCCCGTTATTACTAGCTTGCATTTGAATATTTTGAGTAATTTGTATTTTTGGTTTCAAGACAGTTTTCTGTGGTTGCAAATTAGGATTTGACGAGATCTTTGTGACAGGCTTTGGTATAGTCACCGTCTGCTTATTAATACCAAAATTGCTCGTCCTTTTAATTATATTTACTGTCGGTTTACTAGCTGAAAAAGTATTTTTCGGTTTCTTTTGTACTCCTTTGAGGATGTAGTTCGGGGAGGAAAGGCAATGACGGTCTGGTGGCAATCGTAAACCACATGGTGGCTTGATTAAGGGCAGTGGGCTGTTGTTCTTGTTCCGAGCACACTCAAGCAGAACTTCTCTAGGGGGAGGCATAGTAAATGTGTTTTCACTTTGTAATTGCAAGGCTAATCTAACATCATCCAATTCAAGGAATTTCTTCTTGGAATTATTTGCAAAGACTCGTGCCTCTTCTAAAATCGTGGATCCATAACGATAGACGAACTCGGTTAGTTGTACTATTGTTTTCGGTTCATACTCTGTAATCCCCATTTCTTTCATAATTGCCATTATTACCTGACCATCCTTTGGCATGTTTTTTGCTTGGGGAGGTTTGGCTTTCTCCTTTTCCGACATTTTTCTCTTATTTTATATTTAAAATATCTGTATAATAATAAAGTAAACGAAAATAATACTAATGACGTTAAACTCCAAACATCACAATAAATAATACACAATACGTCAAAATAGTTTAACAGATGTCAAAAACTAGTTTGCAATGAAGTTAGTTTACATACAAAAAATAATATAACAAGACCAGTGTCTACCAAAGTGTATATAAAATATTTAAAAAATTTTACAGTTACAATTAGCCAGGGGAAGGGGGGGTTTAGGGTTCAAACCACACCCCCGCACCACTCAAATTTGCAAAATATAACATACAAATTTTATTGAAATAAGGAGGGACGAGTAGAGACGACTATCTTCAAGAGAGCATAGTAGATGTGGAGTTTAGGAACCCTTGTGTGTCAGTTTTAGAAAGAAAATTGGTGCATTTCTGTTATTATATTTTCTTAAAACCCTCCCGAAACTTAACCCTGGCTACGCCCGCGACATAAATGATAAGCATTTAAATAAATTGCATTTGTGTCTTTGTGTATTTAAGATGAGAAACATAAACGATATCATTTAAATAATAATTAATTCAATTAGTCTGTGTCTGAAGATACATATTCAAGTGATATAGGATTGTTATAAGTAGAACGATTTTCCTCTCTCAAGTCTTCAATACCGAATAATACAGTCAATAAATTTTGTATCCTAGACTGAGTAAGCAGAGCTCTATCTTGTGATAATTTCTTGAGTTGCATTACAAAGCTCCTTCCAAATAACTCAAAGACATCTGGATCAAAATTAATGGAGTTATGTAAAGATTTCAAGTAGGCTATTGCACGAACAATCGTTTTGACTCTATGCTTTGGTTGAGATTCTTCTGGACAATTAGATTAGACAAATAGAATTTTCATTTTTTTTTTTGACGCTTGTTTTGAATTTTGAAGATTGAGTGTGCCGTGCCAACAATGTTGCCAACTAAATTCAAATATATTACCAACATAAAACATATCAGTCAATAACATATCAGTCATAACAGTCAACATATGTGATTAATATCAAATAAGGGGTTAAGCCTGGTTTACACGGGTATAGTAATGGGCAGAGTAGAGTAGGGAGTAGAGTAACTCTACTCGTAGGAACCCCCAAAAACTGTCTGAGTAGAGTAGAGTACAGAGTATCTAGTAGAGTAGAGTGCCATACTGCGTGCAGTAAAGTGGACTCTACTCTACTTACCCCCACCACAAGTCCCACTCTACTAGTCTCTTCACTCTACCCCTGTAAACATCTTCTACCCTACAACAGCAAGTACCAGTGCAGTTTAAGTTGCAGTGTACACGTTGTTGCGCCATATTTTCTTTAAAAAATAGTTAAGTTCTTGGAGGATGAACCAATTAAACTTGTTGATTTATTTGTTAAACAAGAGTGTCTGTGGAATTTAGGCAGTATACACTATAGAAACAAGGACATAAGGAAGGCCTCGGAAAGAGAAGTTCTTGAGACCCTAAAAAAATGTGAAATGCTAATGTTTTGCGAAGGTTTTTGGAAAAACTTACATTTTCTGTGGAATTTCACACTGGGAACACAATTTTTACGAACACAAATTGCAAATTAAAAAGCAATCACAACTATGCCGGCAACATCAGTTCAAACTTGCAAGAAAAACTATAAATTGTACAGTTGTAATTGTAGTATTTGTTTGATTCCGCATAGGAGCCAATGGATTTAAAAGCCATATGTTGAATGTCCTCCGAGCGAAACCATTGGAGTGCAATAGGAAACTATTATAACTATTATAACTTATAGACTATAGTATCCTCCTGGGGAGTTACATGTTGAACAATCTGCATTTTCGATAATTTTTTGTCCTGCACCAAATGGAAAACCAAATTATCCAACTCATAGTAATGGTCCTCATTATTTATCTAAATATATAGATAGATTTCATGTTGGTAGTCATATTGGTCAAACTATAATAGATTATAGTTACAGTCCGAAATATACTCCATTACAAAGTATTCCATTATGTGATATTGCAATTGGTGATTTAGATGAAACTCTAGATGTAAATACACCATGACTTAAAAAAAGAACTATTAAACAAGCAAAAGATGGAATTGTAGGTGCAGCAACAAAATCAAATCCATATGCATCATCTGCTGCATTACAAACTGGTTTTGCTTTTACAAGAAAAACCCCAATAGAAAAATATTATCATTTTAATCCTCATAAAATAGAAGTACACCACGCTCAACCTCAAGTACATGTGGGTTTATTTGCTATGCCTGCATTGAATCCTGGATCTGAAAGTACTGACTTTCAAAATTCTTGTATTTATTATGAAGTTAATTTCAAAATGGAAATAGAAACTAAAGTTGGCAGTCATTTCTCTAAAGGTAAAATACATGTGCCTTGTAATGAAGCTGTTCTACATATAAATAAGAATTACAATATAACTGGAGAGGGAACATTGATGGGTTTTTGGAATGAAGGATATACATCAATAAACATTTTCAATATACATTTATTATAATTACAATTTATATATTATTTTAATAAAGTTTCATCAAAAGTAAAATCAAATGCATTATTACATTCCTGCAAATCTAAATTACACATATTAAAAATATCTGGTAATTCAAAATTATTAAACTTAAAAATGTCAAACATTTCTAATATTCTATAAAAAGTTATTGGAAATATTTTCTTTTCATATTTTTTCAAAATTGGACATGGTTTCCAAATATATTTAATAATTCTTGAACGAAATGCAGCATTGTTTGGAAAAACATCAGTATTACTTAAAACAATAACTGGTGTACGGCTCAAAATACTATCAGATTCATATTTCACTTTAACATTACATGTATCACCCCCAAAAATTAATTTTAATGTTTCTTCTGCACCGTAATGCCATAATATTATTCATATTACATTATTATTTATTTACACACTCCTATATCTATTTAGGTCTATTTAGACTAGGCGAGTCCGAGTGCGATTTTTCGGGTCCGGTTCCGGGTCCGGGTTTAATCTGTCTCGCAATTTAAACAAAAACACGAAAGGATTTTTCATGTTCACGCATATGGTAAAGCAAACGATACTGTACGAACTTGCCGATTAAGTTAACTGGGACTTAGATAAACAAGGGCTTTGTAGAATGTTATGGTAAATAGCCAATATATCTAACCATAGTGAGCCAATATATCTATCTGAGAGCACTGATTTCAAATGAGGGTGGCTGTTCTCAGTAAATCATTCGTAGATGCGAAATCTCTAGACGGACAAAAGCCTCCAAAAAACATGGAAAGATAGTGCTATATAGCACTTTAAACACACACAAAAAACTATCATTAAAACACTGATATTCCCGGTACTTCTATACGTAGCAGAAACATGGTCGATGAAGGCTGTCGATCGCAGGAAGATCGACTCGTTTGAACTATGGTGTTGGAGCAGAATCCTACGAGTTACCTGGACAGCAAGAAGAATTAAAGCGTCCATCATCCAAGAAGTAAACGAACCCCAAAGGTTATTCAAAATAGTGCAAGCTCGAATCCTTAGATACTTCGGGCACATTCAGAGAAGAGACGAGGAGCGACTAATAGTTCAGGGTCGGGTGAGGGTACTAGGTCCCGAGGTAGGTCTCCTACACGCTGGACTGATCAAATAAGGGCATCCACTGACTTAACAATCAACCAAGCAGCACTCATCGCCTACAACCGTGGAAAATGGCGAGATTTTGTTAAGCGAATAGCGAAGTAATACATAGATTGATCACTACTCTTTTGTCAAGAAGAAAGCGAAGAAGAAGAATGGTAAATAGGTAAATAAAACAAAACTCCACAAGAGGCTAAGAGCGGAAAGCAAATGGATGAATTCCCTTCTAAATTGTCTAATTGTAAAGTTAATTCAACTTGTCCGTATTCTTCGACATCATAGACGCTCTCGTCAGAATAATAATTTTCATCTTGATCGTCATCAATACCATCTAGACCTAGACCATGGTCATCTTCATCTTACAATCCTATAAAGACTAGAAGATTCTCGTCCAAATTTCATCATTACGCTTGCACCGTCGCCGGTTGAACCAACTATATGTAATTTAAATTCTATATTAAATGTGTTTAAGTGTTCTACTTTTTCTACTTTTTCGAAATTGTATAGCAGTTATAAATCCATGAGTTAAAAATTCTCAATAAACCCAGATTATACACTTCAGAGTCAATTCCATGAAAATTGATATTTAGATTTGTTCGATTTTCATTCACATTCATGATTGACATTCATCAAGTGTAATGCTAAATCGTCGATCTTCTTTACGACGCAGTATTTTTTTGTAATAGCTTATATTTTGGGTTATTTCACACTTTGCAAGCGATCAATTTATTGTTTTTTCTCTAGTAGCATCGGACCTCTCGATCTTCTTTACGACGCGGTGTACTAGACAATGCCATACATTCAAGACCCGAGACTCGTCGAGTCTTAGAAGGAGTATCGGGTACCGCGTATTTACCCTTGGACTCGTCGAGTCCGGGTCCGGGTACTCGGACCCGAAAAACCCTAGTACGCATCGAAATTACCAATTTGACCAAATGAGAAAAAATAAATGAGTTACAGAATCCATAATAAATTTTTTACCACCGTTTGGAGGACTGACAATCATAAAAGTATTAACCTTCGGTCTATTCATATTTACGATATCATATAAATCTTTTAAAAATAATCTTATAGCTACTTCATCATTATTAAATTGAAAAATTAAAACTTCTTTCCAAATATTTATACTTTCACTTAAAGTGTAATAATGTTCACCAACATTTCCATTAGGCGCATTATATAGCGGTTGTACGCTTAATGCATATTTATAAATTTCAATTACTGACTTATCTATAAAAAATTTAGAATAAATATTAAAAGCTTGTTTATTGCGAAACTTGTGCATGTTCCACATAATATATGGACTGTCGTAATATTGTTTACTATGAAAAATACCTAATAGGGGGCTTGTCGGTAATGAAGTCCAAATATTTTTCTCCTTGTCTTTTGTTTTTTTTTATAATCTTCACTTAATTATTTGGACCAAATATATTTTCAGCTCCACTTTTCAATAGTAATCCTATAGCACCAACTGCACTATGCCAATTTCCAGTACTTCTAAAATTATTTGTAAATGCTGCTATTGCTATATGATCAGCTTCTTGAATATCTTCGACTGATCTTGCTATACTATAGTCTATGTCATGTAGTAATGCTATGCGGTCATCCTTATCTACTGGTTTCTCAAATTTAATTAAATTACCTGGACCAAGATATTTATGATACGGAAACAGCATTGAACTAACCGTGGTATGAGAAAGAGTACAACTTCAATACTAAGATGTTCGGGGTGGTGGGGGTGTGGTCACAATACGTAATTAAAATTGTCGTAAACAAACTGATAAAAAAAATCATAAAAACCAGGCAGGCGCCGGCGGCGACATTTTACAAGGTGATATACGGTCGTGAAACGATCAGGCACGGCTTCGCCATGTGCCTATGATTAAGTTTCAAACTACCATGTATATGACCTTGTAAAATGTCCGTCGAGGTAAAGCTGGATTACCTTAGGTAATGAGGCGTTATACGCCAGTATATCATGATAAAATTGATGTTCGTCAGTGGTAGTGAGGAAACCATTTAAATGGTGCTTACATAACAAATTTGCATAAACTATCGCTCCTATGAAATAGGGGTATGCGGAAAGGGCTATCCTCTTACCAAATGACGGGCTTAGCGCACATAGTTTGGTGCAACTTGTGTTAACTAGTGCGGTCATAGCCTCACAGTTACTGTACACTCTACAAACATTGGAGACAGGTCGTAACTCCATGCCAGGTGTAGGATTCAAAGTGGACAGGAAAAGCGGGTCGTTGGTCACCGCTGTAGTCGATGTATGTGCTGAGAAAAGAGGGTGGCTGTAATCCTCTAGCCACCTCAGTCCTGGGGGGCGGAGTTTGTTTCCACCATCGCTTCTGGTCGGACGGGCATTGAATCGGGCCCTGAATCCGCCACGGCTACTCTCCGTCCGGGAAGAGTCGGCGTCTGAGCGTCAGGCTTAACAACTACAAGAAACAATATATAAATAATATTTACAGTTTATGAAATATAAAAAATATATAAATATACAAAAAAATATTATTTTATGGGATAAGTGAGTGTCCCCAAGCCACATCAGTTGATAGATTGTAATGTTTGTAGCATGGGAGACAGAGGCGGCTACTCTTCATCTTTTTGAAAATTCGATGGAAGCGAAGCGAATCCCACATCGATAGTAGTTCCTTGCGTGTTATATGCGTCATTAAATATAATATATACTGACTACAGCAAGCACAGCACTTATCCCTAGCTGTTCCCAGTAGCTAGAAAGTTCAATCTAACTTGTAGTTTGACCTCAGCTTTTATAGCATCTCTCATCATCGTATCTTCGTGTTGAATTTTGTCTTTCACCATGCTCAACTGTTCAAAATTTTCTGGTGTCATTCTGAAACATCGTTTAAATTCAAACTGATTCACTACGGCTAACTCTTTTAGGAGAAGCGATGTTGCTCGGAATAAATCTCTTCTTTTGAGCCATTCTCTCACCCACATTTTTTCTTCTCTGTTTATCTCCTCATCAATCGCTTCCGCAAATTCCCTAATCAGAGCTATTAAAACTCTAGGTAAATAATTGTGCTTCAATTTCTTAACAACCATTTTGCTTCATATAGTATAGCGCTACTGTACTATACTTGTTTAAACGAAAAAAAATCAAAAGTGGTAGAGTAGCTAGTAGAGTGAACTCTACTAGATACTCTACTCTCCTGATTACTATACCTGTGTAAACCAGGCTTTATATTTTAATGTGGGATTCTGGTGCAAATAAGATTTTGGAAAAACGAACTGTTAAATTTTATTTTCAATTACGAATAGTAGCTAGTGACAAAATTAAACAGTTTGTTCTTTCAATGCCCCATTGTCACCAGTTAATTTCACATTTTAATATGTTACCAACGTAACAAAATATGGAAGAGAATAGACGGGTAGACCATAGAACTTATACTAAAACCCAATTATTGTCCGTGTCCATTGTAAGTGTCCAGTCTGACAGGATATGCTAATAAGACAAAGACTTCTAAGACTCAAAGACTGGTAAAACAAAGATTTTCTCTGATTATTGATCGTTGTATAATCGTTGGAACATTTATTCACACAGAAGTATTTATTCTAAATTTTATTTTTTTTCGATTTTGGCCATCTAAGGACCGCGTTAAACAACTATTGTTCAATGTACATTTTTCCTATTGCGTTTATATCCTCTTTTCTCTTTTGCCAATATATCTTCATCCTCTCTCTTTGCTCCATTTGGTCTTCTGTCCACACTGTTCCTTCAGTTTTTCTCTTCTTCGCCTTAAATCCTTCAAAATGGAGAATTTTATCTCTCAGGGTCAGGTCTCTCTTTGTTATGTCTTCTTCTCCAATAACCAACTCCACTAAGTCTTCTTTGAACCATGTGATTTGGGTTCTGGGGTTTTTGTCAAAAAACATGAATATTTTCTTTGTCAGCCTTTCATCATTCATTCTTTTCAAATGAGCACAGAAGCATACCCTTCTCTTCCTCATAGTAACTCCCACTTTCTTAATTTTATCATACAGTTCTCTATTACTTTTAAGCTTCCAAGTCCCATTTTCAAATCTCGGTCCAAGCACTTTTCTTATAATTTTTTGCCCTCTTTTTGCTATAGCTTCCATTTTTTTGTTAGTGTTCGCCAAACATTCAGATGCATATAGACTCTCTGGCTTAATCACTGTGTTATAATGTGTGATTTTCGCATTAATGGATAGTGACTTCTTGTTGTACACATTTTTTGTTAGCTGGGATGCCATTTCCATTTTTCTTACTCTTTTTATTTCCTTCTTTGTCTAAAGCATTGGGCTGGATGATTTCCACTAAGTATTTGAATTTGGAAACTTTCTTTATTTGCCCATACTTTGTAATCATATTGTTCAATGCCGCACTGACATTGGTTAGGTACTCTGTCTTTTCAAAAGAGATTTTCAGTCCTGTCTTTTCTGCCATTTTTAAATGTTAGTGATCAAAAAATATTTCATGAATTGTGACCGTTACAACATGGAAATCCATACTTACCCAGAATTGATAAATTCACTATGTTTTACCCACACTTATAAAATGTAAAAATATTATATAACTTACTTACAAAACTTCTTATTAACAGTTATAAATAAATTTAGACACTTATTACGACTTGAATTTCGACTATTAAGGGTCATTTTCAAGATGAACTGACCTTTAACAGTCGAAATTCCAGTCATGATAAGTGTCTAAATTTATATAATTGTAAATAACAAGTTATATAATATTTTTACATATTATAAGTGTGGTTAAAATGGTGTATCAATTCAGTGTAAAACATATTTCTTTTACAATGTATAATAGCAAACCAAATAAAATATCCTTCTGCTAAGTTCCATACTCAATAATTCAATAGAAATAGAAAAAAAGTTAAGTGTATACAAGAAACGATTAAATTTTATAATAATTCAAAATTTTTAGATATTAGATATTTTTAGATATTTTATTGAAGTTGTTCATTTATTCATTCATACAATAACAAATTGAGGATTATCTATGTTTAATTACAACTCAACACAACAAAACACAACAACTTTTGTAATGAACTGGACATTTTTTTTTGACCAGACATAGTAGGAATAGATTATACAAGTGTCAGTAGGTTTAGTGTTAAACTATAAGTACATTATAGATATTTTGTATTTTTCTGGAATGTATATTGTATTGCAATGGACCAAACCTTACAGGGATTGAAAGGTACCGCATGTTTTTTTGTTGACATCGCCGTACAAGGAAAACATATACAGTATAATCTTGATAATTCGATACATATAAGACCAGACTGCCGGATTATCGAAAAAAATTATTTATTTTATTTTGGATTATCGTGATTAAAACAAAACAATAACAATTTTAAATATTTTATGTGCAATTGTATTTCAGAAAGAATAAAATATGTATCTACATAGGTAAATGAGTACTTACAAAAAAATATTTACAAACTTAGAACAGATAGTAAGACAATTGTAGAGTGAAGTTAGCTTGGTCAAAATCGCCAATAACGTTTTCAAAGTTAAAAGAAGGGTGTGTTGGTCAGACCTTTTTCCAAGAATACTGGATTGTTTAGTTTTTGACTTTATTTCTTCTGTACGCAAGGTTTATATCCGGCACGAGGCATCGTAAAGGAAACGAGTTTCTTCAGGGCGCGGGATAACGGAACGTGCCGATTAACCGACCGCCGGATTATCAAGATTATACTGTATACAATTATTACAAAGAATTAGAATATTTCAGAAATTACAAAAATGTGGATTACGCTTAAATAAGAAGATATGTCAATTTTTCCAAAAATCTATTACTTACCTGGGACACACAATAAATGAAAAAAGATTACATCGCAGAACAGCCACGCCCAACAGATGTATCATCTCTCCACAATTTTCTTGGAAAGATAAATTATTATCAACAATTCCTACCCAACCTGGCATCAAAGCTTCATCCACTCTACAAGCTATTACAGAAAGACACAAAATTCATATGGTCAAAAGAATGTCAGAACGTTTTTAACATTAAAAGACGAAATTTGTGGAAAAGAACTTACACCATTCTATGAAAACTTACTTGTTACATTAGCATCTCCTACCAGATATGGAGCTGTACTGTGACACATTATGCCAGAGAAGACGGAAAGACGGCATTTGTACCAAGATCCCTAACAACTGCTGAAAAAGGCTACAGCCAACTAGATAAAGAAGCAGCAGCACTAATATGAGGACTAAATAAATTCTTTCAATACTGTTATGGAAGAAAAATCAGATAACCAACCATTGGCCAGAATACTACACCCAGAAAAAGCTACACCAGCAACTACAGCTATAAGACTGGTACACTATGCTAATTTTCTAGCAGGTTTTGACTATGAAACAAAGCTATGTAACACTTATGAACAAGCAAATCGACGGTCCCTACGTACATAAAGACATGTCAAAATTGGGATTTTTTTTTGTATTGCACAATTGGGTTGTTGAATTAAAAAAATTTATAGATTTTTGTTTATGTATTTAAAATACATAAAATAAATATTTAAAATACATTAAAAAATTTTTTATCTTCAACAACCCAATTGTGCAATAAAAAAATGCCCAATTGTGCCATTTTAGACATGTCTTTATGTACGTAGGGACCGTCGAAATGCAGACTACTTTTCAAGATTACGAAATTCCTCTAATACCAGTCAAGACAATCAATCATACAGATGATGATGCATTCTACTTAAATCAAATAGCTGTAACATTATATTAGCCATAACATTACAAGAAATTAAAGAAGCTACGAGTAAAGTACTTAAAGTACTAAAGTATATGTTCTAAGGGGTAGACGGATAGTGGACGTTCTCACCTATTTGTAAGTTTTGCACAAGCGCATTGTAATGAAAAGACATAAGCGTTACAAAAATGATTTGAATATATTTTGTGAAGGATCTTTATAACTAGAAAGTTTAGAATTTTTCTTATTTCAGATAGAGAGCTCGCGCGATATGTAGTCTGGATTTATCTGTTCTAATACAACCTAATCTAACCACCGTATTTTGAAAGGAGTAATTTATTCAGTGCTAAACAGTGTACCCGCCACTGTGGATTTTACGTTCACTTTGTATTTTCACTAGTTACGGACCTGCCTGTACTACTGCTCCCAAAATATCATTTATAGTCAGTCAGTACTATAGGGGCCCAAAATTCTTGACCTTTTGAATTGTGGCCCAGAGAAACATAAAGACACCCCTGCTTTGCAAAGTAATTATAACAAACTTCACTTGGGTATTTAACCCTTCTTTTTGTACATTTATGAATCACATTTGACTTCTTGGAGGTTATACGTCACATCTTATTTGGCAGTTCGGTGACATTTGTAGCTGGAGTAAGATAGAATCATGGCAGATGAAACTAAAACTTTGAATGAAAATGGTCTTGACGAACCACCAAAAACCGCAAAACAACTCGAAAAAGAAGCCAAAAAGCAGGCGAAATTGGACAAGCTGAAGCAGAAACTGGAGAAGAAAGGTGCTGCCCCTGTCAAAGATCCTGCTGAGGTTAGCATATGGTTTGTTTAGAAATATCACAATTAACAATCAATTTATCTTTATAGAAAAAAGAGAAGAAGAAGGAAGTTAAGGAGGCTGCTGTCTACGATATTGATACTCCAGATGGTGAAAAGAAAACTGTTGATAATGCTATGCCAGATGCTTACAGTCCGAAATATGTTGAGGCAGCATGGTATACTTGGTGGGAAAAACAAGGATTCTTCAAACCTGAATATGGTGTAAGTATTTGTTTAGTTAATAAACTGCTCCAAGAAGTTAATGCACCAATGTAAATATGTTGTAATAAAAAGAAAGTTGATTGCTATCTACTTCAACCAAATGCATGCAAATCTTACTCTTAGATCAAACAAATTTTAGTAATAAATTCTATTTCAGCGAACATCAATCTTGGACAAAAATCTGAATGGTAATTTCACGATAATCATCCCTCCGCCGAACGTGACCGGTTCGCTACATTTGGGTCACGCTCTCACAAACGCCATCCAGGATTCAATCGTCAGATGGAATCGCATGTCGGGTAAAACTACCTTGTGGAACCCCGGTTGCGATCACGCTGGTATCGCCACACAGGTCGTCGTCGAAAAGAAACTTTGGAGGGAGGAAAAGAAAACCAGACATGATGTCGGACGTGAAGATTTTATTAAGAAAATTTGGAAATGGAAAGATGAGTAAGATTTATTGTTAGTTTTTGTAAAATTTTGATTTTATGTATTTATTTTAGGAAAGGGGATAGAATTTATTTACAATTACGTAAAATGGGATCATCGTATGATTGGACCAGAGCCGCATTTACAATGGACCCAAAACTTTGTAAGGCAGTAGTTGAAGCTTTTATCAGATTACACGAAGATGGAAGCATTTACAGAGCTAATCGTCTTGTGAACTGGTCATGCACCTTAAAATCCGCTATCTCAGACATTGAGGTAGTTAAAGGATGTGTTTGTTACTATTTCTAAATGTTATTAACATTCTAATAATTTAGGTAGATAAGATTGATATTCCCGGAAGAACATTCCTATCCATTCCTGGATACGATGAGAAAGTTGAGTTTGGTGTTTTGGTATCTTTTGCATACCCAGTAGTAGATTCGAATGAGAAAATTATAGTTGCTACAACTCGTGTGGAAACGATGTTGGGTGATACAGCTGTTGCCGTCCATCCCGAAGACGAGCGCTACAAACATTTACAAGGGAAATTCGTCCAACATCCATTTTGCGATAGAAAAATTCCTATTGTAACCGACGAATTCGTTGAGAGAGATTTTGGCACTGGCGCTGTTAAAATCACTCCGGCCCACGATCCAAACGATTACGAAGTCGGTAAGAGAAATAATCTTCCCTTCTTCACTATCTTTGACGATTATGGCGTTGTTATCGGTGATTATGGCAAGTTCACTGGAATGAAACGATTTCATGCCAGGAAAGAAATTTTGGCTGCTCTGAAAGAAAAAGATCTTTATATTGAGACCAAAAATAATCCCATGGTTGTGCCGATCTGCAGTCGAAGTAAAGATGTTGTTGAACCTATGCTTAAGCCACAATGGTACATTAAGTGTGATGAAATGGCTGCAAAGGCTGTCGAAGCTGTTAATTCTGGGGAATTGAAGATTATTCCTGAAATGCATACAAAAACTTGGTATCATTGGATGGAAGGAATCAGAGATTGGTGCATTTCTAGGCAACTTTGGTGGGGCCATAGAATTCCCGCTTACTTTGCTACTATCAAAGGTCAACCAGCACCAGTTGGAAATGTAAGTAAATTTATTGTTTAGTTAAAGAAGTAATTTATTTTTAATTTTATGTTGTACTGGATATTGTTCTGTGTGCATTTACAGTTTGGAAGTGTGCAATATATACAAAGAAACTTTTCAATCAATCGAAAGATATGTTAATATTAACTGGTCAATAGATATTTTTTGGTTTGATTTTTCTATTCAAAATCATTTCTGTAATTAGGATGAAAGTGATTATTGGGTATCCGCCAATACAGAAGAAGAAGCTCTTGAGAAAGCTGCAAAGAAATTTAATGTTCCAGCTGCAGATATAACGTTGAAACAGGATGAAGATGTATTAGATACTTGGTTTTCTTCTGGTTTGTTTCCATTTTCAATTTTCGGCTGGCCGGACAATACAGAGGACATGCAAGTCTTTTATCCAAACTCTTTGCTGGAAACTGGACATGATATTTTGTTCTTCTGGGTAGCAAGGATGGTGTTCTTTGGCCAAAAACTTCTTGGAAAATTGCCGTTCAAGTAAATTTATTTTTGCGCGGATTAGATTATATAGTTCATTGATTTGTTTGTATCTTTGTAGAGAAGTTTATCTTCATCCAATCATACGTGATGCTCATGGAAGAAAAATGAGCAAATCTCTTGGAAACGTAATTGATCCAATGGATGTAATCCACGGTATCACTCTGGAGGAATTAAATGCTCAATTACTTGATAGCAATTTGGATCCTAAAGAGGTTGAAAAGGCTAAAGCCGGGCAAAAACAAGATTACCCTGATGGGATTCCAGAATGCGGTACAGACGCGTTACGTTTCGCTTTGTGCGCAATGTGTTCTGGCAGAGACATTAATCTTGATATTCTACGTGTACAAGGCTACAGATTCTTCTGCAATAAGATTTGGAATGCTACTAAATTTGCTTTGACCTACTTTGCTAAGGAATTCGTCGCTCCAGATAATTTTGCTTTAACAGGCAAAGAAAGTCAGATGGATTTGTGGATGTTATCGAAACTTGCATCTGCTGTTACAGATGCCAATGAAGGTTTCAAAAATTATGATTTCTCTTTGATCACCAAAGCTATTTATAATGTATGGTTATATGATCTCTGTGATGTTTATTTGGTAAGTCTGTATTAATGATAATAATAATACTTCTTTGTTGCTATACCTATAATACATATAAATAAAAAAATTTACTGTTAACCTGTGTATTGGCCTGTAATTGTTCTAACTATATTCTTAATTCTAGGAATATTTAAAACCTGTATTTGGTGGTGGAGATTCAGACAGTGTTTATGCTGCTCAAGTAACGCTTTACAGAGCATTAGACATTGGATTAAAATTACTATCTCCTTTTATGCCTTTCATAACTGAAGAATTGTATCAACGTTTGCCTGGGGCAAGTCAAAGAAAAGTTCCAAGTATCTGTGTAGCGGCTTATCCAGTGCCAGAAACTTGTAACTGGAAAAATGAAAACATCGAAAAAGAAGTTGATTTTATCCAAAAAGTTTCAAAAGCAATTCGGTCAGCTAGAAGTGATTATAATATTCCAAATAAAACCAAAACGGAAGGTAATAAAGTTTGTTTTTAAATATTTTGTTTGTTAATCTGTTTGTTTTTTTTTTTAGCTTTTATTAAATGTTCTGATGAAAATACTGTAACTATTGTTAATAAATTAAGTTCAGCTTTGCAGACACTTTCCTTCTGTTCGAAAAGCGACGTAAATACAACATCGCCAGATGGTTGTACAATTTTAACAGTGTCTGATAAATGCGAAGTTCACTTATTACTTAAAGGGCTGATCGAGCCCAGTAAAGAAATAGCTAAGATGCAGAAGAAAATTGAATTCTTGAATACTACTAAGGCTAAACTTACTCAAGCTATGGCTGCCGCTGATTATGGCACAAAGGTGCCAATTGAAGTGCAAGAATCAAATAATGAAAAATTGTCGCAAAGTAGCATTGAATTGGAGCGATTGGATGCGGCAATGAAAGCTTTACAACTCATGGAATAGATTGTTTTTTAGTGAAGTTATTTAAATCAATTTGCATTTATGCACAGCATTTCTTGATACAAAACAATTTAATTAAGTAATGATATTTGAAGAGTTAATAAATTATTAAATATTTAAATTGTGTATCTTTACAATTTAGGTTTTTCAACGTCTATGGAAATAGGATTAAATTTGTTTGCATATTCGCTCCGTGCATAACCGCGCTTAGCGCCACCCTTGGTCAGAAAGACAACTTCGTCTCCAATAATAGTATATAAAAACAACAGGCAAAAACAAAAAATAATTAATTTAATAAAATATACAATATTTAACAGCAAAAAATGTTGGCAATTTTGTAAGGTCATATCTCACGAACGGAAGCGACTAGGAAAATGCAATTAGTAAACACAGGAAATACATTTTCTCGCATTTTCCGATGATTTCACTGTGTCATAACCTTTGAACGGCTTACCACAGAGACTACTAGTTTTCACCAATTGATTCAGCGTCCAAAAATTAGTCGGAAGACGTATATTCATAGGAGGCTTTTAATTAGGAAATACCGTCGAAGCGTGAAGTCAAGATTGCGTAAACGGTAAAATGTGCGAAAATCGATTTTGCTAAAATCGTTATTTTTTGAGTTACAGTAAAATTTAAAAACGTTTCTGAATTTTGTGCATTTTGTGCAAAATATGCAAACTATATTTCGCTAACTCTTTCCGTTTGCTATCGCCTGCTAAAATTGAGGAAAATTTTATGAAATTTCGGCGCGCGAATAGAGATCTTGTAAAGTAATGATTTTCCCACGGATAATCTGAGTGTGTTAATAGGAAAATGACCTTCTGAAACGATGCCGCAATCCGTTTTTGATTATCTACAACCGTTTCTGAGATATTGACTTGGCAAATCGAGAATCGTAAAATTTCAACTTGAAATTTCTCGACGAATTATAGAATTTTTCTGCACAATTTATACATCGACTTGTTCGTCTTGTCCAGTAGTTTCTGTGTGCCGCATATGATTTCGCTGCTGTTTACCGTTCTTGCGAAAATTAAAAATTACTCTAAAAACATTTTTTTCGACCGAAATGATTTTGAAAATTTTCTTGTGATTTTTTTTTTGGTTACCCGAAGGAAATCAAAGTTCTGTAAACGATTTTCTAGTTTATTTCGCTCCAAAGTTACAAATAAACAAGAAATAGCCTATATCTTGAGTATTTGAGCCGAATAAACTTGAAAATCGTGTTCAGTACTTAAAAAAAATCGCCAAAATATCCATCGTTTTGATCATGAAAAAAGTTGCATTCTCGTATAACTTAACTGTGTGGGCGGCTTTAAGTCGATTCGCGACTACAGTCATGCGAGCTAAGGAAAAAGGAAACAAGTTGCCTGGGTGGGAACAAAGGCGGTAGGGTTTTCTTTCTTTTTTATATTTTTGGTGATATTGTAAATGCTATTGCATAGCATCTTGATTTTTTATGTAAATCCTGTTGTACTTTTATTGAATAAAGCTCATCTGGTGCCCTTTGCGAGAATACTCGAAGGGTGGGCAGAGGCAGTAATGCCAACGTTGGCGGTCCCTCTGTCCTTCCGTTTCAGTGGAGCCACTTGAGAAAAAAAAAATCAAGACCGTGATATTAAAAAAGTGCATAAAAGGTCTTGTCTGTCTGGTCTAGTCTGTGTAGTCTAGTCTGTCTGTCTGTTCCTCGATAGCGTAGTTGACAACATTTCAATGCGAGACCAATGGGGGAACAATGCAATGGGGACACCCGGATTTGAATCCTGGTCGGGGTGGTGACAACTAGGGCGGTTTTCACTAACGGAATGGGCCCCACCCTGAATGTATGCAAAATATGCGATACAGGGGTGGCGCATATTAGAAGCAAAAGTGGAATAGGGATTTAGTGAGAGCTTCCCCCAAAACAGTATTGTCTGTCTAGTCTCGTTTGTTTAGTTTGGCCTGTCTAGGCTTGTCGGTCTAGTCTTCTCTGTCCAATCTTGTCTGTCCTGTCTTGTCTGTCCAGTCTTGTCTGTCCACAACATCAGAGGAATAGTTATTGAACCAAGGAACCAGGTCAAATATCTAGGAGTTACAATAGACAAACGAATGACTTTCACAAAACATACAGAAGCTGTCCTGGTGAAAGCTGCAAGAACTACCGCGGCAATCTCCAAACTGATGCCGTCGATTGAAGGGCCAAAAACGAGCAAACGGAGGCTTCTTTTCTCTGTAGTGACGTCAGCGATGCTCTATGCGGCACCAATATGGACAGACGTACTGAAATACAAAAAGTGGAGAAATAATCTAACTCGGGTACAGAGATCCATGCCGATACGTATAAGTGCATCATATAGAACAACTTCCACCGATGCTGTAATGGTAGCAGCCTCCGTCATTCCCATCGAACTTCTCATGATGGAAAGAAGGGAAATGTTTAAAAACCGACATAGGAACCGAGAGAGTCTCAGACAAGACACCCTAAAGAGCTGGCAAGCTGCCTGGGATAAAAGCGAGAAAAACCTGGACGGAACGAGATCATGGGGAGCTGAACTACCACTTGTCTCAAATGTTAACTGGCCATGGATGCTTTAGATCCTATCTACATATTAGGTTCAAGCTACGAGAAAGCCCAATGTGTCTACAGTGTAAAAATTCAGAAGACGACGCACACCACACATTCTTTGTGTGCCCGAGATGGAGTACCGAACGCCAACATGTGGAAAAGATAATGAACTGTAAAGTGGCCCCAGAAAGCGTGGTTGGAGAAATGTTAAAAAGTTCCGAAAACTGGAAGGCAATAAGTGATTTTGCCACAGATATATTGCGAGAGAAAGGAAAAGAAGAGGAAACAACTAAGAAAATACAAGATCCGTAAGGAAACATGGCAAAACCTCCTTCTGAAGTAATACCAATAAGGTAGTTCCGGGAGGAAGGGGTCAAATAAATTGAAAGCAGAGGAGCGGTTTTTAGTTGGTTTATCCGTCTCAAACATCCAGATGGGGAGTGCCACACTCCCTGTGGTATTTTCCGCAGGGTTTGTATGTAATGTATTTTCCTCTCCTCACAAAAAAAAGTCTTGTCTGTCCAGTCATGTCCACTGAAATATAGGTTTTAACTTCAAATTAAACCTTTTTAAATTCAAATTAACCTTTTTTAAATTCAAATTAAACTTTTTTAAATTTAAATTAAAGTTTTATTAAAAGTAGTTAAAAATATATTCATTATAGATTAGATTAGATTATTTTCTGGATTAATTTCTTGCAGCTAATTTAACTTTTGAAAAAACTTTTTCTATGTGATTTGACATTGGTGAATATGCTGGAAGAAAAAATAGTCTATGGCTTGTTCCATTTATTTTATCACGAACTGCCTGAGTTTTATGGATTTTGGCGTTGTCCAGAACTTACTTTCAAACCTTACTTTCAGCCATTTTATTAAATAAACCATCAAGAAATGTAATTAAAATGTTTGAATTTACTGATGAATTAGAAATTATTTCAAAATGAATAATACCATGAAAATTCATGGTTGCAATGAATGAAACATTTCTGCCATTACATGGGCTGTAGTATTTATCTTTGATCGAGCTTTATTTCGCCGGAGATGGTAATTGAAACCGGATTCATCAATGAAAATTATATTCTCCCGTGTTTGTGGAGCATTTTGTGAAAATAAAATTGCATTATTTTTGCGTTGTTCAATTGTTAACGTAGAGTTTAAACTGTCCAGACTAATTGCAGAAGTTTTCAATAATATTTTTAAAGCTTTTAATGCATTAAATACAGATGTTGTGGTCAAGTTGTGACGTTTTTATTTTCAAATATCTTCAATTTCATATTTTCTAAAGTAATCGATGTATTTTCTTCAATAATTTGCTCTACATAATTTAAAAGCTCATAAGATAATTTGCTATTCCTTTTTCCACCACGATTTCGTCTAACCATCTCATATCCATCCTTCTTATAACGTCTAATTATAGATTTAGCGGTATTTTTATTAATATGTACCTGCTATTTCTGCTAATTCTGCAATTGTTTTTTTTACCTTCTTCATAACATTTTATAAAAATATCCTTTTTGTCTAAACTTGTTTTAGAATAATTACCTCTACAGTTTCTTTCACGACTTACCTGTTAGTTATTCATCTGCAAAAATCTGCAAGAAGTTTTTTCAAAAGTTAAATTAGCTGCAAGAAATTTTGTGGCAAAATCAGAAAATAATCTATATTTGTTTAATATTATTGAGGAATCCGTGGCCACTGTTACTTCTGCTGATTGTAATAAATATTATGCAGATATGTCGATGACTTTACCATTGGCTGTAGAAGGACAACCGTTACATTAACATTATTTTAATAATTTTACATCGTAATTTATTTATACATAATTGTTTTCATTATAATTTTTGATAATTAATTTCTTGTTTCTATATGAATTAATAATTAACTAAATTTAAAAAAATGTTAATATAGATTTAAAAAAGTTTAATTTGCATTTAAAAAAGGTTAATTTGAATTTAAAAAGGTTTAATTTGAATTTAAAAAGGTTCAATTTGAAATTGAAAAGGTATAATTTGAAGTTAAAAACCTATATATACTAACTAAAAATACTAACTAAATTAGTTAGTATATATTTCAGTGGTCATGGCAGTCCAGTCATGTCTGTCCAGTCTTCTCTGTCCATTCTTGTCTGTCCAGTCTTCTCCATCTAGTCTTGTGTGTCCAGTCTTGTCTGTCCAGTCTTGTCTGCCCAGTCTTCTCTGTCCGGTCTTGTCTATCTGGTCTTGATGGTTTTATTTCTATCAAAGACCTCTCTGTCTAATGATCTTAGAGAAACGTTTTTGTTCTCATTTCTTTTTCTAAAAAGGCTGAAAAGTTCAGGGGTTGATTGAACATTATCTAGATTTTCAAATTTGTAATTCTTCAAAACTGCCAACACCGATAATTGTTTAGTTAAATATAACTAAATATCCAATAATCAAATATTTTATATTACAAATCACTAAAATTCAAATCACTAAATAACTATAAAGTGCAAAGGGAACAATTAATGAATCCAAAAATGAAAATAGTTGGAATTGAAAATTTTAATAGACTAACGGATAAAGAACTAGAAGACGATATACACTTGAGAAATTTTAAAAATGAACCTTCTTCAAGTAAAAATGTTAAAATACTACATACGTATTGTAATAACAAATCTAATACACAAAGTGCAATAATTGAAGTTATACCAGAAACATACAAAAAAATAAAGGAAAACATTGACAAGATTTTCGTGGGACATCAGAGATGTAAAGTTTATGATCTGATAAATGTAAGACCATGTTTTAAATGTGGGAGATTTGGACATAATGGAACTAAATGCCAAAATGAGAAGACATGCACTAAATGTGCAAAAAAACATGATTCAAACCTATGTGATAATAATATACTAAAGTGTTCTAACTGTATTTACAGTAATAATAAATATAAGTCTGACTTTAACATCAATCATTCTGCTTGTGATAGTGACACTTGTGCAATATATAAATCAAGAATAAAAAAATACATCGAAATGACAAATTATCCAATAAAGCCTACCATACCGAGGTACATCGGTACAACAGGAAATTACCAAAGAAGATCTACAGTCGAGCGATCAATAACACCAATCCCTGCAGGACCGACGAGCAGTAGACTAAGTTTGTTTAGTGATAGCTCACAATCAAATACAAATAAAAACCGACTATAAAATGGCGTGTAATAACAATATAGATCTAATAGAAAACGAAAAAAGTTGTGATAGTCTTGAGATTCTCAATAGATATATACATGATACAAATAATCTAATACTTTATGTAAACATAAGAAGTTTAAATGCAAATATTGGAAAATTGCAAATATTAGTTGAGAGTCTCAAAACTAAACCGAGTATAATTGTATGTTCCGAAACATGGATTTTGGAACATTACCAATATTACAAACTAAAAGGCTACAAAATGTATTATAACAATAGCAAAATAAACAGAGCAGATGGTGTGGTCATGTACATTGACGAAAAAATAGATGAAACTACTAACATAGAAATGTATGGTAAGTTAAATATAATTAATGCTAAATTTAAAACACAAGATAAAAAGAATGTTGAAATATCTTGTCTTTACAGATCTCACGATCTACATAAGTCTGAATTTATACTAAGCTTGGATAGTTTCCTAAAAGCAAAGAGAAAAGTAAAAAATCATTATGTTATTGGGGATTTCAACATTGATTTTTTGGAGCAGGATTGTCTCAGCCTTGAGTTCTTGAATAATTTTCTAGAAAAAGAGTATATACCATATTTTGCTGGAATTACTAGACCATCCGAGAATAGTTCGGAAGGTTCATGTATAGATAATATCTTAATAAGAACGGACAACAAAAATATTAAATCATATAAATTAATACAAGATTTCACAGATCATTTTCCGCTAATAGTCACTACTGATAAACTAATTTCACATGATAACAATAAAGAAAACTATATTAAATTAAGTTATTACAAATTAAATAATATTGTAAAATCGAAAAATTGGGAATTACTCATGGCTGAGAAAAACCCTGAAATAGCTATTGAAGGTATGATAAGCGAAATTCAAAATTGTATGAACATGGCTAGAAAACACGATACATGGAAAGACAACAATAAGCCAAGAAAATCATGGATTACTAAGGGAATCTTAAATTCTTGTAATTCTAAGGATAATTTATACAAATTGTGGAAGAGAAACCCAAATAACGAAAAACTAAAGCATGATTTCAAATATTATTCAAAGATATTAAACAAAATAATACAGGAAGCTAAACTAATGCATGAAAGAAAAGTTGTTGAAAAGAACAAAAATGATCCTAAAAATTTATGGAACTATGTAAATAATAAATTAGGCAAAGAAAAAAAGAAAAACAGGAGTATTGAATACTTATACAATGAAGATAATAAGATCATAAAAGATAACAAAGAAATGGCAGATTATATAAACAAATATTTTAGTGAGGTAGGAGAAAAATTAAGCCAAAAAATAGAAAAGCAAAAAGAAAAAATATTACTGCCACCCATGATCTCAAGTACAATTTATTTACGGCCTACTAATTATTTTGAAATACGTGAGATAATAAGTAATTTAAAAGATAAATCAGGAGGAGTAGATAATATCAGTACAAAAGTAATAAAAACGATATCTGAAACTATCTCATATCTTTTGACTCATATATTCAACCTATGTATAGAACAATCGATTTGGCCTGAAATACTTAAAAAAGCAGAAATAATACCAATTCACAAAGCGAATGATAAACACACTGTGTCAAATTATAGACCAATATCATTGATTTCAAATGTAGCCAAAATATTTGAGAAAATAATCTACAGCAGAATATATAGTTTCTCACAAGATCAATGCTTAATAAACACACAACAATTTGGATTTATAAAAAACAAGGGAACAAAAGACGCGTTAAAATATATTACGAATATGATTTACAATAATTTAGATAGAAGTAAGCCTATAATCGTCACCTTTTTAGACCTGGCTAAAGCATTTGACACGGTTAATCATGAAATACTTTTAGATAAATTATACAACTACGGTATTAGAGGGAATGCAAATCAATTATTGAGGAGTTACTTAACTGACAGACAACAGTTAGTAAAAATACAAGAAACCAAAAGTGAAAACTGTAAAATCACTACTGGGGTACCCCAAGGTACCGTGTTAGGACCTCTGCTTTTTGTATTATATATTAACGACCTTCTGTGTAACCTGCCCAATGATACAATAGTATCCTATGCAGATGACACAGCAATAATATCCAGAGAAAATACTTGGCAAGCCACACAAGATAAAATGAATAATTATTTGTTAGAAGTTAATAAATGGTTAGCATGGAACAAATTAACTTTAAATGTAGAAAAAACAGTATTTATGCCTTTCGGAAACTACAAAGATAGCATACCAAATTCATTAGAAATTAAGATATGTAATAATAGAATAAAAAGAGTTGAAAATTATAAATATTTAGGGATTATCTTTGATTCAAATGTAAAGTGGGATAAACACGTAGAAAGTGTATTGAAAAAAACCAAGTATCTTACTTTTATATTCTCTAAACTGGCAAATATAATGCAAACCAAAACTTTGTTAACAATATACTATGCATTATTCAATAGTCTAATAAGTTATGGGATCATTGCCTGGGGAGGAGCATATAGAAATAACCTAAGAGCTCTACAAAGCTTGCAAAATAGAATACTTAAAATAATTTATAAAAACACCTTTGACGCAAATAACCGTCCATTAAATATAGAACAGTTATTCGCCTTCGAATCATTATTATATCATTACAAAGACTTGAAAAATGACTATAAAGAACAAAATATCAATACTAGAAAAAAAAGTTTACAAATACCAAAAATTACGAAAAAGATTAGTGAAAAAAACAGCTACATCGTAGCTATAAGACTATTTAACTTACTACCAAAGGAACTAAAAACAATTGAAAATAGTAATATTACAATAAAAAAAAAGTTTAAAAATTGGATCAAATCCAATATTTAACTGATTATTATTATTATTATAATTATTTTTATTATTATTATTATTAGGGGTTACTAAACTGTTGCTAGATGTTATTCTATTTCTAAGGAAAACGGATATATCAGGGATATTTTATTTTGTTTCTAAATATGAATTTTATTTTTATTTTTATCAGGGTTACTAATATTCTAATATTTAAATAGCTAAGTAAAAAAAATCTAATTAATATGCTTATGCTGCTAACTGGTTTAGATGGATTAAGCGATGTGATAAATTTGTGACACTAGAATAGCAAAGACATACTACTAATATTTTATGTTTAATTATTTTGTAAGATTTTAGGTTAGATAGATTTAAGATTTTGTAACCGGACCTGCGCTCAGGCATTAAATTGCCTATGTAGGATTACTTTGTAATTAACTGGTTGAATAAATTAAATTAAAATTAAATATTAGAAGCGAAATTTGTGAAAATACTTAATCGAAACAAGAAAAACTTGGTATTCAATATTTTTTTCATGCTTAAAAGAGAATGAATAAACATAATATTTGAATAAATATTATTTCAAATTTTTGATTATCGTTTAGTGTAAAACCAAAATCCCCTAGAATTGACTGTCCTATCAGTAGTTGTATCAACAGTTTATTTACTATTCTTTTAATTAATGTACACGCAGAATATAATAATAAAGTTTTACTAAGAAAATAATATTCAATCAAAGGTATTAAACAAATGTTCCCTGGTTATGAATGGAAATCATTACATAAATGGTAAGAATCAACAAAGTTTTAACCTCCAAATTGATTTAATGAACACCTCAAAAATCCCTAGATATAAATAATATATATTTACTAATGGAGGTAGAAATCAGTGATGAATCTGATTCAGAAGAGGCAAGCGAGACCGAATACACTCCAACAATCTCGCAAGTTTCAACTGATCCCATATTGGAACACAGTTCATCAGAGTCATCGCAAGGCACTCAGATGTCAACACCAACCGACTTTCTTGAAACCCTAGATAATTTTGAATCTCGATCAGATATTCTTGAATCTGAATCAGAAATTGAATCTGTGCAATCAGAAATTGATTTTCAAGTCAGTGACACAAAGAATGTAGTTAGTGGAGAAAAGATAGATGTTGAAAATCCTAGTAAAAAAAGGAAACTTAGTGAAGAAGATCCTGATGAAGGAAGACTTTGTTCAATTTGTTTGGATAATTGGACAAGTACTGGTGAACATAGGATTTGTGCTTTGCGATGTGGACACTTGTTTGGACACCAATGTATATATCGCTGGATATCTAGTAATAAATCATGTCCAACTTGTAAAGTAAAAGCTAGTAAACACGATTTACGATTTATATATGCCAACAAATTAGTAGCAATGGACACAACAGAGTTAGATATAATAAAGAAACAATTAGATATTGTAATTGAGGAGAAAAATCGTATGCAAATAGATTTAACAAAGTCTATTTGTAGGCAACACATGCTGCAACAAGACATCAATGCTTACAAAGAAAAACTTAAGTTATTATCTAATATAACAACAAGCAACGATAAGATGAAAGTTGTGAAGTCTCACAGCCTCCGATTAAATCATACAGTAACAGTTTGTTCAAATGGAACTTGTCGTGTGATGGATATAAACAGCGATCTGGGGTTATTTGCAGTGTCTTTAAAATCACCAAACACTTTATTTCAAGGCTTTGGGGTGAAAATGTACAATGTTGAAAGTCAAACTCCAAATTCGTACATTCCACTACACTCTAAAGTCATTCGTGATATCAAATTTGATCGGACTAATTCACGCATGCTCAGTGTTTCTTTGGACAAATGTATTAAAATTATCGATGTTCATAATGCAAGTACAATTGGTTCACAAGGAACTGATGCCATGTTATGGTCATGTTGTTGGGACAAAAGTAAGTTAACCATGCTATCTTTAAAATCTTCCTTGTCTGTCCACTATTCCCTTGGTCCACTACTCACTACTTAGCCTTGTCTATTACTCTATGTACCATTGTTTATATTATTTTTTTTAGTCTGTACTTGTGTACTATCTTTGTTTATTTCATTATGTATTTTAATTATAAAGTTATTTTTTAGATGATTCACATCATTTTTATGTTGGTCAACAGCAAGGTTCAGTAGTAAAATATGATACAAGAAGAATGGTGGAACCATTAGCAACATATCCATTTCCTGGTGATATGTCTCCTGTGGTTTCAATAGCCTCAGTGCCATCTTCCCCAACTGGAACTATGACCTTCGGAGGATTTCTAGCTTGCAAATTAAATGCAACCTTCGCCTTTGAGTACCAGAACTCTGTGGACTATCAACAACATCTAGTTACAGTCGAAGGCCCATTTTATTCAATGTGTTATAATTCTGATGATAGTCTGATTTTTTTATCAGCTAGGCCGAATTCTCGATATCCAAGCACTAGACATATTGTTTTAACAATGGACGGGTTTAATCCACTCCATACTTTTTCTGGAGGACGACTGCAGAAGCAACTGTCGAGGTCTTGCTTTGTTAAACAAGCTGGACTGTCATACGTCGCGTCCCAGCATGAAACTTCGGTTGCTTTGTGGAGTTTGAATAGCGGTAAACAAAGCGCATCCGTATTTTCGCATAATGTCATTATTGATATTATGCCGTTGAGTAATGCAAAAGGAAGCTTTCTGGCAGCACTGTCTGAGAAAAAGTTGGAATATTTTAGATTTTGTGATAATTAAGATTATGAACCAAATAACTTTTTTTTGTAAACTTTATTTTGAATAATAAACAATGAATAAAAGCTGAGGATTGTATTAGTTCTGGATTAAGTTTGGCCTCACCAATTGTGGCTACATAGCCCGCCATAATCGATTGCTTGCTTTCATCATTATCCACCTTGCTCTTAGGTCACCTCGAGTTCACTTTAAAGATCAAAATCACCAGATCTTCACTAAAACTTCTCAGACCATTGAAGTACTGTGTTTTTCATTTGCCATATCCTTGCCAATGGCTTTGTTGACATTTCCAGTTGTTTGCGCTATATTAGTTCCACAGTTTGTGAGACGATTAAGGCGTCTGGCGCAGGAGTCGAAGGTCTTCCACCAGGTCTGATGTCTCTCTGACTCCTTTTTTTTCTGATCTCTCCATTCTTTGGTCATAGGGCAGCTGAATAATACGCGGGCTACAAAGTCCACTTCACCACAGTCGCAGTCCAGTGACAAGATCAAATATATAATATTTGATATTCCACAATAAATGTTGAAATATTTGTTATTATTTAATTAATTAAAGAATTAAAAAAGAAAGGAATATTAAATAGAGAATTTATTTATTTAATTAAATATATCTTAGTCATCGAATACAATTAAACAAAATAAGGAAATTAATTAAAATTTAATACAGATTCTATAACCTATTGATATAAGGCCCCTTGTAGTTTTACGATATAAATAGTGAGAAGAAAAATAAATCTAAATTTCTTACAAGTTATGTAACAAACTTATTCAGGAACAAACGCGTTTTCAAATAGAAAGTGAACTGAAACGGGATTACATAAATGGCGATGAAATATTAAAATGCTTAATGTTTGAAATGTGACTATATTTCTGTATATATTTATTTTATCTCAATAGATGATGATAATCAATATTACAAACATTGTTTTTACTAAAATTGATAAAAATAAATCAAAATAAATAGATATCCTAGTTCGTTGATTCCTAGTTCGAATCATGTAGTCGTGGCAGAAATTGGAACTAATGCACTAACCTATTTTACTTACTTAACTCAAGTTAGGTTAAGGTTAGATTGGTAATATTAGAGTAGATTAATCATATATACCAGACTTACCAGACATATCTCACCGCAGCGCGACCTCTTATTCCAAGATATAAAAAAAAAAATTAAATTAATATACGCAACGCGACTGTGCAAGTCGCGTGGCGTATAGCCCTCCTTATATGAAGAACTAGAAATTTACCGATATTGATAATTGTTTAAAGCGAATATATAAACAAAACCATTTAAATAATCAAATATAATGTCTTTAATATTAGTTAGTTAATTGAGAAATCTAAATTATTGATGATTACTTATTTTGAGGAATACAAATAATTTTTGTTTCCTGTTTCTGTAAAGAAAATACGAAATTTTACTTTACCATCCAAGTACAAATCGAAGCCTGGATTGAAATATTTAAAAATACTGTTAGCTAAAATATACAATTTACCTTCATCGTCCATTGCAAACGAATCTGGCCAAATTAATTTTTCAATGTCAGTAAATATTTCCTCCGCCGTTTCAAACCGCTCGCAAATATTCCATAGCCCTATACTACTCTTACTTAACAATCCAAAAAATAAATTCCCTTGATTGTCAATAATTAAACCATCACTAGGTGAAGACTTTTTACCAACAGTTGTCACTTCTTTTCTCCAAAGTCCTTTACTAATTTCTTCCTCTTCTCGCAATATTTTATCACTAATTGCATATAAAGTAAGGCCTTGTATAGCGGTGTAATAGATTATTCTTTCATCTTTATCATTTTTTGGAAGTGGCGATAAGGCTATTCCATCAATAGGTTGCAACCCTCCAATCGTAACTCCATCTAAAATGTACGATTCAAAATCTGTTTCTCCAAACATAGTCGCGTCCCTAAATTTCCAGGACTTATTCTTAGTTTTTGAATATACAATTAGACCAGGATCTATTACGCTATTGTCAGTTATATAAGCGTAACCACCAAAACGTTCTTCCAAAACTAAATCGTTCAGAAATCCCCCTTTACTCAAAGCTATTTCATCATTAAATACGTATGTGTGAATTATTTTTCCTCCCATATTCAAGTCCAATAGAACTAATTTGGCTGGACAAGAGGTGTAAGAATTTATTCGTGTCCCATCTAATATCCACATAATACCTTCTCTATTAATTTCCATGCTTTGTACACTTTGAAAAGTTGAACAATCTTCTTGAACGTTCATCCTCCACGAAGGAAATGGTGTTATCAACGGGTTTAATTCAATTGAATCAGATTTTATATAACCAAGTGTGACTGGAGTTCCTGGTCTTGCTCTCAATAAAGCCAAATAAAGTTTGTCTTTGTAGAATTTAATTCCAACAATCGCATTATTTTCTGGAATATACGTTTTGTTGTTTATTGCTGCCTGGTATACATTGTATGATGACCATGTATAATTTAAATAATTCCATTGGTATCTTATTTGGAAATTACTTAAATTTGTTGTTGGTGTTTGAGAAACGGCACGGTTGAAGTGTAGAAAAGAAACTGTTAACGCTAGGAGTAACATGATGAACGGTATGAACTCTCCCAATGAAACCTCCTTTATATATGCGTAACGATTACAAAACCGGTGTCAGCTTAACAGGTAGATAATATGAATGTGTATTTGTTACAACAATAACCAATAATAATAAACCAATAACCGTTAATATGCCGCCTAAGGCGAAAACAACTTTAACCGCCCCCTCCCCCCCAAATATTAAAAAGATAAGAAACCGATGATATATTTTATTTACTTAACAAATAAAAAACAAATGTAATTCCAATAACAATATTTACAAAAAATAATATAGTTATACAATAGACATAGAATATAGAATAGACTGGCTTTCTCCTTAGCAAAATTATTAATGATGTCGTCGAAGTTTATTTTCTCTGTTATCTCTTGTTCTATGGCTAATATAGATACATTTAATAATCTTTGTTGGGCCATAAAAGATCGCAAAAACATCGCAAACGAACGTTCTCCACTGGCAACGGTAATAGGTAAAGTGAGTAATTTTCTTAAGGAAACAATAATATTAGGAAAATTTTCGGTGGTGTCATACTTGTTAATAGATTTCGCACAATTTGTAATTCCTTAGACAAATTTAAAGGATAGAAATCGTCTCTTAGATATAGAAATCGTCTGTTAGGTACATGTGCAAATCTTGATAATTTTTAAGAATTTCGTCTGAATGTTTTTGCGCTAATGATGGAATATCATAAAAAAATTCAAAAATTTTATTATGATTCTCCAATTTTGTAAATCTTTCTGTAACAGAATTAGTACAGATATTTAAGAGACAATTAAAAACTTCAACTTAAATTTTTTTGACAGTTTGTCTATTGGTTTATCTATTCCTTCGCAAATAAATTATGCTTATGCTTTATATTAATAAATTTGCTTTTACGTCTAATTCTAATTGAAAGACTGCTTTCAAAATCAGCATATATTTCCATTTCATTAGCTATTTCTAGTATTTCTTTAGCTTTACAAATTATTTTCTGCAAACTATATATACGAAATTCCATCAGAAACAAATTTACGCTATTTAATATTTTAACACATTCTGATAAAATCACATTTTTGCTTTGTAAAACTTTTGACGCTGTATAAATTTTAGATAAAACTTTATACCAAACAATAATACTGCAAATAAATTTGAAATTAGAAATGGTATTTGCTAGAGAGGTACTTTTGTTTCTAGTTTCGTAATCCCTCTCTTCGTCCAAAGAAATTTCTATCAGTGGTTTAATAGCTTATCTGGGGGCACGGCAATGCCCCCGAGAAGTCGAGCACTGCCGTACTATCTTTTCTCTCTGCGACAAACGGCACTTTTGACCCCCTGTAACTTCGTTGTGGATAAAGCAGGAAGTTTGAATTTTTAGATATCAAGAGACATACTATAACTGGATATATTTCCAAAATACCTAATAATTATACATTATAGTTTACGAATTATCGCCAACCATATTTCTTAATTTTGTAAGTGACACACTCACCTACGATCAAAATTCTAAGGTACTTCTAGCAATCTTACAAACATCAAATTTTGAATTTTAGTTAGCCTTTAGCCTATAAAGGAAGGAAAAAATGAAAAATTTCGAAATTTCCTTATCCATTAATTAAAAAATAATGATTATTAAAAAAAATTTAATTTTGTCACCGATCACCAAATTCTAAGGTACTTCTAGCAACCTTTTGAATTTTAGTTAGCCTTTAGCCTATAACGGAAGAAAAAAATCAAAAATCCCTAAATTTCATTATCCATTAAATGAAAAATAATGGTTATTTAAAAATTACTTAATTTTGTCACCGATTATCAAAATTTTAAGAAAGTTCTAGCAATCTTACAAATTGCAAATTTTAGTTAGCCTTTAGCCTATAACGGAAGAAAAGAATCAATAATCCAGAAATTTCATTATCCATTAAATGAAAAATAATGATTATTTAAAAATTCCTTAATTTTGTTACCGATCATCAAAATTCTAAGGAACTTCTTGCAATCTTAAAAACTTCAAATTTTGAATTTTAGTTAGCCTTTAGCCTATAACGAAAGTGAAAAATCAAAAATCCCGAAATTTCATTATCCATCAAATGACAAATAATGATTATTAAAAATGTCTTAATTTTGTCATCTTCCATCAAAATTTTAAGGTACTTCTAGCAATCGTACAAACACCAAATTTTTGTTAGCCTTTAGCCTATAAAGGAAAGAAAAAAATCAAAAATCCTGAAATTTCATTTTCCATTAAATGAAAAATAAGGATTATTAAAAATAATATTCAACAAACGCATCGCGCTTGTACGTATGGTTGCTAACTTTAAAATAGAGACAGGGAGTGGGCTTTAAGAAAATCAGTGCCTGACGGACACGGTATATTACCCGAGAAAAAAAAACAATATGACCTACAAAAAGAAATGAGATACCATCAAAAACATAAAATGTAAGAAATGCCAAGTCTCGTAACGCTTTCCTTTCGCTAAAAAAAGTTGTGAGATCTCATGTAAGACTAAGTCAGTTATTTTAGTTGGTGTCTATGGAAGCACCTATTCAACAACTTTGTTATAAATTGTTATCTAATCAATTACCTATCAACATTTATAGTGACCGTATCAATATTAAGCACCTTCATTTCTATAATAATTATAATGACTTGGCATTTGCACGGTAACATAATTATAAAAGAATATAACTACTATTTCGATTATTAAGTAAATCTAAACAGTAGTAATAATAATAATAAGTTTATTTATTTAAATACACATCACATAGGATCAAATACAAACCAGTATTGCTTAGTTAAAAGGTGATGATAAAAAATAGAGAATCTTTGGTACCTGTACTAATGAAAAACATTGTATCACAGGCACCAGTAAACCTAAGAATAAAGTCTTTTAATTAGTAGAATATGTTGCCATGCAATTGCATGGTCATTATAATTATTATAGAAATGAAGGTGCGTAATATTGATACGATCACTATAAATGTTGATAGGTAATTGATTAGATAACAATTTATAACAAAGTTGTTGAATAGGTGCTTCCATAGACACCAACTAAAATAACTGAGTTGGTCTTACATGAGATATCACAACTATTTTTAGCGAAAGGAAAGCGTTACGAGACTTGGAATTTTTTACATTTTATGTTTTTGATGGGATACTCTGCTTTCCCAGCGTGTAGCACTACCGCATTTTACAGTGAACGATTTTATGTGTCTTTTTAATATAGCCCATGTAGAAGTAGAACTAGCTAACTTATCAATTTTGAGACCTAATTTATCTAATTCTTGCAAAATTAAAACTTCTACAGGTAAAAATTTGACGAAATATTCTTTAGGAACAAATTTTTCACTATCCTTATTTAGAACGCGAATAACAAGAGACATTTGTTCAATTGTACTAACATCTGGAGTGCAATCCAAAATAATGCTGTAATATTTAGCCTTTATAGTTTTAGAAATAATAGTGCTATATATAATAGTACTTTTTCTCCTATTAAATTTATTATGTTATTTTGAATTTTTTTGCTCAAATAATGAGAACAATTGGGATTTTTGAAACTCTGTTTAAATGCTCAATAATAAATGGAGTAAATTTTGCCAAAAAATGAATAATTTTCAAAAAAATTCCATTATGTGCAAATAATGTATCCGAACTTCCTCCGACAGCTTACATTTGTGATGCGCATAATTGAATTTTTGCTATAATTTGCATTTTTAAAAGGTAGAATACCGCACGAAAAATTCGCTGCTACAAAAATATGCCGCCCTAAAAATAAGGCGCCGTGAGGCGATAGCCTGTCCGACCAGGCGTACGTGCCGGCACTGGTTAAGGTATCTATTTCAATGAAGTCAAACAGTCCTCCACACTGTTGCCAACAGGATTAATATAAAGTATGCTAAACTGCTGTTAAAATTTTGCCAAAATTATGCTAAGTACTTTGTAATTATGCTAAAAATTATGCTAACATTCCTCAATTTCTAATAAAACGTAATTTAATGTTAAATGTTTATTAGTCAACAAAATTTAGATTTATTTTATGTTTTAATCGACTATGTTATCAAATAAAATGTTAATATCTGGGTTTTCATCTGCAGTTGATGTAGATGTAGTCGAGGAAGCCTCACTATAAATAGCCTTAGTACCTATACAGCACAGTACGTTACTTGGAACCGTGTAAGAATAACAGCATTTCCTTGCCCTATTTTGTCCGAATCTGATGTATAAAATGTAAAGTTTTTACCTACAAACGGTTGCATTTGGACTATATTCATTTGGCTGAAAACGCGTTCAATTTCCGTGTTGGAATGTGGTAGTGATAATGATGATATTGCTAGCTGAGATAAATCTTGAAAGGGATTATTACCAGCTGCATCTTTATAATCAATTACTTTATTGCAGAGTTCTATAGTGGAAGATGTGTGTTTCCATTTATTGTGCACTATGTTTCTCCATTGTGAAATGAGATTATCTATTGTAGATGTATCGGCTCGGAATTCTTGAGTTTCTTCTACCGAAAATAGAGATACTTTCTCATGTAAATAGATACTTTCTCAGTTCTATTAGAAGTTTCAGTGTGAAATTCAGGCAACGTTGACGTAAATTAGTTCAACAAAAAAAAAAAATGCATCTTGCAGTTTTTGGCAATTTAATGTTTTTTTCTCAATTTACTTTGAGGGTGAAATTTTGAGGGTGTACGGATCAAACGGACATCGGATTCAGCGCATCGAAATCCATATAACTAGATAGGTGTAGTCAAATGCAGTGACCACTTTTATTTTTTTGTGTGCCGGTGTTGTTAATGCACGTAAAACTGTACTGTGTAAACTGTATCAAACATAAGCACCCACTTATTCTATGGTTTAAATTTGCTAATTTAAAATACATTTTTTTGATACATTTTTAATAAAATAATTCCATATTTCTTGTTTGTAAGTATTTTTGGAATTACCACTTCAAAAATAATCCAAATCAGTTCTTACTTTTCCAGCACAATTTTAGCACTATTTTTTAAAATTTTTGTTTTAGATATTTTTACTTATTTTTACTTGTTTTATCATCGCGTTGATGTTGTTATGTAGATTAACTAGATCTCTTTCTCTGGGACCGCTTCTGGGTACATATTTCTGGCTTATGGGTACATAACCGGGAGCCGGGATACCACAGAGCCGGGATACTCAGAGTCGGGATACACACAGCCCGGATACACAGAGCCGGGATACACGGAGCCGCAAATATCCAAACAATAACCCTAGACGTACCCGAACAAACATATAATTATGTCATAATAATTAAAGGTAAAAAAACAGCCACAATTGTTATTGAAGTTGATAAATTAATTACGTACCTACTCTTATCGGTAGCAAAACGGATCGTTTGTTTCTTGGTTAAACTTTTATCCAATAATTATTTTATATGCTAAAAAATAAGCTATATGCTAAACAACAAATAAATATGCTAAACAACACAAAAATATGCCAAATCTAGCATAAAATATGCTAAATTGGCAACACTGGTCCTCCACGGGCGTAGCCAGGGTTTAGTTTCTGGTGGGGTTTAGAAAATATTTCGGGGGGTTTTGCAAAAATGCCCCAATTTACTTTCTAAAACTAACACACAAGGGTTCTTAAACTGCACATCTACCATGCTCTCTTGAAGATAATCGTCTCTACTCGTCCCTCCTGATTTCAATATAATATTTATGTTATATTTTGCATATTTCGTTTGAACCAAAGTATCTGCAAGTGGAACCTAGTTGATACGACAATTTATGCCAGGTACCTCAAGCGGTCCCAGAGAAAGAGATCTAGTTAATCTACATAACAACATCAACGCGATGATAAAACAAGTAAAAATAAGTAAAAATATCTAAAACAAAAATTAAAAAAAATTAAAAAAAATTAAATTAGCAAATTTAAACCATAGTTAAATTAGCAAATCGCTTATTTCTTGGTTATTTGAAACTTTTCAGCAAAATAAATTCGAGAATCCTTTTCAAAATTTACAGTATTTGTAATAAGATGTTTATACATTTAAAGTTAAAAAAGCCTATTTGCATTTTGTAAAATCCATATTCGGATTGGAAAATTTTACTGGTTACGTTGGGACAATAAAACAAATTAAATAATTTGTTACTAGCTACTAGTATACAAGGGAAGAACAAGGAAGAAACTATAATAGATTAATAGATAAGAAAAAACTATAATAGATTATATTCTGACACAAAAAGAGGAAAATAATGATATAAAGAATGTAAGGGTAAATAGAGGAGCAGAACTAGACACTATTTAATGAGCGCAAATCTCAAAAATAAGAAAGATGAAGAAGAGAGACTTCAGATAAAAGCCAGAATAAGTAAGGTAACAAAAACTATCAGAATATACCAATTAGAAAACATAGACGCTAGGAAATAATATACCGAAATAATAGAAGAAGAGATAAGAATAAGAGATAAGAACTGGGAATAACAGATCTCCAAAACAGACAGTCTGTGAGACGCACCCTGAAGGAAGTCCGTGGATTTCTGAAAAAAACCCGAAAGGATGAAAAGAGAGAAAGGAGTTACACCGGCAGAAGATGCGACAATACTGTGCAATGATCAAAGCCCAACAGCCCAAACAGTTGAACAAGCGTGGTCCAAAATAGGCCTATTCGAAGCAAGATCAAGAAGAAGAGATAAATAAAAGACAAGATGAAATACAAAAACTCTAGAAGAAAAAAGGAAAATATACAAATAGATACTAAAATACTCTGCAAGTAAAACTTGCGGAATTACAATAACAGGAGGAGAGGATCCAAGAAAAGAACAAGCTGGCGGAACGAGCAAATAAAACAGATTGTCAAGACGAAAAAGTAAGCTTGGAAAGAATACCTTAGCCGAAAAACAGCAGCAACATTCGCTACATACAAAGCAATAATGAAAGATGTAAAAGAAAAAGTCAAACAAGCTAAAAATTTGAAGAAAAAATTGGGTATACTAGCAAGAATAACCAAAAACTCTTCTACAACGTACATTTACAACGTACTTCAAGAACATGAGACGAGATAAAGTGAAAACAGTTAAACAGATAAAAGAAAAAAAGCCAAATATTAGAAGAACTATCGAAAATAATAAAAAGATGGGGCGAATATTTTAAAGAAATGTTGGAGTCAATAAATGAAGAAAGAATAGAAATTAAAACAGAAACAAGACATGCAACAGCAAGCACAGAAAATGGGTTACAATGGAGAAGAACACTAAAAAATGGAAAAGCACCTCAATTTGTTGACTCAATCAGGTTATCGTCTACTTCGTATTTTCCTAATGTTTTCCATATGTGTTGTCGGGGAACTTTGTCAAAAGCCTTTTCAAGATCTATAAAACATAGGTATTGCTTTGTTAATTTAATTTACATTAATTAACATTAATTTTAATTCACTTTTGAAAACAAAATTATAAAATCTTATTCTTATAGGCACTTCTTCCTTATTTCCGGACATGTTTGAGATAATCAAAGCGCATCCCGATTTTCAAAAATAATGGGTCACAGCTGGAGATTATTATGGGCATGGGCACGTCACTTCCCAACAACTTTGAAAGTATCAAAGAGCATCCCGATTTACAAAAATAACGGGTCACAGAAATAATATACCGAAATAATAGAAGAAGAGATAAGAATAAGAGATAAGAACTGGGAATAACAGATCTCCAAAACAGACAGTCTGTGAGACGCACCCTGAAGGAAGTCCGTGGATTTCTGAAAAAACCCCGAAAGGATGAAAAGAGAGAAAGGAGTTACACCGGCAGAAGATGCGACAATACTGTGCAATGATCAAAGCCCAACAGCCCAAACAGTTGAACAAGCGTGGTCCAAAGTAGGCCTATTCGAAACAAGATCAAGAAGAAGAGATAAATAAAAGACAAGATGAAATACAAAAACTCTAGAAGAAAAAAGGAAAATATACAAATAGATACTAAAATACTCTGCAAGTAAAACCTGCTGAATTACAATGACAGGAGGATCCAAGAAAAGAACAAGCTGGCGGAACGAGGAAATAAAACAGATTGTCAAGACGAAAAAGTAAGCTTGGAAAGAACACCTTAGCCGAAAAACAGCAGCAACATTCGCTACATACAAAGCAATAATGAAAGATGTAAAAGAAAAAGTCAAACAAGCTAAAAATTTGAAGAAAAAATTGGGTATACTAGCAAGAATAACCAAAAACTCTTCTACAACACTTTTGAAAACAAAATTATAAAATCTTATTCTTATAGGCACTTCTTCCTTATTTCCGGACATGTTTGAGAGAATCAAAGCGCATCCCGATTTACAAAAATAATGGATCACAGCTGGAGATTATTATGGGCATGGGCACGTCACTTCCCAACAACTTTGAAAGTATCAAAGAGCATCCCGATTTACAAAAATAACGGGTCACAGTCCAATAAAATATCATAACCAATCCAAGGCCAACATGTATTTAAAGTAACTTTCTAAAAATTTTAGAGTCAGAGCATTTCTGAGTCGTTATCAAGTTTCTTGGAAAGTAATAACATACAGGGAAACAGTCAACACGGCTTTAGGGAAAATAGGTCAACTGATACAGCTCTGTTGGATGTTTGAATTTTATATTTACTTCTCTAAATTGTAACCGGAAGGTTCTTATTGTTATACGAATTATTTTACGATGTAAGCAAAGCATTTGGCTCTACTGATCACAAATTCCTTTTACAAAAAATTGAAAATATCAGTAAAATGCGTAAAATCTTACTTCGCATCGAATAGTACAAATAGTAATCGTAAACGGTTCTCAATTGTCAAAGTAATGAAGAGAGCGGCACCCCAAGGCTATCTATTTGGCTAAAAACCAAATCTATATTTGATATTTGTTAGTGATCTGGCGCCAACAAATATTGTCCAAAGCAAATATATTTTGTATGCTGGCGATACCAATATTTGAATATTTAACCCGGACATTGACGATTTAATTAAAAATAATTTCATATTGATTCAACAAAAAATATGTCCAATGACTATAGTTTATTTCAGACACTTGATCAAAAATCAATCAAAGGGACCGAATCTATAAAATTTCTAGGGTAACACTTGATAACAAGCGTCTCACGCTCATATTGAACTAACATGTTTAGATCCCAAGATCTAAAAGATCCCAAGATCGTTTAGATCCCAACTAAAAAAGAACCTAGAGCAAGTGACATTGCGAGGTAGTATCAAACACTACACCGTACTGGATCGGGCTGTAGAGACATAAATGTAGCAATCACCATGGCATTTGAATCCATCAGCCCGGTAAAAATCGTGAAGGAGCATAAGGATGAAAAATGGTGGAACAAAAATTTGTCTACATAAAGAGCAAAAGTACGTAGGCTTTTCAACAAAGCTAAGCAATAAGGAAATTGGATAGAATACTCCGAGGTGTTTACCACCTACAACAAAGAGATTCTTCTGCGGGTGCCTAATCCGGTTCGAATGTTGGCGATCATCATTGCAATCTGGATTTTATTTGCAGCTGTTCTAAATAATTCCGTTGTTGTAGAATTGAATCATTGTCTCAGGTTCTTCATCCAAGATATTCTTCTTCTGCCTGGTCCTCTGCGTCCTATTACTTTGCCCTGCAGTATGAGCTACAGCAGTCGATATCGTTCTCCGTTTCTCATTATATGACCGAAGTATTCTAGTTTACGTTTTTTGATGGTAAACAGTAATTCTGGTTCCTTCTTCATTTTTCTTAGTACCTCGATGTTCGCAACTTTATCCGTCCAATTAATATTTAGCAAGCGTCTATAAAGCCATATTTCAAATGCCTCTAATTTTTTGCAGGATGCTTCAGTTAAGGTCCACGACTCAACACCATATAAAAGTATGGAGAAAATATAGCATCTAATATGTCTCATCTTGATGTTCAGTGAGAGATCAAAAAAAAATAAATAGTTTCTTCATTTTTATAAATGCGGCTCTGGCTATTTCGATTCTTCTCCTTATCTCCAGCGAGTGGTCCCATTGGTCATTTACCATGCAACCAAGATAAGTAGTTGTTGCTACACGTTCGACCACGGTATCGTCGATAAAGCGTTGGCCGGGTGGTGCTTGGACCTTACTTATTACCACATATTTTGTTTTGTTGATATTCAGTAAGAGACCATATTCTTTACTAGAGGTTACTACTTCCGACATTAACCGCTGAAGACCCTCGAGACTATCCGCGAAGACTACCGTATCATCGGCATATCTGATGTTATTAATTATTTCACCATTAACCACGACCCCCTCGTTGATATTTAAGAGTGTTTCTTTGCATATTTCTTCAGAGTAGATGTTAAATAGCAGAGGTGATAAAACACATGGCTATTACGCGAAGTTTGTTGATAAGTTTATAGTAGTGTATTTTATCGAATGCTTTTTGATAATCTATGAAACAAGCGTATATATCATAATTCACATCCCTGCATCTCTGAAACAGTACTTGGATGCAAAACAATGCTTCTCTTGTTCCTAGTGCGTTTCAGAATCCAAACTGCGTGCTGCTGTTGTTTTCCTCGCATTTCTTATAGATTCTACCATGAATAATCTTCAGGAATAGTTTTAAGATATATACTCCGCTGTTGTAAATTCTATTAAATAGAGAAGTTATTACCGATATACTTTCATCGTCCAGTAGCTTCAAAACTTCTGCATGCGTGTTATCTGGACCCACTGCTTTACCATCCTTGCTTTGTTTGATGGCGTTCTTCACTTCACTTGTTATAATATTAGGACCAGTAGTTCCCGTAATTGTTTTTGGATTTAATGGTCGATCATCTTCAAATAAAGTATTTATGTATTCTTTCCATATTGCAAGCTTCTCCGTGACATTTGATGCTATGGTTTCGTTTTTGTCTACTTACCAGTTACCAGTTTCACCTTTCTATGTACGTTGAAGACATCGTGTTTATTTTCCAACTCCTCTATTTCCAAACATTCTTCATGGATTATTTTCTCTTTTGCGTTTCTTATTAGCTGCCTAATGGTTTTGTTTAAATCCTTATATTTGTCTGTATTTTTGTGTCGTCTTCTTTCTTCCATGAGCCTTAGGATATCGTCATCCAGCACTTTCTACGTTTTTTCGTTATTTAGGGCTTTAGAAATTTTTCACTCGTTTTAACTATGCGGTTCTTTACCATTTCCCATTCGCTCTGAACTTCATGGTCGGAGTTTTTCTTTATTTTTCTGAATTCTGTCGTTAACGCGGATCGTATTTAGTCTCTTATGTCATCCTTCTTGAGTTGGGAAATATCTACTCTGTTACTATTGTTTATGGCTAACAAAGAGATCAAAAGGGAAAAAAGGAAAAACTTTAGGATCTTCTGTGAAAACATAGAATCCACCCCTGTGACAGCTAGATTGCACAAAGCACTAGCGATGGATAGAGTGGAAATGACAGCCACCCTCAAGAAACCCATTTTCCGGGATGTAGAAAATACAGAGAGACCGAGGGCTTGATGCAACCACAGAGACCAAGTCAGGCTGACTGGAGGAAAACCGAATCAGATGGGCCATCGGCACCTTCCAGCCATATAAGGCCCCGGGTGTGGACGGACTAGTTCCCGCCTTATTACAAAAAGGAGGGAAAGAACTAATGCCGTATTTTCTACAAATATTTAGAAGTAGTTTAGCGCTCGGATATATAGCGAAGCTATGGAGAAGGGCTAAGGTGGTATTCATACCGAAGGTGGACAAGAAGGACAACACTCAACCGAAGTCATTTAGACCCGTTAGTTAAACATCAACTTTTATGCTAAAGACAATGGAGAAGGTAATCGATTATTACCTTAGGACAATAGTGGTGGAAGTGCACCACTATACAACTGTCAGCATGCATACAGAGCAGGGAAATCCACAGAAACCGCACTGTATCAGCTGACAAATGGAATAGAAGCAGCACTAGAGACAAAAGAAGTAGCGATATGTGCCTTCTTGTATATATAGATGGAGCCTTTGACAACACCTCACACGAGGCTGTCAAAGCGGCCTTCGAAAGAAGGAATCTTTCTTGGTTTTAAAAATGATAGTGTTAGTCTTGTTTTTATTTATGATTAGCTTGTTCGTATGAAACCATGATAACATTGATGACATCGTGCTATTTGAATTTGGACTAAACACAGTTTTGTTAATGATATAATGACTAGAGATGTATCATCTGCATCGTTGATCATCAGGTGTTTCTCAGTAGTATTTGATGTAGATCATTCAAAAATATTAAGAACAGCAATGGGAAAATGGTGCTTCTTTGTGGAATTCCCATGTTCACAATCCTAGGGGAGGAATAAACAAAACCATGGGGAGAGTGAACCCTGGTTATCTGTTCCCTATTATTCAAAAAACGTATGCTGTCAGGGGACCCCCGTCAGGAACGAAGTTCCTCGCGCATTCAACAGAACAACTTCTCTTTTTGAATTGTTATTAAAATAATGAAAAAGCACACAAATATTTTAACTGTATGTTCTGCAAAATATGAATAAATAATCTAAATCTCCATATTCAAACCCACTACAAAGTATTTCTCTTGCACTAGTTGGTTTTTGACATGCATTTAAGTAACGTGAATTATAAAGTTGCTGTCGAAGAAACGATGCAGATATTTGAAGTTGTAAAATTCTTATAAGAGATGAAAATAGGCAATTACCGTCGCCAGCAATGTTTGTTTCATGATGCAACAAGACATTTGGCATTGGACATTCATCATGTTCCTCGTATGGGGCTTGGAATGATTGAGAACTTGGACTAATTACTTCTGTGCTTCATTATTACCTGATGATTGAATTTAATTATTCAGAAAGTGACTAAATCTTACTTTTTCAGTTTCTTCATTATTTTCGATTAAAATAGTCGGCAATGAATCTTCTTTCGATGATTGTAATGATTCAGGTTCAACACGTTTCTTCTTTGATTTAAATTTATCTTTGTATATTTGAACGCCTTCAGCATGTTCTAAATCTGTAGTTTGTAAAATTTCTTTTTTCTGTCGATACTCTTTTTGACGCTGTACCTGTGATTTCACTATCGTCTCTCTATAATGTATATAAATATAGTAAAAAAAAAATAGCTAACAATTGAATCACATGTACGATAAGCCCATGTAAACAGTAAGAAATTGCATTAAATTATAAAATTGTAACATACTTTTCTAAATCTGTATTTTGTATAATTCTTTTTTTTTCTTTTTCCTTTTTTCTCTGTCGATACTCTTTTTGACGCTGACCTTGTGATTTCACTATTGTCTCTCTAAAATGTAAATGTCTATATATATATAAAATTTCACGAGCTGAGCTTGCATGAGATATCATAAGCTACACGAATTAGTTGAACTACTCGAACTGCCGACAGACCATGCAATGGCTCAGTTCTAAACATTCTGACTGATTTCACTATATGAGTACGACATATATAAATATAGTAAATATCAATAACTCAAATTACATGTACGATAAACATGTGTAAACAGTAAGCAATTGCTTCAAATTTTACAGTTTTATTTTTATAAACTTACTTTTTTTCCAGTATTTTGTATCCTTTCTTGACTTTCCATTTCTTAAAATCTAATTAAAATAATGTATAATTTAAACAATATAACTCTCCTATGATTTAAAACAACAAAAAAGAAAAATACGTTTGAACATTTTTTTATCTTGTTCTTGTTTAGTTTTAAGGTTATAAACAGACCACGATCGTCTGTCACTCTGCGAAAGAAAGAGAGAGCACGCATTTTAGAAATATACATTGAGTGGAAGAGAAAAAAAGAGAGAGTGCGCGGTATAGAAATTACACTTAGAGAAAGAGTAAGGCGTGTAACGGACAGGACAGTCCGTCTGGGACAGCGTACGTAACGTAACGTTTTCTGACGAATCGCTCCTACCGAGACCTCCCTAAAGGAACTTCGTTCAAAAAATGATTTGATCCAATAAGAAGCAACGGCTTTTATTCCATATTTGTATAAATTCTCTAACAGTAGCCTATTAAGTCATAGCCTTTCGAAAGATCCATGAGAATACCAAATGGAATATTAAAATTTTCTATTATTTTATGTATGTATTGCAAATATGCAGTTTCTATGCTACGACCTTTAACAAATTCTTGTAGATGGCAATTTATTAAATTGTATGATTAAATTGTATGATGTTGCAGATGTTATTCTGGTACATACAAATTTTTCAAAAAATTTTGAGAAGACAGATAGGGTGCTTATAGGCGCCTATAGTTTCCGATATCATTTTTATCTCCCGCCTTATAAATTGAAGTGACGGGTCCTCGTTTCAGTTTTCAGAAAATTTCTGGTATATCGTCAAGGACTACACTTCTTTTATTTTGAAGATTAACAATTATATTAGATAGCTCTTCTTCACTAGCTGGCACAAAGAATATAGAATTTATATTTAACTCAATATTGTTATTATAATTAATATTTGTCTGAGATTCAGCTAATATTCTAGCTCTGTCCACAAAAAAATTATTAATTTTTATGGAACTAGCTCATTGTTCTTCATTTTGCTTAAAATAATTCTTTTTCTTTTTAAGTTCTGTTATTTCTCTCAAAATTCTCCAAGTTGTTATTTGTAGGTTAGTCAAAGTTTCAATTTGTCGCTAGGTAGATTCCCATATGAGCGACACTCAGCTACGCGACATCGTGCGACGTCGCCTGTCAAATTATGATTACATTGTTTTAAATGGGCACGTCGCGTAGCCATAGTGAGAACGTGCCCATTTAAAACAATGTAATAATTATTTGACAGGCGATGTCGCACGATGTCGCGTAGCTGAGTGTCGCGTATATGAGAATCGGCCTTAAATCTCTCTCTTTATTTTCGTTTCGTAATGTATTGATAAATTATTATATAAATTTTATGATGATTATTATATTAATTTTTAAATGATGGGTTAAGGAAAGATAATGTTTGAGTTTTAGTAGAGTAGAGTTTTAGGTCATTTTTCATCAATGCTAGTTGGGGGTTCGTAAAGACCCTTACAGTTGTGGTTTTCTTGAGTGGTTTTCTATGAATTTTTGGAAAGGCCTCGTTAAAATATCTCATGAAAATGTCATATCAACATTATTACTGTCAACTTCAAACAATTCATCCCATTCCATGCTCTCTAAAATTTGTCTATGATGTTTCAAATTTTCTTCACTAAATAATCTTACCGTCTGTTTATTGTTGGTAGATGCGTCCTACTTTCCGAAATCCAGTGTAAGCAGTTGCGCTTAATGATCGGAGTTATTATGTTTACTGGTTTTAATGCTGAACGGTATATTAATGTTAGTAATAATATTATCAATACATGTTTCATGTATAGGATGAGATACTTCATTTGGAAGAAGTTTCGCGTTAAGACTCTAGCAATGACAACATTGCTGACTTGTTTTCGTATTTTCTAAAATACTTATGTTGAAATCGCCCGCTAGTATATAGCTACTATTTTTTTTTGTAGAGCAATGTTTATAGTCCTTGTAGTTTAAGGAAAAAGCTTTTTATGTTAGTCAATAGGGCTCTATAAATGCCTACTATTAGTACCTTCTCATTAATTTTTGATTCAACCAGAACATTCAAAAACACGTGCTCTGCAATCACGTTAATATCCTTAATCTTAATCCTTAACTAGGCAAGTTTAAATATTGATCCATTTTTGCAGTATATAGCCGAACCCCCATGCTCTCCTACTTTACGGCAAATTTGCTAACCTTGAGTAACTAGAGTTGTTCAGAGTTCTTCCAATGTCAATCAAATACTTCCAAACACTTATCCAATCTTCGCCTTACCAGTGGCGCTTTAAGGCATAGGCGCACTATGCGCGCGACTAGGGCCTCCGATTTTAGGGGGCCACAAATGGCCAACTAAGCATGGTCAAATCAACTTTTGCGGTTGACGACATTAAGCGGCAAAATTTGACAAAGTGTGGTGAATAAATTGGCGCTTGCGGTGATTAATAGAGAAAAAAATACTCAGAAAAAAAAAAAACTAAAGAAGTTTAATTGCATTGTTGTTATTTTTTATATTGTTATTGAAAATTAATCGCATGACTGTTTTTACTAAAGACACACACATAATCTTACAGAGGAACTCATAACAGTACTCGGCGAGTCATAACCGCACGCATATGAGTGCTGTTATGAGTCCATTACACATGCAAAATAAAAAAAATGTCATAACAATTCGCGATTGATATGTTTACGTTTCATTGATTAATTTATTAAAAGTCATGCTTGACATTTATTAAATTATTTTTTTTTTTTATAAATCTATGTAAATTATGAATTTATATTGTAGGTAAAAACTTTGTACGATACATGTATTGTAAAATACTCTTACGTACCTAATTGTTATTTTTTAATGTGGTTTTACTATAATCTCGCATATTGAGAATTGGGACTCCCTAACTAGGACCACATAGTCACCTTGCGTCTAGGGCGACAAGTAATGCAAACGCGCCCCCGCGCCTTACTTATCTCACTGAAGTCTTACGAAACAATTTCCAGATCGCTCATTTCATATGCCATATAATCTTTGTTAAGCCATATCTTTCAGAGCAACATAATAGTAATATATTTTTAAACTAAAACTAGGACAATATATAATTATGTTGTGCTCCATTCCCTTGATGTAATGGTAGTACTTATAAATAATGGGATAATACTGATAATATAATATACATGTCACGCTTAGCGGAGCCGGAGAATCTCTCTTGAGAACAACGAATGTAAGTTTACGAATTAACGCCGAAAAATCGGTTCTTTTTAGAGCCATTCCTTAGGATGTCTCAACTGTATCTGTTACTGATCCGTTTGACGTTTAACCGGCTCGGACAAATTCATCTTTTAAGAATGGCCAATGTTCATCGAAACGTCGATAAATTCTCGGATTCGTCGGTTCTTTCGGAACAACCCTCAACAGCAACAAGCAATATTCGCGTTGATGTTGAGGATTGGTTCTGAAAAGAACCGGTTTCTCGACGTTTCGGCGAACTAATATTCGCTATTTTCAAGAAATATATGCGGCCGTGCGGGTTATGTGGTGTTTGTCGAATATTCCTTGTTGATGTGAGGGTTGTTTCCGAAAAGAACCGATTTCTCGACATTGACTTACATTCGTTGTTCTCAAGAGAGATCCTCCGACTCCCTTAAGTGTCACATACTAGGTGTGCCATTGAAAACGAAACAGAGGGATTTTCCGATAGTTAAAGAATAATTTTCAAAAAACACTAGGACACGTCAACTCTGTTTGTGAGGCGGACACCTTTTACAAGAAAATTTGTAGCCAAATCACTTAACCCCTTCGCGCTGGGACCACAACCCCTAAAATTTTAAATGGTGCGGTGGGGGTAAGAGATACCTCATTTGAAAGCCCATTTCACTCTGAATAATAAACAGTTAACATTTTCCAAATTTATCGATTTGTTGTCGGGATTATTTAATACCAAGTTATGAACGCGTTCTTCGTTTATATCGTTGAAAGGAACTCCAATTGCGCCATCTGTCCATACAAAAACTGTAAAAGTGAGAAAAACACAATTCAAAGCCAAAAAAGATTTTTATTAGTTTAAAAAATTGTGCGCCACCAACTACAAAAATACAAATTCCGCTCGAAAAAAAATCTCTTATTTGGAGGATCTGTGGCGTAATTTGACGGAATTCTTCAATGCGTCGATGTAACTCTTCCAAAGACTCTGGTTCTTTTGCATAAATTCTACTCTTTAGATGACACCACAAGAAAAAGTCTAGAGGACTTAAATCAGGTGAGCAGGTTAGACCATTCCATAGCACTTCTTCGTCCATTCCATGGTCCCGGGAAAACTCTGTCCAGAAAGTCCCAAACAGCCTGCGTATAATGTGGCGGCGCTCCATCTTGTTGAAAAGTCAAATGGTCTAATAATTAACGATCACCATTTTGTTTCAACGACATAAACTAAAACCGCGTTTATAACTTGAAATTAAATAATCTCGAAAACAAATCGATAGATTTAGAAAATGTTAGCCGTTTAGTATTCAGGGCTAAACGGGCTTTCAAATGAGTTATAACTTACCCCACCGTGCCATTTAAAATTTTAGGGGTTGTGGTCCCAGCTGGAAGGGGTTAAGTGATTTGGCTACAAATTTTCTTGTAAAAGGTGTCCCCCCTCACAAACAAAATTGACTTGTAAGAGCGTTTTTTGATAAACCATCTTTAACTATCCGAAAATCTCTCTGTTTCGTTTTCAATGGCCCACCTTGTATATGTTCTATTATCCTATGATTTATAAGAACTACCATTAGACCATTAATTATAAGAACTACAATTAAACATTGTCCTAGTTTTAGTTCAAAAACATATTACTCTTATGTTGCTTTGATAGATATGGTTTATCAAAGATTATATAGCATATCAAGAAATGAACTATCTAGAAAAATGTTGATAAAAGTAAGGCGGAGATTGGTTAAGTCTTGCAAAATGCAACCAAATGTTAGAATAGTGGTCATAAATACCTAAACTAAATGAAAATTTCTTCATTATACATATTATATCAGCGATATTATAATAAAATTATAACTAATGACAATATTTGTAATAACTTATTATACATATAACTAAGAACAAACAAAAAAGTTTCGTAATTCGGTCAATAAATATTTATTATATATATATATATATATATATATATATATATATATATATATATATATATATATATATATATATATATAGATTAACATTTATCTTTGAAGGAAACTCGATTATATAAAACCTACGCTTTTAACGGAGATTTAGTTAGAGAAATCGCCAATACAGCAATGTATCTTGCTGCGCTTACAACTATTATACTACTTTTCAACTGTGCAATTTCTCAAACACCAACAGCAAATTCAAACAGTTTCCAAATAAAGTACAAATGGAGTCATCTAAATTATACTTGGCCCTCGTACTCTGAATACCAAACAGCTATTGATGCAAAGAAATATATACCAGAAAATAACGCAATTGTCCGAATAAAATTCTATAAAGATAAACTTTATTTGGCGTTACTGAGAGTAAGATCGGGAACTCCAGTAACTCTTGGTTACATTAGAACTAATTCAGATGAATTAAACCCGCCGATAACGCCTTTCCCTTCCTGGAGAATGAATGTTCAAGAAGATTGTTCAACGTTGCAAAGTGTACAAATGATGGAAATTGATAGAAAAGGTGTAATGTGGGTGTTAGATGGTACAAGAATTAATTCGTTTACTTCTTGTCCAGCTAAATTAGTTCTTTCTTTTGGATTTGAATAGTTTTAGAAGAACGCTTTGGTGGGTATGCTTATATGGCTGATTGTAGTGATATTGATCTTGGTCTAATTGTATATTTAAAATCCAAGAATAAATCCTGGAAACTAAGACATGCGTCTATGTTTGCGGAAACAAATATGGATTCGTATAGTATAGACGGAGTTAGGATTGGTGGAATGAAACCTATTAATGGTATAGCGTTATCTCCACTTCCAAAGAATAACGAAGACGAAAGACTAATATTTTACACAGCTCTGCATGGGCTCACTTTATATGCTATTAGTGATAAAATATTGAGAGATGAAGAAAAACTTGCTCATGGACTTTGGAGAAAAGAAATTATTACTATTGGCAAGAAAACATCGCCAAGTGACGGTTTAATCATCGATAACCAAGGAAATCTATTTTATGGCTTGTTAAATAGAAGTAGTATCGGGAAATGGAACATTAACGAGCCGTTTGAGACCGCAAAGGAAATATTTATTGATACTAGAAAGTTAATTTGGCCAAATTCGTTCGCGATGGACGATGATGGAAAATTGTATGTTTTGTCAAACAGTATTTTTAAATATTTTGTTCTAAACGTTGACTTACACTTGGATGATAAAATTAAATTCCGTATTTTCTTTATGGAAACAGGAAACAAGAATTACATGTATTCTGAAACATAATGTTTTAAAATTCTAGTTACGAATATATTTTTGAAAAATAATAAAATTGGTTTTATTGGTTATTGCTATATTAAACAATAAGTAATTAAATACGGGGGTTTTTTACTATCTATGATTTAAATGTTCTCCTTTCGATAAATATAATTATAGTTGGTGTATTGGTAAACAAACTTGAAAAACAAAATTGGTAAACAACTAATAAACTATATATATATATATATATATATATATATATATATATATATATTTATATATATATATATATATATATATATATATATATATATATATATATATATATATATATATATATACGTATATATACATATGACTGATACGGTGTATCAGTCCGCGTATTCTATTTTCCATTCATACGTTCTTGTGTGTTTTTGCTTCTTGTGCTATTTTCTTCCATTCCTTTCTGTCTTTCACCTTCTTCTTCCATTCTGTGACTTCCATTATTCGCATATCTTCGTGTATTTGGTCCTGCTATCTTATTTTCGGCCTTCTTCTTGGTCTACTGAGTGGTGGTTTCCAGTAAGTAATTCTCTTCGTTATGGAGTCTTGGGTTTTCCTTTGTATATGGCCATACCAGCTGAGCCTCCGTGCTTTTATGAATTTGACTTCTTTTTTTTTTTTTTTTCTTCACTTGTCTTTTTCTTCTAGGATACTTTACATTTCTTAGTAGTCTGTGTTCTTGCCCCCGTGTTTTCTTTGGGCCCAATGTTCTTCTTATAATTTTTCTTTCCAGTATTTTCATTCTCTTCGTCTCTCTTGGTCAGGCACATTGTCTCTGCTGCGTATGTTATTACTGCTCTAATACCGGTTTTGTAGAGTTTTATGCTTGTGCTGAGGATTCTGTCGTGGCTTCCGTTTACTGTGACTCCTAGGTATTTGTAGCTGTTTACCCGCTAGAACGTGTACTGTGCTATTTGTGTCTATGTCTGTTGGTCTTCTTCGTGCGTACGTGCAATATTTTCTATTTAATAATAATAATAATAACCTTTATTGGCATAATTAAAATAATTTACATTTCCATACAAAATATACATAAAAAATAAAACCATAAAAAATAATAAAAATAATAATAAAAAGTTGTGAAACTTTTACCACCCTATAAACCTATACATCAACACCTGTACATCGGACATAAGCTCACAAACTAAAAAAAAAACAAACAAAACTAAACCGCAACACTCAAACCACTACCCCGTCGCATCCGCTCTTTCCATCTTTTCACTCTGTATAAAAACGACAGTCCCTTCCCGCTCTCATCCATACACTCACTCCAATCCTTTCATCGCCTTCTCTCCTGGTCATTCCACTCCGCCATCGTGCATTCTTCCAACCAATGACTCCACATATCTTCCTTCAACCCACACACCAAACACCTTCTACTTTCCTCATTCATCCAATTTCTCCTTCCGCGCTTTTCATTGCCACACCTAAATCTCGCCAACACGGACTGGTCGTCCGACCCTTTACTTGTCCTCAAATAACCAGGAACACGGCAGTGCACTTGTATCTGACTGTATCCTTGGTGATATTTGCTAGCCTCTATTTTGGATTGGCGCTCTTGGAAGTCCACTTCTAATAACCTCTCTCTTAGCATCCGTTTCCACTGAGCAACCGCACTTTTTTCCGTTTCCAACCCCTCGGATGATAACCCGTCTCTCTCATACAGTTTCCTTTTATTCAACCCCCAACCGCTCTCTCTTCTACCACTTAACCCCTCTTTATTCACTACTAGAAAGATTTCCTTTATTATCCTTTCATCTCCTACGTGCAATATGCATGTACTTCGTTTTCTTTTCATTGATAGTTAAACCCCTTATACGTGCTTCTTTGGTGATTTTTGCCATAGTTTTGTCTAGATTCCTTTTGCTTGTTGCTACCAGTGCAAGGTCGTCTGCGTAACCAATTATTTGTGTTTCGTTTTGTATTAATGATTTGTTGTTTCCGACTTTGCTTGTGCCTTCTAGCGTGAAGGCATCTAGCTTGATGCCTTCTAGCGTGATGTTTAAAAGTACTGTTGATAGTCCATCTCCCTGTCTTACTCCTTTCTATGCTCACCTTATTTGTTTTACCGTCTCCTGTGATAATCTCTGCTGTTGAGTTGTTCATTGTCATTTTTCATTCATTCATTTCTTTTATTATTAGTTCTCTTTTTACGCTGTCAAACGCTTGGTTGAAGTCTATAAATTTCGTTGTGTCTCCGTTTTTGTATATTGGTGTTGTTTGTCCAGTCTTCCATTCCGTGGGCATTTTTTCTTATTTCCGTATTTTGTTTACTAGGGTTTACTATTCTCTGGGTTAGCACGGCTCCTCCCTTTGTTATCAGTTCGTTATTTATTTCGTCTGGCCCCGCTGTTTTGTGTAGTTTTAGCTTTTTTATCGTTTGCATGAGTTCTTCGTAGTTAGGTGGTTCTTCGTCTTCCGCACTGGTTACTTCTACCTCATCATCTGTTTGTGTTTCCTGGTATATTTTGGAGAAGTGTTCTTCCGATTCCTACTTCCTGATTTTAGTGGCAGGCTTTCTTTTGTCGTTCTGTCGTTTGATATATTTGTATAGCTTCCTGTCCTTGCTGTTTGCTTCTATTTGCTGTAGTTCTTTGTCTAGCCAGCCTATTTTTTTCTTTTTGTAGTGTTTCTTTGCTTCTTGTTGTGCTAATCTATATTCTTGGAGGTATTCTTCTTTTTGTGTGTTTATCCATGTCTTCCTTTTTTGATTTTTTGTTGTGCTTTTCTCCTGGTACTCTTCGTCGAACCATTGTTTTGTCGATTTGTTTTTTTACCGGCCTATTATCTGCTCAGTCGTTTCTATTATCATGTTCTTTATTCTGCTCCTGTCTTCTTTTATTGTTGTTGTTTCTTCGTCGGCGAGTTTGTGCTAGATTGAAAAACTATATTTCCTTCCTGTTCTTTAATTATCTAGCTTCTTTAGATAACATTTCCTTCCTCTTTCTCCGTTTTTGTTGTTCCAGACTATAATTTCTTTCATATTTGCTATTACCAGCACATGGCCTGTGTCCGCATTGTCGCCCCTGTACGATCTAACATCTTTATTGTTTTCTTCCATTTTTTTAAGATGAGCACGTGGTCTAATTGGTTTCTATCCGTTCTCCCTGGTAACATCCATGTTATTTTAAGTTCTCTCTTGTGTTTGAATGTTGTGCTTGCTACAAATCTGTTTGTTGCTGCTGCTAGGTTGCAGATTCGTGAGCCGTTATCGTTTGTTTTGTCGTGTATTGTTTCTTTTCTTGCAAAGTCTCGGTTTTGTCCCTTTTTCCCGATTTTCCCATTAAAGTCGCCGATTATAATTTGCATATCTTTTCTCGGTATTTCCTCCCAGATCTCTTCGAGCTTGTCATAGAATTCCAGCTTAGTGTCTTCTTCCGTTTCTTCCGCATACCTTGCATATACGTTGACTATAGTTATGTTAGCTTGCTTGTTTTCTATTCTTATATATGCTATTCTGCCGTTCACTGCTTTGAATTGGATTATTCTCGTATATAGTTGTATTATATTTCATAGTTGTTGACCATGAAAGCAATGCCATTTTTCCTTGTTTCTTTTCTTCCGAGTAGTATAGCGTGAAGTTCTTTCTGTCTATTCCTTCACCTTTCCACCTCACCTCTTGCAGCGCCAGTATTTCTAGTTTGTATTTGGTCATTTCGTTTGCTATTTCTTGCGTTTTCCCAGCTGTTGACATCGTTCTTACGTTCCACGACCCAATTCTTGTTCTTTTGCTTCTTCATTTCTTCTTCTTTTCCTTTTTGTTAGTGGCTTTTGTTTTTAGGGTTCCGTACCGAAAACGAAACCCTTATAGGATCACTTTGTTGTCCGTTTGTCTGTCTGTACGTCTGTCCGTCCGTCTGTATGTCTGTCAAGACCATTTTTCTCATGAACGCGTAGAGGTAACAAGTTGAAATTTGTATCAAATACTCGGGTCTGCGGTGTCTTTCAGCTGTGAAAAAATAAAACTTGTAAGTCGACGCAATCAAAAGATATTACCGTTTATGTCGCATATTTTGCGATTTCACAAGGGAATCAAAACCTATTCCAGTTGACCTAGAATCATGAAATTTGGCAAGAAGCGGTATCTTACAACAGATTAACATACAGCATCTGGTATCTTACAGCACATAGGTATCTTACAGCACAATGCACTAATGTGTTGCGTGGTATTGTCAGGCACCAGAAGCATATGGGTTGCATACAGTTAGGTCCTCCTAAAGATACCTTACTTACAAGTTTGTACGGAACCCTCGGTGCGCGAGTCACAACTCGCACTTGGCCGTTTTTTTTTTAATATTAATTTTGATTGTGTTTTTTTTTGCGTTACCTATTCGATTTTATTGAAAATTTGCTTGCCCCAAGCATAATTTGCGTGCAACAAGTACACTTGTCGCACGTAAATAATTGAATTTTCACAAACAGCCATTTATCGCACTAAAAAACGTTAACAATAAGTCGTGATAACTCTGCAGCTCTCTAATTGCCTTAAAATTCTGATGAATAGTACACTTTGGTCGTAGCTCAGTAAATTTAGTTAAACCTACTTTCAAATAAGAATTAACTTCTTTAAATTTATTATGAAGTATTTACATATCTATTAGTAAAAGTCTTTTCTGTACTCTCACCTTCTGTTCATCGATTTTTACAGAAACGGAATCACTCTTACTTGGCATAATGCGACTATTTTCATCATTTTCATAAAATTCACGAACTTTTTGTATTGTATTTTCTGGTAACAACTTTCCTCATTTTAAAGCAGGCATGGCTAAAACACCATCGGATTTTCTTAAATCCTTAGCTTTCTTTGCCATTCAAAAAGAAGCCCCAAACTAAAATGCAGTGTTTTTAATAGACCATCATTCAGGAGAAATAGTAAGAATTAATATACGTAAGAAACTATTCGCATGTAAATTATTGAATTTTTCCTTGAGTCCATCTAAAAGCTCTTCTTCTAGATTTTTCCTTTTTCGTAATGGGAGGTGAATGAAAACCAGGATTTAAAGCAGTTTCAGCATCTACAGTCCTTACATTATTTACACTGCTATTTTGTCTGGATTTTTCTATCTCATAAATCAATTTCCTCAACGATTGACATATTTACATAGGCAAGCAAATTCGTACATTTTTTTTAGGATTATTTTTTAAATACATCGCAGGTCTTTTCCCACATGCCTAGTTTTTCCTAAGGGTTTAGACATCTTTCTATATGAAATATACTTTTTCCTTTAAGACAAGATGTATCTTATTCATATTTCAGAAATTCATATTTTCAGAAATAATGAAAAAGCCTGATAGAAAGCCTGCCACTAAAATCAGCAAGTAGGATTGGGAAGAACACTTCACGAAAATATACAAGGAAACACAAACAGATGATGAGGTAGAAGTAACCACTACGGAAGACGAAGAACCACCTAACTACGAAGAACTCGGCAAAACGGCAAAAAAATAAGGTGAGCATAAGAAGTAAGACAGGGAGACGGACTATCAACAGTACTTTTTAACATCACGCTAGAAGGCATAATAAGCAAAGTGGGAAACAACAATTCATTAATACAAATCGAAACACAAATAATTGGTTACGACGACCTTGCACTGGTAGCAACAAGCAAAAGGAATCTAGACAAAACTATGGCAACAATCATCAAAGAGGCACGCATAAGAGGTTTAACTATCAATTAAAAGAAAACAAAGTATATGCATATTGCATGTACGCACGAAGAAGACCAACGGACATAGACACAAATAGCTCAGTACACATTCTAACGGACAAACAGCTACAAATACCTAGGAGTCACAGTAAACGGAAGTAACGACAGAAGTATCGAAATTACCGAAAGAATAAAGGCAGGAAAAAATGGCTTTCTGCAAATACAATAAGCTACTTACGGACAAAAACCTCAGCACAAGCACGAAAATAAAACTCTACAAAACCTGCATTAGAGCAGCAAATAACATACGCAGCAGAGACAATGTGCCTGACCGAGACAGACGAAGAAAGAATGAAAATACTGGAAAGACAAATTATAAGAAGAACATTGGGCCCAAAGAAAACACAGGGGCAAGAGCACAGACTACTAAGAAATAAAAAGTACCCTAGAAGAGGAAGACATAGTGAAATTCATTAAAGCACGCAGGCTCAGCTGGTATGGCCATATACAAAGAAAAACCCAAGACTCCATAACGAAGAGAATTACATTCTGGAAACCATCACTCAGTAGACCAAGAAGAAGGCCGAAAATAAAATGGCAGGACCTAATACACGAAGATATGCGAATAATGGAAGTCACTGAATGGGAGAAGAAGGTGAAAGACATAATCGAATGGAAGAAAATAGTACAAGAAACAAAAACGAAAAACGAAAAAAGAGCTCCAGAATGGAGCGGCCAATACCCCACAAGGGGTCTATGGCCATACATATATATATATATATATATATATATATATATATATATATATATATATATATATATATACCTATAAAGTCATGTTTAATTTATTGGATGCGGATCAATAAAACATTGATTTAATAGTGAAATAAAAATGTTGACTTCAATGATGTTATTTTTGATTGCCAATCACAAAACTTATTATACATGTTTTTGTATAAATCTCTTGATTGCTGTGGGAGTAACCTTCCCACAATTGCGTCACCATCTAACAATAATTCTTTGAATGTATCCAGTTATGATTACTAAAACACAAAAATCTGAAAACCGTAAATATGTAGTTTAATTACAAGAAAAATCCGAATTTACTAATAGAAACTTATGAAATTACACTAATGTGTTGCGTGGTATTGTCAGGCACCAGAAGCATATGGGTTGCATACAGTTAGGTCCTGCTAAAGATACCTTACTTACAAGTTTGTACGGAAACCTCGGTGCACGAGTCACTTGACCGGTTTTTAAGAGTTTATAATACTTTTTCAATCAGTTATATAGGACTTTTTGACTGATTTACATTCAATTAGTTTGCATTAGGTAATGTTATAACTTTGATTAAGTTTGTAATCTAAAAATGGCTATATTCAAAAAGTGATCAAATTAAAATTGAACAGGTAATAAATCAGGCATATAAACCTGTATCGCTTTGGTTTTATTTAAAAAAGGTACATAGCAGAAATAAAAATGGAAATCTAAATTAGTACCTATCCTAGAGTACTGAAAATAGCTGAAACTACATCATTCCGTGTAATAATTCCGTGTAATTGAAATTAAAGCTTCCTAATAACACGCTCCATAACCCACCCAACGATATCTTTATACCCTGACCAAAATTCCAAGTATCTTAGACAGACATAAACAACTATTAATCAGATTTAAAGAGACATTCATCGGACAATCATTGCCTTAATTTGTTTAAAACGCGACCTAAGACACAACACTCGCAAACATCCTTCAAAGATTGTATCAGAAACACTATATGACTACCATGACGAATATGACGACTAATCTTCACCCCCCCCCCCTCATTTTGTTCAAATTATGTATAACATAAACGGAATGTACCCACTGGCAGAAAGACCTTGTGGTCGATAGCTATTTGTTACTGTTGGTGACAATAAATATTATTATTATTCTAAATTTGTATGATAGGAAAGGGTATTCGGAAAAAAATATAATGAAGTCGTCAACTGAAGTTACATTACATAGATAGATGTAAAATATTAAAGTAAAATTTATTAGTTGTAAAAGTTAGTTTACAAATATATCAACTATAATTATATTTATCGAAATGAGAACGTTTAATCATAGAAAGTAAAAAAACTGAATTATTTAATAACTCATTGTTAAATATAACAATAACCAATAAAACCAACATTATTTTATTTAATAAATATATTGGTAATTAGAATTTTAGAACATTATGTTGCAGAATACATATAATTCTTGTTTCCTGTTTCCATAAAGAAAATACGAAATTTAATTTTTTCATCCAAGTGTAAGTCAAAGTTTGGATTAAAATATTTAAAAATGCCGTTTGCCAAAATATACAATTTTCCATCATCGTCCATCGCGAACGAATCTGGCCAAATTAACTTTCCAGTATCAATAAATATTTCCTTTGCTGTTTCAAACGGTTCATTAATGTTCCACTTCCCGATACTACTTCTATTTAACAATCCACAAAATAAATTTCCTTGGTTGTCAATGATTAAACCGTCACTTGGTGAAGTTTTTTTGCCAATAGTAATAATTTGTTTTCTCCAAAGTCCATGAGCAAGTTTTTCTTCATCTCTCAATATTTTATCACTAATGGCATATAAAGTGAGCCCATGCAGAGCTGTGTAAAATATTAGTCTTTCATCCTCGTTATTCTTTGGAAGTGGAGATAAGGCTATTCCATCAATAGGTTTTAGTCCACCAATATTAACTCCATCTAAAGTATACGGATCAATATTTGTTTCCGCAAACATAGACGCATGTCTTAGTTTCCAGGATTTATTCTTAGATTTTGAATATACAATTAGACCAGGATCAATGTCACTTGTATCAGTCATATAAGCGTATCCACCAAATCGTTCTTCTAAAACTATATCATTCACAAATCCTCCTTTTCTCAAAGCTATGTCATTTTTGAAAATATGTGTGTGTATTAATTTTCCTCCGTTATTTAAATCCAAAAGAACTAATTTAGCTGGACAAGATGTAAACGAATTAATTCTTGTTCCATCTAACACCCACATGATACCTTTTCTATCAATTTCCATGCTTTGAACACTTTGCAACGTTGAACAATTTTCTTGAACGTTCATACTCCATGAAGGAAAAGGCGTTATCAGCGGGTTTAATTCATCTGAATTAGTTCTAATGTATCCAAGAGTTACTGGAGTTCCCGGTCTTGCTCTCAGCAATGCCAAATAAAGTTTATCTTTATAGAATTTTATTCCGACAATTGCGTTATTTTCTGGTATATATTTCTTTGCATCAGTAGCTGTTTGGTATTCGGAGTACGAGGGCCAAGTATAATTTAGATGACTCCATTTGTACCTTATTTGGAAACTGTTGGAATTTGTTGTTGGTGTTTGAGAAACTACACAATTAAAAAATAGTATGAGCGCAGCGAGATACATTGTTTGTGGTTTGGCGCTTTCTTGTAACTAAATCTCCGTTACAAAACCGTACGTTTTATAAAATCGGTTTTACCTTGGAGGTAAATGTTAATAAAATTCTATTGACCGAATTGCATAACTTTATTTTTTTGTTCTTAGTTCTATGTATAAGTTTATAGGAATATTGTCATCATTTATTAATAACTAACGGAAATGGAAATTCGTTCGCTAATATATTTACTATAGTATCGCTGATATATCAGCTGTATTGAAGTAAATTTTATTTCGATTATTTATGACCAGTATACTAATATTTTGTTGTAGTTAAATAGTAATTAAATTTATTGTTGTGAATTTATTGAAATTATGTTTTTTTTTGTTTAAAATTTTTTAAATAAATTGTAGTGTAGAGAGAAATAAAAAAATTCAAACCTTTTTTATTTATACGTATTAAAAATTCTCTGTATAAGATAAATATAATATTTCATGTATTATTTAAGATAATAAAATTACGATAATTTTTATAATATCTCATGTAGATTGTGTTTATTAATTAAGACAACTGAATTAATTAATTGAATTAATCAAGTAAACCGAGATGAAGTAAATTAACATTTACTACTTACTGATTCTATTTACTGCTTCATATTTTTTAAACGCATATACACGTTTCCATTCTCTGCATAAATTAACTATATGTGGTTTTTTCTTTACTGTTTATTGTTTACCAATAAACTACTTAAGATTGTAAAATTACAAAATATATCTAAACAAAAATACAAAATTCTATAAATTGTACTGGTCGTACTATTCTACTAAAAGTACTGGTCTACTAAATCGTACCTTCTCAATTTCCATAATTTTAATGTTTTAATTAACAGGTTTTAATTAACATCTAACGCTAACTAGGTAAACTAAACCCTGCTCGGGCAATATAGACAAAAAATTTATGGCTACGCCTGCGTTTTCATGTGCAAAGAAAACTTCAAAAAAATCAGGTAAGCGCGATGTAAATCTTGAGTCTGTTTCAATAGATGATATCAAGCGCGTAAAAACCTGTTATTATAAGTTACTAACGTAATTTTATCACTTAACTGATTTGGATTCATAATCATATTTGTTTTATTCGCAACTTTTGTACAGGTTATGTAGATTTTATTAAAAATGGCGGCAGTTTCATAAAACATACCCCAGTCGAGTTTCTCAAATCGTACTAGTGCGATTTCAGAAATTAATATGTAAATTTTAATAACTTTAGAGTTATATTTCATAGTTCGTTGTTTTCATAGCCTAGAAAAAAGAAAATATAATGATTGGAGTGCATAAGCCATGTAGAAGGCCATGGAGGCATACAAAAATGAAAAATATGGCTTTAATGAATGTTGCGACGATTCAGAATTCCAAAACCTACGCTTAAAAGGCATCTTGTTGGTAAAGTTAAAAGAACATTGGAATCACCAAAAAAGAAATGAACTACTTCAAGTATTAGCTCCAGCTGTTGAAGATGAACTGGTTGAACACATTTTATTTCGTGAATCGTCATTTTTTGGCCTTTCTATAACTGACATAAGACTCGAATTACAAAGTAGCAGTTAAAAATAACATTAACCATAAGCTTAACTTAAATTCCAAATTGGCTGTAAAGAAATGGTTTTATAATTTCATGAAGCGACATCCAAATCTCTCGGTTAGGCAACTTGAAAACACCTCAATGGCACGTGTCACGGGTTTTAATAGCGAAGCCGTTGATACTTTTTTGAAGTTATTGGCATAACTCAGTGTTTTTCAATCTTTTTCATGTCGCGACCCCTTTAGTATGGAAACTTTTCTCGCGACCCCCTACCCTACCCTCCGCCGTTTCTAGCTTGTATTTTTTGATGATACAAATATAGAATCTGTTCATCATTTTTACTTATTTTTATAATTAGATATAGGCTAAATAGGTAATTACTTACATATAACAAACATATATTTACCGCATCGGCAAACGCCTCCACGGAGAAGCGATGCGACAATAGCAATGCAATCGCCCCTATCTGTGTTAATAATTTAATGTGTCATAGATCGAATGTTTCCAATATATGTTTCCAATATAAGTTTCTAAAAAAATCAAACAACCGTTAGCTTCAACTTCTAGTGAGAGTAGTGAAACAAAAGCAAAGAAAAAGCGTTTGTATGGCGACAATTATTTAAAATTTACTGTGATTGAAAATAAACTACAGTGCACGTTATATGCTTCGAAGCTTTATCACGCAAAAGCATGAAGTCATTGTAACTAGTACGCCACCTAAACACAAAACATCCAAATAAAAAAAAAACACACCGTTGGAATTTCTTGAAAGAAAATTGAACGGCCTTAATCATCAAAAAATGTGTAGTACAATATACATATCCAATATATCCAAAATAAATGAAAAAGCGTTGCTAACTAGTTATCGAGAAGCTTTTCGGGTGGCTATAGCTGGAAAAGCTCATATCATTGCCGAAAATTTGATTTTACAAGCGACTTTAGATATAGTAGAGATTATGCTTGGGAAACAAGAGGTAGAAAAGCTTAAAAGTATACCTCTCTCTGACAATACCAGTCAACGCAGAATAAACGATATGGCGACTGACATTCGTGATCAAGGCATAGAAAAAATAAAAAGAAGTACTTTTGTATCCCTGGAGTTTGATGAATCTACTGTTATTGCGGGTAGTGTGCAGTTTATAGCTTTAGTGCTTTTAGAATCCCATGAGAGATTGATGGAAGAAATACTGGTTTGTAAAGCTCTGTCTACGAATACAATGTATTAGCGCTTATATTAGGTGGCCATTTGAAAACGAAACAGAGGGATTTTCGGATAGTTAAAGATGGATTCTCAAAACCTTTTACAAGAAAACCAAATCACTCAACCCCTTAGCGCTCGGACCACAACCCCTGAAATTTTAAATTTCACGGTGGGGTAAGTTATACCTCGTTTGAAAGCCCTTTTTGCCCTGAATACTAAACGGTTAACATTTTCCAAATTTATCGATTTTTTGTCGAGATTATTTAATTTTAAGTTACGAACGCGTTCTTCGTTTGTGTCGTTGAAAGGAAATCCAATTGTTTAACCTCTCCTTACAAAAACTGCAAATGTGAACACATTTCAACGCCAGAAAAGATTTTTATTAGTTTAATAAATATTCAAATTGTGCGTTTACAAAATTCCATACTAAAATACAAATTCCGCTCGAAACGTTCTCTTACATTTTGAAGAATATGTGGCGTAATTTGACGGCATTCTTCAATAACGCGTCGACCTAACTCTTCCAGAGACTCTGGTTCTTTTGCACAAATTCTACTCTTTAGATGACCCCACAAGAAAAAGTCCAGAGGACTTAAATCAGATGAGCGGGTCGGTCATTCTAGAGCACCTCTTCGTCCGATCCATTGTCCCGGGAAAACTCGGTCCAGAAACTGCCAAACAGCCTGCGTATAATGTGGTGGCGCTCCATCTTGTTTGAAAGTCAAATGGTCCTCTATTTAACGATCACCATTTTATCTAAACGAAAAACGCGTTCATAATTTGAAATTAAATAATCTCGAACACAAATCGGTAGATTTATTAAATGTTGGCCGTTTAGTATTCAGGGCTAAAAGGTATTCAGGGTTGTGGTTCTAGCGCGAAGTGGTTAAGTGATTTGGCCACAAATTTCTTTGTAAAAGGTGTCCTCCTCACAAACAAAGTTGACGTGTGCGAGCGTTTTTTGAGAATTCATCTTTAATTATCCGAAAATCCCTCTGTTTCGTTTTCAATGGCCCACCTGGTATAACATGTACTTTAAAGCTTCACAAGACTTCCATATCGATTGGACGAAGAAATGCATAGCTATTTGTAGTGACGGAGCAAAAGCTATGACTGGTTCGAAAAGCGGATTTATTATCAGGCTTAACGCACTGATTCCAAACGCTTGTGGATGCATTGCTTTCTTCATCGTTAAGCACTTAAATCTCCTGTCCAAAACAGGAATACCTCTTGCCACAGTAATACAATGAAATTCTTATTATAATTATAAAATGAGTAAATTCTATTAAAGAAAAAGCGTTACAGACATTAGTTTATTTCGAAACATTTGTGTAGTTATGGATTCTATACACTAAAGCTTGCCTTACCACATAGAGGTTAGGTGGTTATCGAAAGGCAAAGTACTGACAAGAGTTTTGGAACTTCGAGATAAACTTCTGGTGTATTTACTACAGGTCAAGTCCCAATACACCAAATTTATTTGTGACCCGGAATTCCTATTGAAACTGGCTTTTCTCTCTGACCTATTTGAACATTTAAACACTTTCAATAAAAGCCTTCAAGAGAGGGACGAAGATTTCATTTTCGCTAAAGACAAAATCCATGGCTTTACGAATAAAATAAACCTGTAGTCATCATCCATAAAGCACGACATCTTTGATTCATTTTCTTCTACTCAGTCTTATATTGGAGAAGTGGGATCTGAGATAAATATCAAATCATAAATACCTGGCAAGGAAATTGTATTGCAGAATTTGAAAGAAGAATTATCATTGTCAATTGTCATTATTTCAGAGAACACTGGGAAAAGGTGGATCAAAATTTTAAAAGTTGCTACAGATGCGGCAAGTTTGAAAACTAATCTAAAAGAATCTGTTGGAAATCTGTTGGAATTATCTGCAGATAATTCTAGAATCACTAGATATTGTTATAATCATTTAACAATACAACCATATGCAAATATTCTAGAATCACTAGATATTGTTATAATCATATAACAATACAACCATATGCGATATTTTTTGGAATTATTATTGTAAATAAAACCATGGCGTACGCCAATGTGTCAATATTAAGAACAAACAAATTGTTGACGATAAATTGGAACGGCTGTTGTATCTACTAAACAAAACGTATCGTCATTGATAATCACCTGTATCGCTCGCAGTTGTTTACATTGAGTGACATTTGACTGTTTGACGTGTCTTTAATAGTTACTGAAGTCCTCTACCATGTATACGAACGCCGAGATGACAGACATACATTTCAAGTATGGACTTGCTGATGGCAATACATTACAAGCTAGACGATTGTATATTGAATGGTTTCCAAGCCGCAATATCCCCGACCGAAAAATATCCGAGGACATTCATCGACGTCTTCGTGAAACAGGCACATTGAAACGAAATGGGGGGCCAGGAAGATTAATGACAGTAAGAATGGTACAACTGGAACAGAATGTACTGGACACGATAGAGGAACATCCAAGTACTTCTATGCGACAAATTGCCAATACTTTGAATGTAAGTCATTGGGCAGTTTGGAAAATTCTTATGCTGATTATCTTCAATGTATTGCGTTATATCAATGGCTTTTGCAAACATTAGTTCTAAACCCTCAATTCCTGAAACAAATTCTTTTCACCGATGAAGTCAGTTTCTCAAGAAATGTAATAGGGAATTTTCATAATAACCATGTGTGGGCAGATGAAAATCCACATGAGGTATGTGAAGATCGTTTTCCACATCAGTTCTCCTTGAATGTTGGAATTGTAGATGAATATCTAATTGAACCGGTATTTATACCAGCAAGACTTACTTGCGAGATGTATCGCAACTTTTTGGAAGAAACACTGCCTGTGTACCATTGGCGACAAGAATTGCAATGTGGTTTTTGCTCGATGGTGCACCACCACATTTCAGTTTGCTTGCTCGTGATTTTATAACAGCAACATATCGCTCAGCGATATCAGCAACAGATCGCTGGATTGGTCGAGTGGGGCACACGCTTGGCCTGCTCGACTTAAATTAATGGCGAGAAGATTGAATGATTGTATCCAGGCCGAAGGAAGTCATTTCGAATATATATTTTAGATTGAGCAACTTTTTAAAAATAAAATGTTTTCACTGTCGCAACTTTTGTTCATGCTGTATCTTTGAAATAGAGAGTTTTTCAGAAATCACCATAAGACAAAATATTCTTATAATAGGTCAAGAAATAACCATTTGAATTTTTGCCGCATGTTTACCTAACATCGTGTATGTTGTGTACGCTTAAGATATAGTTTATTAGAAGATGTCACCGTGTGACGAAACATGTAACTAATTAAATAAATAAAAAAAGTGAAACTTAACACATAGTTGCCGTATTCATCATTTCATAATTATGAAGTTCCATAAAATAAAGGCTGAAACCTTTCAAGAACCAAAATATTCATTGTTATATCTGTATAATCTAATAATCTGTATAATCTAAATATCTAATAATCAGATTATTAGAAAACATAAGACTTTTTTTTAATAACCGATTTTTATAAATGAAACATCAATATTACCAGTTATTAAAATAGCCCTTTACTTCCAAATAAACAGTTTATGAAATAACTTGTTATATTCAGAAAATCTACGCTTTGTTGTACCTTATTAGAATTCTGTAACTTATAAGTCCTAATTCTGTTTGATTAAACTTAAATTGCAAAAAAATTTACAAGAAACTAAAATATATTAAGTACGTATTATTAATTTATCAAAGAATATTCAGATTTTTGTGTAAATATGCAATATTCTACTACAAATACAAGAAATATTACACCAAGATTTTCTACAATCTATTATTTGTACTGCAGGTTAAAATTAATCACCCTTTTCTTAAATGAACAAGGAAACTTTAAACCCTAGCCTTAATTATCGTGCAATTAATATGAAATTTCTGCTCTATTTATTAGTGCGATCGTTAATTAGACTTATGCGGATTATTTTTAGTTAGCACACAAATTTCCCTTAGAGTCAAAATCTTCTGGAGATAATTCTTGTTGGACAATAATTTTAACAAAATATTTATTCAAGCTAGTTTTTATAATTAACGCGAAATAAACGAGAAGATATTTCTCGTGGGTTATTCCGAGTTAAATTTATTTAATCTTCCTTGGAATTTTATCGAAGAACTAAATTAATTGAATTGCTTTTATTTCATAAATTTATCAAAAAAATTGCTTTCGTGCATAAAACTAATAAAAAATAATGGTATGTTTAAAGTAAAGAATTATTATAAAAGAGGAGAAACAAGCACAATATTTTGAAGCTAAATACTCATATAGAAAAGAAATAAATAACAAATTAAATAAAAGCCTATTTTTAAATTATTACTTACTTAATTAACCCTTTAAAAGAGAAGAAACTTTCGTTTTTACGTATCAGTATTAATAGTTGTATTTTTAACTAGCAAAATTCATTCTAAACTCTATTATCAGTACATATTTTGATAGCTGGCATTTCCTGTTTTTTTATTAATTTTCTGTAGTTATTTGCGTTGTCAAAATTAAAAAAGGTATGCTAGGCATATTTTGCTTCTTTATTACCGAAAATGTAAGAATGCTACCCGTGCCAAAATTGGTTTGCTATATTTCGTCTCATTTCGAAATTAATATTCTCCAGTTCATTCTCAGGTTATGTTTCTTCACATTCTCAGTGTGTAAGAGAACTTTTTAGACGCCAAAATATTTAAAAAACATAAAAACTTACGCGGCTTATACGTTTTCTGCCGAATCACTCATACCGAGACCTCCCTAAAGGAACTTCCAAAAAACACACTAATTTGTAATTGAATTTAAAGGGTGGTTACAAGGGAATTTAAAGTTGGTTAATATTTTTTTCAATTTTGGGTCTGTAATGGACTCATAACAGCACCGATATCCTTGCGGTTATGGCTGGCCTTGTGCGATACAATTTTCTCTATATTTATCGGCGAATTTTTTTTATTTAGAAATGGCATAAAAGGGTGCAAAATAGAAAAAGCAGTTTAAAAAACTCGTTCATAAGGCGTTTTTCGCACTTGTCTAAACATGGACGCGTGCTGCAAAACCGCGCTTATTGAACTCGTTCTTTAATATACTTTTAAATGACAAAAAACTTTTATTTAGGGGGGGGGGGGGACAGCTCATATTTGTTTCGAGGAATATGAAATGAATTATGCATTATGAAATAAAGTATTCATATGTCGTACAATTACAGAACTGCTTCACCATGCTCATTGCACCCGACGGCGTCAGGGTGAGGTTTTAATAATGTTATAGATGTTTCTGTGCGGCGAGGTGGGTTCTAGGGGGGGGGGGGGGAGTAGGGCAGCTGACCTCCCCTGCCCCTCGCTGGGTACGCCCTTGGATAGAAGAACTTCAAATATATGCTCAAAAGATATTTAATGTACATGAAAGTGATTTTTCCACAGTTCAAAAAAAATGTGGAAAAATAAACGGCCATAAAGGAAAGAAACGAATTGGAAGGGTAATTAGTGCTGAAAGGGAAACCAACATAACTTTTGTTTGTTACGCCTATGTTTATTTTCAAAGGAAAGCGGGCAGCGTCACAACCAGGTAGAGGAACACCAGGAGGTAGCTTGGTTGAAGTTGCAGAACATGGTTTTATAACCAGTGACTTATTTTTGAAATGGTTGCAGCACTTAACCAGACCGTAACAGCAAAGTTATATTGTTGCTTGACGGCCACACGACTCTAATAAAACTTAGAGGCATTAATTTTGGCACGAGCAAATGGAGTAATACTCCCACAGTTACCAGGGCACACCACACACAGACAACAACTTCTGGATGTAGGTGTTTTTGGGCCCATGCTAACATTCTATGATCAATGTCTTCACCACTGGATGACGAATCATGCAGGCCAATGAGAAACATGCCCTATGAAATATCCAATATGAAAACATCCAATTTGAAAAAAATGAACATCCAATATGTAACATGCGAGTTAATTACTACTGCTTGTCATAGAGCAGCTACTATTGGAAATGTAGTGAATGCTTTTAAAAGTAGTGGTTGTTGGCCCATGAATCCCTTCGTATTTAGTGGCGCCGATCTTGCTCGTAGTTTAAGGTATGAAATTGGACTAGTTGAAGAGATTTCAAACAGCAATACATTTTTTTCCGAGAGTTAGTGCAATGATGCTGAAGTTAAACTTCCTGAGGTTGCAATCCAACATTGAGGGCACAGATACAGCAAAGGAAAAATTTGGAATCTATTTCTTCCGTAAATGTTTCTATTATTGAAATATCACCAATTCCAAAAATTGCTGGTAAGGAACGAAAAGCGGCTCAACCAGTAACTGTGCTTACTAGTAGCCCGTATGAACAATTTTTTCAGGCTCTTAAGGAATGGAAGATTGGTGCCAAAAACAAAAAAATTCAAAATGTAAAGGATATATCCAAAACAGAGTATAAACAACGTAATTGTGCGTCCATCAACATCCACCGCTCGAGACATTGCTATATCCTCAAACGAAGAACTCATTTAGCTTTTTGTGTCAAAAAGCACGTTTGGAAAACATGATCCAATGCGTGACGTGCAAAATATGGGTGCATGAATCTTGCTTCGGGGTTTTGAAGGAGGATAAGATGTATTCTTGTCCAAGATGTTAACTTTATTAAAATATTTGTCATATATTTGAATTTGTATTTTGTAAAATATATGTTATATGTTAGTATAATTATGTCATATATTAATATTTAGTGATATTTCAAATTTTAGGAATAAAACTTTCTAAAAAAATACTTCAATTTCCTTATGCAAAATTGTTACGATTAGGTACGATTTTGGGAACCGACTAGTACAATTTAGGCACCCGGTTTCCCAAATCGTACTGATTCCCAGAGAGTTCCCAAAAAGAGGTTATATTTTTTTTAATAAAGAAAACATAGCAGTAAAAATGCAACTAGGAGAAGCAGAAAGGACCAATTAAAATGAAAATAAACTTAAAAAGATTTTATAAATGTTTTCTTATAAATATATCATAGACTGTCTTAACCAGTACGATTTGAGCAACTCTCCCCTATATACCTTCCTTGGATATTTTCCAGTCATGGGCGGACATGACTGGAAAATATCCAAAGAATATAGGCGTATTAGCGCCTATACTTGAAAGCGTTCTGCTTATATAGCAAAGAATTTAGGTTTTCAGAATATTGTTCCCTTCAGAAAATTGTTCCCTTCGCAATGTCGCTCTTGGGTTATATGCGGTCCGTTTGAGAGAATAATTTTGCAGCTATCCTTTTGATTAACTGGAATTTCTATCAAATATCTTTTACTTTACTTAAAATACCGAAACATATAAATATTTAATTTATTGAATTCATAAATTAACACAATAATTATAGCTATGCAATGACAAAATATCTGTATAACTAAAATAATTATAGTTATATACATATAATGATATATCATGAGGAAGAAACCCAGATATCAACTGTTACAACTTGTACTGCATGGAAAAACGCTAGAGAAAAGGAATATAGGCAGAAGAAGAACATCATTTGGAAAGAATTTAAGAATATTGTTGTCAGTCATCTGCAAAGTTGCTTAGAGCCACAGTCAGAAAACTCAAAATAGCTAGAATTGTAACAGCGATCACAAGAAGACGAAAACTACTATAATATAGAATTATTAACTATTCCATATTCTATCTCAAACATTTGGGTGTATTTTTATATACATCCGGACTACGTAAAATGCAGTACTCGAAGAACGCGTGCAAGCAGCACCAGAAGCAACACGTAGAATCGAAACCAGAAATCAAACAATGTTTAAAATTGGTTGCAAAATTTCGCAAAATCAAAATTAAAAAGCAGAAAAATAGAATATAAAAAATAACGGAGAAAATACTTTTTCCTACTGATATATGTGAAAATGGCATTTTTTCCACGGCTTACCCTACATGAAAGTGAACATTTTTTCATTCTAGAGATGAAAATATTTTCACATCTAGAGACGAAAATGAGCATTTTAAATTTATGATTTTCTGGATTAAAACACTAAACCTTTGGTTGGTTGCATGGACTTTCTTATTAATTACTTCAATTTCAATGAAATATTTTATGTACAAACGTAAAATGAGTCTGAAACTATTTAAAAACCGAAATAAAATTAGGACATTTGACTTGAAAAGTATCACCTTCTATGAGAATGCAATATGTTACCATGGAAACGACCAAACCAACAATTAAATTTGTTTTTGCCGGTTCTGACAGTTCGCTTCGAATTGGATTTATTAAAGTCGAATTATGGATTCTACAACCGAAATCAGTGAAAAAAAATGCATTTACTACTCGAGATGAAAGTGTTTTTTTTTTTGGTTCGGTATGATTGCTAACTCGCTGGCGCTCGTGAGCAAACTCCCACCTCACCAAAAAAACGCCATTTCATCTCTTGCTGTAAAATATACTACTTTCGGTGATCTTTATAAATAAAAGCGTAGAATAAAGTTTAGTGCTTCACTAATTTATGCATTTATAGTCAACACGGAAAAATAGTATATTTTACAGCAACAGGTGAAAGTGGCGTTTTTTTAGTGAGGTGGGAGTTTGCTCACGAGCGCTAGCGAGTTAGCAATCACACAGAACCAAAAAAAAAACACTTTCATCTCGAGTAGTAAATGCATTCTTTTCTACTGATTTCGGTTGTAGAATACATAATTCGACTTTAATAAATCCAATTCGAAGCGAACTGTCAATACAAATTTAATTGTTGGTTTGGTCGTTTCTATGGTAACATAATTGCATTCTCATAGAAGGTGATACTTTTCAAGTCAAATGTCATAATTTTATTTCGTTTTTTTAAATAGTTTCACGGTCGCTTTACGTTTGTACATAAAATATTTCGTTTAAAAAGTTTAGTGTTTTAATCGAGAAAATCATAAATTTAAAATGCTCATTTTCATCTCTAGATGTGAAAATATTTTCTCTATCTCTAGAATGAAAAAATGTCACTTTCATGTAGGGTAAGCCGTGGAAAATATGCCATTTTCACATATATCAGTAGAAAAAATATATTTTCTACTGATATATTTTTTTAATGCCTTTTCAATGCATTTAAATAAAAACGTGTTTTTATAAAGTTGTTTGAATAGTTTTCTATCCAAAATTATATAATCAAAGTCACTATTTTATTTTCCTAATAGACGTAGAAAACAAAAAATTAAGACTTGAAAAACATGTTATTGTTATTTTCTGTACATTTGTTTTACGTTATATAAGTACAATTCATAAACAATAATTTAGATTTCTTCTACACTATTGTATTTATAAATAATGCATGCTATATATTTAAATACTTAATGAAGTTTGTAGAACAATATATGATTGATTTAAGTAAAAAAATAATAAAGTAATACAAGAGGACATAGCGCCATGGATCAAATATTATATACCTACCTTTGTATATACCTTTGTTTCTAGTAAGAGTTTGAATGAAGTAAGTAATGCAGGCATCTCAACGGATGTCTCATTGAGTACATTGCCTCATTTGCGAGACAATATTATTAGTAATTTGCTTTGTACTACTATATTTTGATAGTACTACTATATTTTGACATCTATCCAGAATGTACTCAAACAGGTTATAATAATAATAATAATAATAATAATAATAATAATAATAATAATAATAATAGACTTAACGTAAATAAGACTTTAACGTAACTAGACATATTATAAACATATAAACATAAGAAACAAAAATTTAAACCACAAAAAAAAGTAAATAAACAACATATCTTTAGAAGAGTGCAGAAGAATAGGAAAAAACCAAGACAAGAGAACACCCAGACCCATTTTGGCGAACTTTACTACGACAGGGGACAAAAACGATGTCATAAGGATTACAAAAAAACTAAAAGGCTCCAAAATAGTGAGGAGGATATAACAAAATATCGCTTAGATCTCTTGAAGAAGGGCCAAAATGCTTTTGGCCTTAGGAACGTTTGGTCTCGAGATGGTAGGCTATACCTAGCAACAGCAAATGGTGTGCTTCATCCTAAGGACCTTCAGAACATATCCCAAGATCAAAAGGTCGTATTGAGGAACAGCCAGTGATATGGCCAAGGATCCGGAGAACTTCTCCCGAGATGAAAGGTTATATCTAACAACAGTTATATCGTCGTCACAAGGATCTGGGGAGCAAGTCCCAAAAATGCCAGCAAATGGGCAAGAAGAATATGGGGGAGGAAGAAGTAGAAGAAGTTGGATAAATACTAACAAGTTAAGTCAGTGGATGCTAGGTTTGAGTAGACCTCAGAATATTAAACATTAAATATTATTTTTTTTCTTTATTAGAGTTATACATATTTGGTTAGCAGTTAAACATATTTAGTTAACAAAATTTTCTTTATTTTAGTGGTATTTTAACAGTGGTTTATACCAGAAAAGATTATTCTTATCTTTTATATTATTATTATCTTTCTTATTTTACTTTATTTTTACTTTCTTATTACTAGTTGATTTGTAGTTAATATTGATTAAGTTAAGTAAGAGGATTTTCTTTCTTTCTTTGAAATAATGATAGTATAATATGGTGACACTACACGTAGCACATTTAAATATCAGATCCTTGGTGGCAAATTTTAGCGACTTGAATTGTTTGATAGAGAGGGAAAGATATGATGTTTTGTGTTTTACCGAAACATGGTTGGCTTCCGAAGTGCACGAAAGCATGATAGAGGTAGAAGGATACACCACTTACCGATGTGACCGCACCGATGGTCGCAGGGGAGGTGGAGTAGCAATTCTCGTTTCGCTTAATCTAGGAGATAGTAGGGTGTTATGTATGATTACTGGAATGTGTGAAAAGCTATGGGTAGAGCTAGGAAGTGGTACAGGAAAACATATTATCGGCACAATATATCGTCCTCCAAACAAAGCGGTGCACGAGTCATTGATGGAATTGGAAGATGTTCTGGTCAACTTTGCGTTAACAACTGATAAGGTGCTCTGTATGGGCGATTTTAACATAAATTTGTTGGACGCATGCTTTTTTTACCCGATTGTAAACGAAGTAACCAGAATTGGTTTGCATAACGCGTCTCTCTTGGACTTTATTCTTGTTGCAAACCTTAACCTGGACAAGATAAGTAAGTGATATGTAAAAGATGTCCTAATGTCAGATCATCTATTAATAGGTTGTAAGATTGTTTATTTGAAACAGATAAATGAACCCATTACTATTTAAAGGAGGGTCTTCAGCAAAATTAATGATACACAATTCCGAAAGGACCTGGCTGCCGCTCGATTGGAGGATATGTATGTAGTGAAGGATATTAACCAAAAATTAGATATTTTTAATCACAGACTCAAATTACTGTTTGATGGTCATGCCCCTCTTAAAAGCATAAAAACTTCAAAGGTCTGTAAACCATGGCTCACCCCTAATCTAAAACGTATTTTAAAAATGAAAAAGAAAGCTTTTAAGAAATACTTACTAGCGAAAACTCATGATAACCATAAAAATTATAAAGAATTAAGAAGCCTGGCCCAAAAATCTGTAAAATATGAAAAAAGAGCGTATCTTGAAGCAGTATCAAATTCTAAAAATGAAAAATTAATCTGGAAGAAACTAAATGATATGAATATAAGTGGAATCAAGGCCAAACCATCAATGCCGACTTCAATCACCGACCCAGATGAAATCAATGATCACTTTATAGAATCGACCGGCGATTTAATAAAGGAAATATATGAGAACACATATTTCAGGTATAGGTTCTCCTTTAAAAAAGTCATTTTCTGAAAAATTTAGTATAAAACCAGCAGGAGAAGATGAGGTTCTCGGAATTCTGAGGAACATAAAGACTTGGGCTGAGGGCATATGGATGGAATATACATAAATATGATTAATTACTGCATGCCCAAGATACTTCCCTTTATAGTACATATCACCAACTCTTGCATAGTCGAATCAAAATTCCCATCTCTTTGGAAGACAGCACTGGTACAGCCAATACCAAAAATCCGTAACCCGAAGCACATCACAGATCTCAGACCAATTTCCCTACTGCCCACCTTATCGAAAATCCTGGAAAGGGTTGTGGCAAATCAGTTACAGGTTTATTTAGAAGACGAAAACATCCTTCCACCTACCCAATCTGGATTTCGATTTTATTCTAGGGGCGCTGGTCAACAATATGGCATCTACACTAATACTATTTGACTACAGCAAGGCATTTGACACATTCTCGCACAAAATGTTGCTATCTATTCTCAACTACATAGGGATGTCTAATCACTCGATAAAGTTTTTTGAAAACTATTTGGAAGGGCGAGGACAAAAAGTTATTCTACGACGTCGAATGTCTAGATATAGAGACCTTAAAGTGGGGGTCCCACAAGGTTCTGTCCTGGCACCCCTACTTTTCTCACTTTATACACACGAATTAGGATCTGTGGTGGAATACTGTAAACACCAACAATACGCCGATGATACACAACTCATTTACAAATTTGCACCAGATAATTGGAAATTGGCTGAAAATGAAATTAATCGGGATTTATCACATATTTTAAAATTCTCACGGGCACATTCCTTAAAACTAAATGCCAAGAAAACAATCGTTGTTTATGATCTTTGCTTCAAGAAACAAACAACCTGATCTCATAAAAAAATTAAAATTCTGAAAAGTTGGAAATAACCAGTGAAGAAAAGAATCTGGTTGTTAAAATAGATGACAAATTTACATTCCGTTCACATATTAATGAGTTAATTAAGAAGGCATATATAAAGTTAAAAATTCTATATGGATCGAGGTATCTTCTAACTGAAAACCTTAAGAGAAAAATGGTTATAGCGCATGTTTTGTCTGGCCTCACATATTCGGAAGCAATATACGGACATTTTCTTAGTTATGCGGACAGGAAAGTTAATGCGTATACAAAGATTACAGAATCGCTGTATCCGATTTGTGCATGGGCTCCGTTGGAAGCTGCCCATCAATACCGAAACAGTTAAAAAATGGATACGCATGGATTTAACATGTCTGTTAAAAAAAAAATAGAAAAAAAGTGCCCACATACCTCTACAACAAAATAAGGTACAGAACGAATGTTCATAATATAAACTTAATGAGCAGAGGCCTTCTGACGCCGCCAAAACACCGAAGTGCAAAATATAAATGTTCCTATACCTACCAAATAGCAAAAACAATTAACCAACTCCCTGAACATATAAGAGGGTTAAAGATGAAGAAAAGTTTCAAAAAGCATCTATTACAACACATTAAGTCCTAAATTAAACACCATAGATTGAAATATGCGAAAATTAAATCTCTGTCTGCAGAAATAGTAAAAATCACGAGTATAAACCAAATATAATTTCCAGCGCTACGATTATATAATATTTTTTTATATATTATTGGGAATGGGATATAAGAAAGTTCTTTTATAAATTCAAAATTTATATAACATCATAAAACATAAAACATAATAATTTTTAATTTAAAAGAAAAAATTTAGAGCCTATGATTAAGGTTTTTTAAGTTTTTACACCGAAACTAGTAAGGCAAATAAATTATTAATGTATAAAAGAACTTTTTTATATCCCATTCCCAATAATATATAAAAAAATGATAAATAGGGATGATAATAACCAACATTATATAATATAATATTATATAATCTAACGACTACGATTATATGATTTAATTTGATTATACAATACACCACAATAACGTCACGATTATATTTATTACCATTATTGTTTAGAATTTCCAAATTATGTTACTATTATTATTTTTTAGTTATAATACAAGTACTGTTGACATCACTGTTATATTCATTGTTATTGTTAAAATCTATATATGTTACTATTAGTTAATATAGTCAGTCAATGGACTGACATCGTTGGGCATGTGGTAGAATGAGGAATTCAGCGAACTCCTCAAACATGTCCCATTGTATATTATATTTGTACATAGCTATATTAAATGTAAACATATAATAGTATATATACAATAAATGCTTTAAAAAAAAATAAAAAATAAATAAATATAACAACAAATACAACAAGTTAGTAACTACATTATTGGACGGAGCGAAGTTCAGTGATTAAACTGTTATCCCACTTAAACCCATAGGAATATTCCCATTGGATTATCGCATGGGATCTTCAAGGCTGCTAACAAGGGCAAAGCTACTGGATTCCTGTGGATGAAGCAAGTGGAGAAGGATCTTTCGGAACTCCATATAAATCAAAATGACAGCTGGCCGGAGTAATTATCATACAACTCTTAAAACTAAATCCTTCTTAACATCCCTCACAGAAGTTACCCACAGACCAAAAGACGAGACCAGGAAATGGTATGAGGAAAATAACATTGAATTTAGCCGGAAAATGAAGTACCAACAAGAAAGCAGCTGCCAGAACACCAATCGTGGCAAACAGCGATGATGATATCAAGAAACAGCTAAAACACAAGCACCGTGGTCAATAGATGGCCCTAACGAAATTAATAATAACATACTTATAAATCAGATTCTAATTTTAGAAATGAATATAGAGAAGATTAACATGGCCACTGCGCAAGAATGTGATAATTGTTTCAAACAACTTGTGTTTTTTTTTTAATTTCCATAATTGTATGCTGGGATATTTTCCCAATTCATTGCATTTGCTTCAGCAATATATAAAATAAAATTACAATACAAGTCTGTTGTTTTAAAAATGTAACTTAACATTTTTAATTAAGTTTTTTATTGTTAATATATATTCGTACATTTCTACAGTCATTCCGACTCCACAAAGCATTTCTTTTTCTGTTAACACATTTCCACACACAGTTCTCTACAGAACTGTTTCCAATCAGTTACTATATTATTGGAAACTGCACATTCATCCATAATAAATTGATGCTCACATCCTCGCATGCACATAAACATCAGAAGCATTACAGTTTCCAGAGACAATGTACTTCTTTCAAACCAGGAACCTTTCCTCATACTCCTTACTATAGCTTCGTGTCCACCCACTCGAGATTTGAGCTAACGCCACATATATCCATCACATTTACTGTTATTTTTAATTAATTTCATATGTTGACCACATTTGTTACATGCATACCTTTTCCCGAGCAAACCTAAAACCATTCAATCATATTTCCATTCTCTGCCATTTTACAAATATTAATGGCGGATAATTCCATTTTGAAGTTAATCGATCCGATTTACGTACGTAGAAATCATAAATAAATTCCTTAAATTTGCTAAAATTGTTGAAGAAATGTTTCGTACAAGCCTTTAAGAATAATGTGCCTAATTTTATTCCCGCCACTAGAAGTTTTCTGTTAGTTTCCATTAGTTCAAAATTGTGGCATTGTGTTGAGGGTGAGCCCAAAATTTAATTACTTTCTCCAAGAAATAAAAAGCAAATATGATGAATTTGTATAGTTCGAATTAAAACACGTAAAAGATTGCGCAGTATTTATTATGTTAATGTATCTGGCAAAATGTAGCTTTTTAGTCGTTTTGGAGCACTGGAAGTGCTCTCCAGCAATATTTATAAACATTAACAAACCTCCTTCTTTCCCCGTAGCCTTCAATTATATTGCATATTTGGTGTCACGAAGTGAACGCTGTTAGATCATGATTACTTATGGATTCCTGTTGAATTTCATCGTAGGTCTTATTAATTTACATATCAGTGACGTGGAAAGCTTTCCTTTCGATATCCATAATATATCTTGTCTACTGCATTGATTTATAAAAATCTTTGCTGTTGAAGATTATGTTAATTTGAACATACAAGATAATTTGAAATTGGTAGCAACACGGTAGCAACACTGTTGTAGCACACCCTCTTCCTCCAATCGTTCGTGTACTTACCATTTAGAACGACCTAACCTAACCTCCTCTAGCCCTGATACCTTTAGGAATTTTAGGATTAGTGTGGTATTCAAGTATTGCAGTTTTTCCTAAATCGGATCACCGCTTTGTAATATATAATAATATCTTTACAACAGTTTAATACATAAGTTAGTCTTAATCTCTGGATTTGGAAAAAACAGATACAACTTTGCATCTGTTTTAAATCCAACTATAAATACATAAAATCTTAATGCATTCAGTTTGGTAAACATTTTGAATATATTTTAATATTAACTTTAAATTGTGTGTGAATAATCACAAATGTGTTTGTTATTTGTGTCTCTTCTACTAATAAATCGTTCAAATGAGCTACGGAAGAAAATAATTTTTATTACTTTTTTTAATGATTCTTAATGAATTAATTGGAATTGGTTGTTGGAAGTTTTTAATTGGAAGTTGTAGATATGTATTTGATTTTAAATAATAAAATATGTATTTGATTATAAATTATAAATATCATTTTTCAGAATTACATGTTTCTATTAGTACAATATATAATTTGTGTCTTAAGATTATCATGAATATACACAATTTCAATAAGAAAATTAAAGTTGTTATAACTAAATATTTATTCAAAAATATAAATAAAAATGAAATGATGGAAAAGTTGCCTATGGTTAAGTCCATAAGAAACTATTTTGAAAAACACTAAACGACGAACTTATTATTTTCCTGGAAACATATAGTTTTTATTACCTGTATAAGCCTTTAAAACTCTAAACTTTATTTGACTAGTAAGTGCTAACGGATATGTCGTATCAAAATACTTAATTATCCCATTCGCTAGAACATGCAAGTTTCCTGCCGAATCCATACCAAAACTATCTGGCCAAATTAATTCTTTAGAATTGTAATCGAACTGTTTTGCTGTTAAAAACTGTTGAAAGATATTCCATTTTGCCACGGCATTGGAATCAATTAAACCAAAGAACATATTGCCCCGATTATCTACTAACATTCCGGCGGACTGGGAAGTTTTTTTACCGACAAGTTTAACAAATCTTCTCCACTGATCTGTCTTGCAAAAAGCTTCGTTTTTCAATATCTTGTTGCTTAAAGCGTATAAATTGTAGCCGTTTAAAGCGGTGTAATAAACTAGTCGCTCTTCATCTCTGGTTTTGGGTAATGGAGACAAAGCTATTCCATCAATTCCTATAAATCCGACGACGCTTACACCATCAACAGTAAAATTTGATGCGTTGAATTCGGCAAACATTGTTCTGTCCCTTAATTTCCAAGCTCGACCCTGTTGTTTAGAATAAACTACTAAACCGGGATCAATTGCGCTCGAATCAGTAATGTAAGCGTAACCTCCATCACTTTCCTCGACTACTAAATCGCTTAAATATGCTCCTTGTCTTAAACCTATTTCATTTCTGAAGCTATAAGATTGCATAACTCTGCCGCCGTTGTTGATATCAATGAGAACTAATTTCGGTGGGCAACTTGTGAAGGAATTTATTCTAACTCCGTCTAAAACCCACATTATTCCTCTTCGGTCAATTTCAATATTTTGTACGTTTTGAAGAGTAGCGCAATTATTCTGCCCGTTCATACTCCACGAAGGGTACGGTGTTAGGAGAAGATTAGTTTTAGATTTCGGATGACTTTCAACGTAGGCCAATGTAACGGGTGTTCCTGTTCGAAGTCTAGGTAAAGCGATGAATAATCTATCCTTATAAAATTTAATGCCAGACATCACATTGTTTTCTGGTATGTATCTCTTAGAATAAATTGCGTCTTTATATTCCTCCGGCGAATGCCACGTGTAATTTATGTAGCTCCACTGGTATTCCAGTTGGAAGCCATCTGATGTTCTCTTTTGGATGCGCACCTCTTCGTTCGGAACCACACAGTACGATAGTAATAGGAAACCAAAATAATCACAAAAGTTGAAACGCGGCGGGGCCATATTTTCTTCTTTTTAATATATCACAAGATGCTTGCACGCACGTTTAAGATTTACGAATAATTTATTGTAACGGCATTTACAGCTATTTATAAAAAAAATTGTATAGGGGTGGTAGCAGTTTCACTTTCTACCAATTAAGTCCTTATTTTAATTAATTTTAATTGCATTTTGATTTTTTAACTATAATTTAGAATGTTTTTTTTAATACCGAGATTAGATTAATTTTCCGATTGCAATTAAGCGCAATCAAAAATTAGTTGATGTAATTATGTACGAGGAAAGTAATTAACTGTTATGAAATATGTCTAGTCTGTATCTTTAATACTAGTAGGAGTGAAAGTGTAATGAAATTTAAGAAAATTAGATAAAACTAAATAAAACTAGAAGAAGAATCGACGAGATCGAGTCGATTCGAATTTATAAGATCACAAAACACAAAATACAATTCAATTGGGTTCTGTTGGTTTCACTCTTTTTTAGAATTATTTTTTCAAGCTTTAAAATGTACTCATACGAAAATTATCTCTACAAAAAGATTTCGCAATACAGTTATAATAATCTTTAACTAGATTCGAGATAGCGGGTTATTAGTTCGGCAATCTCAAAAAATTCAATTTGAAAAATTAAGGTTTCTCGAACAATTTATGCAATAGTTTGCGTACCGTGCAACCGTGTCATAGTTTTGCTATTATTTGTAGTTTCGGAGATCAGTAAAAATAAAACCGTATACCCTTATATTACCCTTCCAAAATGACAAAATCCACTTATTCTTGGTCTATATTCACCCTCATTCCAGTATTGAGCAAAATATCTTCGTCAAAGCCTCCTTGTATCCCTATTCAATAATTATCGGTGACTTAAACATCAATCCTTCTAAAACTAAACTGCTCAACCATTTTCTCAAAAATTCAAATTTCATGAGAAGACCCACTCCTCCAACATTAATTATGCCCAACAATCCCGACTCTACTCCTGACATATTTCTTCACACCTCTAACCTCTCACACTACATCAACGACATTCAACTTACACCGGACCTTGGATCCGATCACTTGGCAATAAAATTCTCTATCCTAACCACTCTTCCTGCAAACACATCTCCTTGTAAACCGAGACCTAACATCAAAAAAACAAATATTGACAATGTAAATTCAGACATGACATATTACCTAAATTCAATAAACGACAAAGACATTTCGATTCAACATATTGAGGATTTCCAAACACATCTTTCAAACCTTATTATCCTTCACTCACCTCCTCTAACACCCAAACACCACACACTAAGTCTCCCTCCTTTCATAAGCAAACTCATCAAATACAAAAGACAGATATACAGCGAATATCTACACACAGACGAACCTGACTTGAAAAAATTATTCAACAAAGTTAATAAACAAATTAAAGTTCACATATTCCAATATAGAAGTCATTCCTGGCTTAATGTCTGCAAGGAGATTGAACGGGATTACGGTACAACTTATTGGGACAAAATTAAAAAATTAAGTAAATTCAAAAAGCAAATTCAGTCGCCACAAATCATAGACTCCAAATTTCCTCACTCCACTCCTTCAGACCTCCAAAAAGCCTCCCTTTTCGCAAAACACTTCGAAAAAGCGTTCACACCCACTCATAATTCCGACTTTGATGACGAAAATTTTAACTTAGTATCCAACTGGTCCAATACTTTTTTCAAAAACAACAATTTTCAGGCCCCTGTTGAAATCACAGACGACGAGTACTTTTCAATCATTGCTTTGGGTAAAAACAGCGCTCCTGGTAGGGACAACATCTCGAAACTACTTATCAGACAGCTGAACGACCAAATTCACAAGCATATAATTAAATTATACAATTTTTGCCTATTACACAGCGTGTTTCCCCCTTCTTGGAAATCCGGCACAATCATCACTCTATTAAAACCAGGCCAGGACAAGACACTTACAAAAAGTTATAGACCAATCACCCTACTTCCCGTTTTAGTTAAAAACTTGGAAAAACAAACTCTAAAAGCCCGCATTTGGACCTGTTTGGAAAATCAGATCCCCTGGTTCCAATTTGGTTTTAAACCTTCACATTCTACTATACATACACTTTTCATCCTCACAAACAATATACAAACCTCCCACCTTCTTAATCAACACTCTGCCGCTCTTTTTCTTGACATAAATAAAGCCTTTGACACAGTTTGGCACGACGGACTGCTTTTCAAATTTACACATCCCCTCTTATATTCTTTTTATGTTAAAAGACTTCCTTTATGACAGAAACTTATGCATTAAAGTCAACGACGCTCACTCTAACTTATTTACCCCTCGCAAAGGTGCTCCACAAGGTTCACCATTATCACCCATACTTTACAACACTTTCTGCTACGACATTTTTAATACAGACCTCAACTTTCCCAATCTCATAAACCATCCCTACATTCTCCAATACGCCGACGACACAGCCCTCATATCTCATGCACAATCTCTTCCTAAAGCAATTAAAAAATTACAAATACTTACTAATCAAACAATTGATTGGTTCAATAAATGGAGATTAGGCACAAACCCTTCCAAATGTCAGCTTCTTCTACCCTTTCACCGAATTTCTTATAACTCTCCACACTTAAAAGTTGGCCTTACCACAGTTAACCCAACACCTACTATTAAATATTTGGGCAACACATTCGATGGAGCAACAAAATTTAACATTCACATAAAAGAACGCAAATATGAAATCATAAAAAGAGCCAAACACTTTCGGTCCCTGCTTTCCGTGATCAGGGGATTTCCGTGAAGACAGCGACCACTATTTACAAAACTATTTGCAGACCGATCTTGGACTCTGGACAAATTATTTGGACAAACACAAGCAGGACGACTCGACATACATTAGAAATTGCCGAAAGAACCGCACTGAGAACAATAACAAAAATGCGACACCCAGACAACCCTATACACAATCCATCTAACGAACTGCTAAACGTCAGAACCAAATTAACACCAATCCTTTAAAGACATGACAAGCTGCGACAAAAATTTAAAGACCGAGGTAAAAACAGAGACATCATGGAACAAGTATGGAAAAAGAGGAACAACAGAACATCTTCAAAAAAACATCCATCGTTAACTCTTGTGGACGCTGTTTACGATTAATATGTTAGATTTATCTATTTTGTGCTTATATTTTTGTTAGCGTTTGCGCTTATATTTATGTTTGTTATAATTTTTTTTCCAACCACTGATGTAATTAACAGGGCCAAAAGACTTAGGGTCGATAGCCGTTTGTACAAATTGTATAATAAAGATATTATTATTATATAAAACCGTATATTTTTTAATTAAAAATTAGAAAGTGGAAATGCTGAAAACGAACGCTGAAACTTGCGTGCAAGCATCTTGTGATATATTAAATAAGAAGAAAATATGGCCCCGCCGCGTATCAACTTTTGTGATTAGTTTGGTTTCCTATTACTATCGTACTGTGTGGTTCCGAATGAAGAGGTGCGCATCCAAAAGAGAACATCAGATGGCTTCCAACTGGAATACAAGTGGAGCTACATAAATTACACGTGGCCGTTGCCGGAGGAATATAAAGACGCAATATACAGAGAGATACATACCAGAAAACAATGCGATGTCTAGCATTAAATTTAGATGGATTATTTATCGCTTTACCTAGACACCGAACAGGTACACTCGTTACATTGGCCTACGTTGAAAGTCAACCGAAATCTAAGACTAATCTTCTCCTAATACCGTACTCTTCGTGGAGTATGAACGTGCAGAATAAAATTTCAAATTATCGAGAATTTTTCGAATTAGGGTCGAATTTGAAAGCGGTGTAAGTGCATTTAAAAAAAATGGTTTATGATAAAAATGAATTTACATTTTACAATTTACTATGAACTTTTTATTTAAAAACTTTTTCCAAAAACATTGAATTGAAACTATTCACTATGATTTTACCACACTTGTAATATGTAAAAATGTTATATAACTTATTATTCACAGTTATATAAATTTCTACACATATCACGACTCGAGTTTCGACGTTTGACGGTCATTTTCAAGTGACTTAACAAATTGATGAGGTTGAGTATATACCCCTATGGTTTTGGTGGGGAAGGGCGGTGTCTGTCCGTAGATGATGACTTATCTGCTTGAGATTGGGTGAGATTGAAAAGTTGGGAAAATATTAGGCCGGTTTGCTCGTTTAGGAGATTAACTGAGGATTAGATTTTTTTTATATTTTTAATGACTAGGAGATTTGGGGCAAAGGCCACGTTCTGTTCGAACCACGTTCTAACAACTGTCTACCACCTTACACTCCATAACAAAGGGCGACATAATCATACTAATGGTGGTCCTAAATGCCAAAGTTGGTTCCGACAGCACCAACTTAGAACAGGCAATGGGTAACCATGGAATCGGAACGGTAAACGAGAATGGGGAAATGCTGGTCGATACGTGCTTGGAACACAACCTGATAATTGGCGGCACGCTCTTCCCGCATAAGAGTGTACACAAGGAGACTTGGATATCTCCTGACCAGCGTACAAAAAACCAAATTGACCACATCATCATTCATAAAAAGTGGAGAACACACTATACGACGTGAGAAACAAAAGAGGTGCAGATATGGCCAGCGACCATAACCTTGGCGTTGGCACGCTTAAACTAAAGTTAGCAACACCAAAAATACAAATTACGTTAGCTGCTAGCATGAAATTCGATACAGACAAGCTTAAAGGAACCGTAGGACTAGCCAGTTTCAAGACGCAACTGCAAAAAAATACCACTAACATGACAGAGGAAGATCGTCGAGAATGGAAAGCACTCCAAAAAGTATTGCTAGAAACTGCCGACAAGACCTTGGGTAGAACGCAAAGGAACCGAGAGGAGTGTATCTCGCAGGAAACATGGAAACTAATCGAAGACAGGAAGGCAGCAAAAGCCCTGATCAATCAAAACCCTAACCACGAAGAGAAGGCCGAACTGACTCGTAGCTACTGGAACATAAACAAGAAAAGACAAACGTAGATGAGCGGAAGATCTCTCAGCGAAAGCCGAAGTTGCAGCAAGAAATAACAACACAAGAGAACTTTATCTCATAAAAAAAAACTCGCTAATAAAAATTTCAAAAAAGAACACCCAATAAAAAATAAAGCGGGACAATTGCTGACAAACAAAGAAGATCAACTTATAAGATGGCAAGAATACTTCCAAGAAATAATCGGACAGCCGAATCCGGAAGAAAGTGATGCCGAGGATGGCATACATCCCCCACGTCTTCCACAAGACCATCAAATAAATCTCCCGGTCCGGAACGTGAATCCTAACCCACCTAGTGAAGAAGAAGTCAGAACTACATTAAAGAACCTTAAGAACAACAAGGCCGCTGGCCCAGATAACATTCCGGCAGAAATACTTAAAGCAGACCTAAAGGTGGTAACAAAACTGCTCCACCCGCTAATAGTAGATGCATGGCAGTCGGAAAATGTGCCACATTAAAGGAAGGAAGGAGCCATAGTCGTTCTCCCCAAAAAAGGTGATCTTACAGACTGTGGCAATTGGAGAGGGATTACAATTTTAAACACTATCAACAAAATAATTTCTCACATTTTACTGGATCGACTATCCATCTCCATAGACCCCACTCTGCGTCAGGAACAAGCGGGTTTTCGCCCAAATAGATCCTGTGTCGTTCAAATTAACACAATGCGAATCATCATAGAGCAGTCCATGGAATTGAGGTCTACATTATACGCGCTCTTCGTCGACTTCCGTAGGGCCTTTGATAGCATCTATCATAATGCAGTCTGGAAAGCGCTGGAAGAAAAGGGGGTACCGGGAAAGATAATAAACCTAGTAAAGAAACTATACCGGAACGCATCCTGCTATGTAAAACACCAAACTGCTAAGAGCAACGACATTACCATCAGCTCGGGAGTCAGACAGGGCTGCGTATTATCGCCCTTACTATTTAACATTCTGTTAGACTCAATAATGGACAAAGTACTGTTAAGAAGTGAGGGCATTAGATGGACGTTAAACTCGTTCCTGGAAGATCTGGACTACGCAGACGATATCTGTTTCTTGGCACACACCCACACCGACATGCAGAGCAAACTCGACCGTCTCTCTGCAGAAGCATCCAAAGCAGGTTTCAAAATCAACATTGGCAAAACCAAATCGTTTAAAGCCGCCTGGAAGAATACCCGCACCATACCCAACAAATAGAGGATGTAGACGAATTCAAATACCTGGGAAGCATAATTACTAATGAGAACGGCACCACCACCGATGTCTCATACCGAATAAAAAGGGCCAAACAGGTATTTGATATGCTCAGGCCGGTCTGGACCTTCAGACTGTATTCCACACGAACAAAACTAAGAATATTCAACTCAAATGTGAAATCCGTCTTGCTATACGGGTGCCAAACAAGGAAAATCTCCATAACAATAGAAAATAAGCTTCATGTATCATAAACAAATGCCTACGAAGTATACTGCGCATTTTTTGGCCAGATACAATACGCAATGTAGACTTATGGCACCTGACAAACCAACAAGAGATACAAAAAGAAATAAAACACCGCAAGTGGAAATGGTTGGGCCATGTATTGAGGAGAGACGAAGGAAACATCACTAGGCAAGCCTTACAATGGAACCCGCAGGGTTCTCGAAGAAAGGGACGTCCAGCTAACACGTGGAGGAGGACCATAGGCGCAGAATTAAAGATCGCAGGAAAAGCGTGGATCGAGATGAAACGCTTCGCTCAGAATAGAGTCAGATGGAAGGTCTTTGTAGAGGCCCTATGCTCCGCGTAGGAGTTAGAGGACAACACCAACAGGAGATTGACTTCTTTACACGCTATTGCATTCACATGCTATTTTGAGGGGGTCGATCTTGTCTTGGCATTAAAAAATATGTGGGACTACTTGAGGAGGGTTTAAATGCTACTTGAAGATTTTGCTTTCGAAGGATATTTTCGATTTGTTCGCTTGTTTTGCCAAAATATGTCAGGGAGATGAAAGTTTTGTCTGAATTTGAGGTTTTCGGATATATTTGGGCCATTGTGAATTAGCTTTTTATTATTTATTTTATTATTTATAATGTTTTGGATGAGTTTTGTTGGGATACCATTTTCCAAACCTAATTAACAACATTTACCGAAACGCAACTCTGCAAATTCAGCTACACGAAAAATCTGACAAAGTGGCAAATAACAGAGGAGTGCGCCAAGGAGACCCTATGTCACCCAAGCTCTTTACACTAGTTCTGGAGGACGCACTAAAAACAATCGACCCCCAAAACAGAGACATTAATATCAACGGGGAGAAACTCAACCACTTAATGTTTGCAGATGACCTAGTAGTGATATCCCAAAGCAGAGAAGAAATTGGCCACACTTATCGATGACATCTACAGGGCCACGAAGCGCATAGGCCTAGAAATCAACTTTGACAAAACAAAGTATATGACATCAAACGTAGATGACGATTGAGAAATTACCCTAGGAGGTAGGAAAAAATGTTCAAAACTCCAACAAAGAAAACATAGATATTGACAAAAAAAACTCTAAACGAAAGGGGGATTAAAAGAGATCAACACTTCGTTGCTGAATCTAGCTGGTTCAGCCTTGTCTGCCTTGAGTCAGAGCATTAAAATGGTTCTAAATGATGAAGAACAACCATTAGGTTTTTTTAGTTTAGAACTCGTAGAAAAGACTCTTCCTTTTCATACCTATCCTCCACAGTCGCTGAGCTATATCAGGGATATACAACTTTCATTGGAAGATGAAAGATTGTTAAAGTTTGAATTTGAGAAATTACTAGCTATGGAAGCAATAATTTCGAATGTGAACCTGTAGTATGGCAATTTTTATCACCATACTTCCTTGTTTCAAAACCTGACGGAGCTAAAAGATTTATATTAAATCTTAAACGTTTAAAGCGGTTCATTGAAATTCAGCATTAAAATTGAAGATTTGTGGGTAGCCTTAAAGTTAATTTACTCAAAATTTTGGTTATGCAATTTAGACTTGAAAGATGCCTATCTCTTAGTATAGGAAAATATGTATTGCTATTGGATAAAAATAGTTGGAATTAAGCTCATTGTTATAAAAGGATTTAAATGTTAATAACTATAATACATTGAATTATAGAGACAATTTGCTCTAAACATCTACAATGTAATCTCGAAGAACGAGACTCGAAATGTAATTTAAAATCAAACGAACTTACCTTAAGTGAAGTTCGATTGAAATTATATGAGAGTCTCGTTCGAGATGATTACATCCCTCCCTCCTTTTCCTCTCGTTAAAGTTTTCCCACCCCGATTAAGGAGTATTGTGTATACGAGCTAAATTCCTTAATATTAATAGTCTCGAACGAGACTCTAATATAATTACAATCGAACGTCACTTAAAGTAAGTTAGTTTAATTTTACATTATATCGCACTCGGCGAGCCGTTAACGAGCCCATATGAGTGCTTTAATGACATCATTATAGACGCAAAATAGAAAAAGACTTTTATACTATCATAAAACAATGCCGAAAATATAAAAAGTTTATTTTGCATGAAATGAAACAGGCTGATTTTGTTTCTACAAAACCCTTAGAAGATGCAATTCTAAGAAGGCGAAAAAATATCAATGGTGAGAAGTAAATTATACAATGTTTTATAAAATTTCATTTAGTGAGAATAATGATTTTATATCATTAAATTAATTGAACCCGTCATTTTGAAAAGCGCATGAGTCAATGAATTAAAACTTTTCAGAATCAACAAAAACATGTTTTTTGTTAAAAAAGTCATTGATGCTGAAGAAACTGAATATAGAGGTTGTTAAATAAAAAGCATACATGCACTCTTTCGCACTGTACTATTTGCGCATGAAATATGTAAAACGCTTCCATGAATAAAATGGCGTAAAAAAGTGATATTTCAAAAAAGTGTGACTCGTACCCTTTTCGAAATGACGGCTTCAATTGCCCTCACGGGGAAGACCGCAGAACTTTGGAAATATATTAAACTATATAATATCGAATAACGATAATATCGTTTATATTAAATCATTCCAGACCCATTACATTCGCAAAATTTACACTTCAACTTCTTTCAAACTTTTCGACTTCTTTCAAAAACTTGATCATAATGAAAAATCATATAATTTTGAATGGTAAATGTTGAAATAAAGCCTTTTTTTATTGTTGAAGTATTTAAAGAAAATTTCATAAAAGAAATCTTTTTGTTTCAATGGAGACAACCGCACGCGGATGAGTGCTGTTATAAGTCCATGACACACGCAAAAAAGAAAATATTATATTAGACGAGTTCAGTAAGCGCGAATTTTCAGCACGCGCCCAAGTTTAGAAAACTGCTGGCTACGCTCGTCGTGTTCTAAACTTGGACACGTGTTGAAAAATCACGCTTACTGACTTCTTCCTTTAATATACTATTCTAGATTTTCTAGAGCAAACTTGTGACGTTTGTCACTAAATATTAATTTGTAGGCTGAAAATGACCTCTATACATCAACTGACGTTACTGGACAGAACTTGAAATTTGGCGCAACTTCTGCAAAAACCTCTTCAGGTAGAGTTTGGCTGGTGCCTTTTATAAATGCATTTACTTTCTTTATTCCTTCAAGACCCGGGTTTTTATAGAGAACAGCATTTACTTTGTCACGGACCTTTTCTGATAGTGAACTCGGAAGGTCGTTGCTCTGTTTAATCATTTTTTTCAATATTTCCACAAAGAAAGGTTTTTAGTTTCTAGAGTCTCAATTGCGTCGGGAATAAATATTGATGAAATGTGTTACAATTAGAGCAATATTTTGTTTGATTAAAGGAGGCAGAAATGCCTGCTGGCTTAAATTAATAGACTTTTTCATAGTTTAAATTTTCTTGTCCGCATGTGTCAATTTCCACCATGTTATACGTCAAAAAGTGTCCGAACTTTTTGACCTATAACTAAATATGTGCCCGAAACATAAAAACCGCAAAAAGGTCTATTGCAATGGCTTCTGAAATGTCAAATTGACTAACTACTTTTTTATGGCCTCAAAATTCTAAGCATAAAACAATACAGCTTTCAACCATGTTCCTCACCGCGTTAATATTGGTTCTGGAGGTAGTGCTAGGTTTGGTAGTCGCTCTTTATATTTTTGTACGCGCGATGGTGCTTTTAAAAACACTTTCTATGTAGAAGAAATCAATTTATTGACTAGTGCAAGCCAGTAGTCGGGTTGCGAATGTGAGGTGCCCGCATGGCACGTCACCGACTGCGACCTGTCACCGTTCCCGTCTAATACAAAACACATTTAACTACTGAAATAAGCGCTATAAATTAAAATGTACTAAAATATGCAATAATGCTATAAAAATAGCGTTTTATGCATTTGCATATGCAAACATGCAAATGCTTATAATCCGATGTCTAGTAATAACATATATCCATATTTTTCAAATTATTCAAATGCAAAACCTTAAATATCTCCATATAAAATAATATACACTAACACTACTTTCAAAGAAAACGATTCAATTAGTGAAATGTTTTTAATGCTATATTGGTATTGGTATTAGAGATCAAAATTAGGAAAATTCGATGACAATGTAAAAATCATATAAACATGATGAACATGAATAGGGTTGTCAACTGTTGATCACGAAAAAAGAGAACATTTTATAAACAAACAATAAAACATTTTAAGCATAAAGTTAAAATCGTCCCTCTTTTGTTTCGCCGCTCAGACTTATGTATCTTATACAAAGTAGCTAAAATGTCACCATTATATATATATATATATATATATATATATATATATATATATATATATATATATATATATATATATATATATATATATATCTAGACCAGGGGTTCAAAAGTGCGGCCCGCGGGCTAAATGCGGCCCACAAAGCCCATGAATGCGGCCCGCGATATCGATACGATATATTACATTTTTATTAAAAAATAAATAAGTAAATAGTAAAATAAATAATAAATATTACAAATAAGATATGATAAAATATTTTAATATTTAAAAAAAAATCTTGCAGAGCTTTAAGCGTTTGTATTATTAAAATATTGTTTAGTTTATATTTAAAAAATTATTTGAGTATGTCTAGTCTAGTTATTACATATTTGTACAGAAATATAATATAGTAGTCTCATATAGATACGGAACTGTTACTCATTTAAGACATGGAATTTGAATTCATAGAATTATAGGAAAATATCGATGCTAAAAATTCTCATCGGAACAATTCCTTAATTGATTTTTATAATGAATTATTATGCGTGAATTATCTGAAATATGAAAACATGCTCAAACGTTTCCATTATTTGAGAGCAAATTTTTTTATCACAAAAACTTTTTTTATCTAAATGAAAAAAATAAAAAATACAATATAATCTTGTTAATCCGGCCGATGGTTAATCGGGCATGTTCAGTAATCCGGGGCTCTGGGGAAACACGAGCCTTTTCTATACGCTGTCCCGCGCCGGATATAAACCTCGCGCACAGAAAAAGTCAAAAACAACACCATTCAGTGCTCTTGGTAAAAGGTCTGGCCAACACACCCCGCGTATAACTGTGAAAACTTGATTGACGATTCTGACCAAGCTAACTCCACTCTAAAATTGTCTTACTATCTGTTCTAAGTTTGTACATATTTCTTTTTATGTACACGTTTATCTATATAGATACAGTTGAGCTTCCATAACTCGAACTTCTATAACTCCAATTTTTCTATAACTCAAACTTTTTTAGGAATTGATACGTTTAGATAGCATTTTACATATAAATTAACTTCCATAACTCGAATTTTCCTTAACTCGATTTTTTTCATAACTCGTAGTAAAAATTTGTACAATGGTAAAATTTTACATAGAAAATAATCTCTATAACTCCAATTTTTTAATCGTTGCGTACTTTACATAATTTATGGTGCCGGCTATTGCTAATCATAAACCGTATCCTGTTTGTTATAGTAAAGGTGCTATATATTAATGAAATTTTAGAGTTTAAACTCATTGTTTTTTATTACCTCTGCATTTACAATTGCAAATATGAGTGGCCAGAGAAGAAAACAATACGATGTCGTTATCTGACAAAGTGAGCTTGATAAGTGAAGTTAACAAAGGTATTAAAAACAAAAAAGTGCTACTATACTATATACTTTCGTCAATTATAAGAAATCGGTAAGAAATTTTGAACAAAGCCGAAAATGGTGCAACTTATGATCGCAAACGTTTGAAAGAGTGTACCTACGACCCAGACTCTCAACAAAATAAAGACCCTTTTTTCTAATAAGTGGTCCAAATAGCATAGGCACATTTTTATCCGGCGCAATTTGAAACCAATCCAAAGTAGCTTGTCTTTGTCTTTGTAGGTACACTTTTTCAAACGTTTGCGATCATAAGTTGCACCATTTTCGGCTTTGTTCAAAACTCACTTTGTCAGATAACGACATCGTATTTTAGATTTAAGTTATATACCGAACCGCGTACGGACTTTAGTCTCTGTGGTAGTTCTTTGGAACTATTTATATATACTTTGTAAAGCATTGTAATATAAATTTGGTAATAAATAAATAAATAAATTATTATTTTTAATTAATAAATACATACATATGTACACATTTACTTACGAATAAATTGTGTAAAGTGAAGTAGTTATGTAGCTTTGTAGTTATGTATTTCTCTAACTCGATTTTTCTATAACTCCATTTTTTTTCGTGAACTATGGTACTTCGACTTAGGGAAGTTCGACTGTATATATTTTATTCTTTCTGAACAACAATTGTACATAAAATATGCAAAATTGTTATTGTTTTGCTTTAATCCCGATAATCCCGATAATTTTTTTGATAATCCGGCGCTATTGTCTAGTCCCATATGTGTCGGATTAACAAGATTATACTGTAGTGAGATTAAAAGCTTTATGTCATAAAGTTTCCATTATATTGTTCCACAAATGACCTTCATTCCAACTGATGCAAATATGGGCTCTTTCGATTACTTATTTTATCACATTTGAACATTAAATATTCTAGAGAATATTTAAATAAATGGAGAACATATTTGAAGTCTTCAGTTGGCAGCACCTTTGGCACGCTACACACAATTTTCAAAATTTAAAACAAACTTAAAAAATTAAAATTAACATAATTGAAATGTTAATTTTTCCAATAATTTATTAAACAAAGTTCAACGTTGCTTACAGCAAGGAGGTCAACCCTTCGAACGCCTTCTTTAGTTTCATTTGTAATAATTCGTGGTATTTAATAAAGTTTGTCGATTATTTTGCAAAGATTTTTACAATAAGGTTATGTCACGAATGTTGTATTCGTGACATAACCTTACTAAACACGATTAACAACTGACAGGTTGCAAAACCAACATCGAAAGCTACTACCAACTTGCTCAGTGTTGCCAATGTACTATTTTACTTCAATCATTTATTGTCTCTTGGTATTTGCTATTTAGTTCAATAATTCATATTTTGGATAGCTGTATTGCTCTGTTAGCTAAATGATGGAACTGATCTTTGGACAGAATCCTTAAAATCAAATCAACTTAGCTCTCTACTATTCCCATAAACATATGCAATATATGTTGAAAATTAAATTTCGAACTAATAATTTTATAATTCATTATCCCTGATAAAATTAGAAAAAAATTAAATAATTCGGGTATATGTAAAAAAAGATAGCGAACAAGAAATAATTGTAAGAAAAGAGAACGTGTTCGCATGAAATGTTTGCATGAAACGAAAGCAAGTGCGAGAGAACCATTTTCGAGATTTAACATTTTTCTAAAAAGTGTTTGCAACTAATTTTGGAATTTTCAATTCAACGGTGGAAACCAGAAGAAACTATTATAAACCGTCTAAAAGTTCTCGCGTCTAGATAACAGTGGGATATGTTATAACTTTGTTAAAATCGTTCTCTATTAAGTTCTATCAAAACTACTTAACACTAAACCTACCGACATTTCATATATACCTAATCATACCATGAGCGGTCAAATGACCACTTTAAAATAAAGTATGTATCTTAATATAGAAAGAAATTTTAGCCAATTGGATAGTAAACAAGACATTTTTCTGATGTTACAATAAAAACCCACTCCTCGCTTTTCTATTTAGAAAGTTTTATTTACCTTATTATGCATTTTCAGCACATTTTTATAAATTACAGCATTTTGTATTGCACATTATCCACATACGTATTTTTTACATTTTACACAAATTTTGTTAGTCTTATTGACTTTACAATATCTTATTTGACAAGATTTCCGTACAGAAGAATCTGTAGCGAGTGTTTATTATTGTTTTTGAGGAACGTTCTTTGCTTAGCTGTCTCACGTTCTGATATTCGGTCCCAAGCTCTTCTGCCAATTCAAATAAAAATTCTTGTCTCGATATTTCTTCACCCGTCGTTTCCTTATATAAAATCCAAGCATTTATCCCGGCTAAATCTAATATATTGAAAAATACCAGTAAAGGCCATCTTTGAGATTTAGATTTTATACTATATTTTCTGGCCATTTGATCGGTTACATCTACACCGAATTTTGTGCTATTGTAAAATTTAACTTTTTTCAATTTCAACGGATGAACGCATTGAACTAAGTATCAATACTTTTTTATTGGGTTTAGCTTTATAAATCGAAAGAATAAAATCATTCGATTTGTATAATATTCTTGAGAAGCGTGTCATACTATCCTTTGCCTGTGTCGCTAATTTTAGTAGCTCTCTTTTATTTCTACGGATAGTTCCAACAAGTGTGTTTTTTTGCTAGAAGTTTACTCGCTAATGACGCGCTTGTACAAAAATTGTCAGCTGTTATATTTCTCCCATGGCCCGTATATGGTTTTGCTTATTTCAAACTTACAAACTCCCCAAGTGAAACCGTTCTCTCTCTTCAGCTTTTTCCAAATATGGAAAGCCGTTTACTATATACTTACTACTTACATCAGAAGCTAATCAAAATTTTATGCCAAATTTGTCCGGTTAGTTGGGCATGTATTGAGTAAATCTACAACGTGCTTTTGTAGGAAACAACTGTTCATCTATAGTAAGATATGCTCCTGGTTTATACAAATTTAGACTGTTTTCGATAAATTTGTACCAAACTTCCGAAAGCAAACTTATCGTATTGTAAGCTTCGTTGATTTTTGTTGTCAAATCGAATAAATCTCATGATCTGCGCGAAGTAATTTCGGCTCATAATTGTAGAGAAAAATGACGCTCCCCATTTCGTATTCCATAAATAGGCTACACCAATATTTTTAGCCTCATATGCGCCGCGTGTCACAAAGAAGTCCAATAAAAGAAGAACATTTTTAAACGAAATTTCAAAAACGGTCATTTGACCGCGCTTAGTAGGTTTAGTGTTAAAACTTATTCGAAACTTGTGTTTCTGAACCTATTTTTTCTAACACATAACTTTCATTAAGCTATGTTTGTATCTGTTTTTGAGATATGACTTTCCCAAATTGATAAAATCGAGAGATATATTCTAATATCGAGAATATATAATATCGAGAGAGTTTTTGAAGCTTAAGTAGAAATCTTCAATTGTCGGCCTCGTGGTGTAGAGTTAGAGCATTAACTAACAAATCTGGTGGTCCCGAGTTCTATCTCGGGAGGGAGTATAGGCCGCATTTAGATATCTGAAGATAAATCTGTACTTAATTAACGCAAATTTATATAACATCTAGGTTTCTGGGCCTATAAGTGAAAAATGTGGGCATAATATAATAGGCCACTTAGCCGCAGTGTTAATAACACTGTATCCACATTGGACTAAAAAAAGAGATATTCAAAACTACGGATAATATTGTTCTACTAAAATATTGTTCTACTAAAAATATTTCCTGAAAATGATTGCGCGATCCATTTTTAATTATCAAAATCAATTTGGAGATATCCGCTTGTGAACCCTACAGTCGCAAGAAACTCATTTTGAAGTTTCACAAAGAAATATAAGTTTTCTGAAACAATGTAAATATGTTCAGCAGATTTAGTGCAGAGCACAATATTTTGTTAAATTTATTTGTGATAAATGTATTTATAATTTATATAGCCTAAATATTTATAATTAATTATAAAAGTTGTAAATGTATTTATAACAAAAAATCTTCTTCTAATTTGAAAAAGATCAAACATTGTGTAAGTTAAAAAACTTTCGGAACTAATTAGTTGCTGTAAAACTAAGAGGCATGACGAGGGAATTAGTACAGTGAACGTTAGCCGAGCGGCATTTTTATTACTTCGGCTACTTCAGAGGTCAAAAAATGTGGCATGTAATCCAATACACCGCTCAGCAATTGCCTCCACCCTGTTCGCATCAATTAACTGCGAAATTCCAATTTATTAGCTCGAATAGATTTCGCATTATAGTTGTCTTAACAATGACTGGACGCTTTATTAATAGATCAGTTTCAAATTACTATGTTGTCACATCTTATTAATAATTTACGGATTTCTAGTCTCATATTACTCTTAAACTCGTCCCATAATTGCTTCTTCTGTTGCATAGTTGCTTACAAGCAATATAATAAAACGGTAATCAGATAACCATATGTGTATTAAACATGTTATCTTCAATATAAAACAAATTCAAGTAATATTCTTACCAAATATCAAACTGTATAATACTATTAAATGTGCAACTAGACTAAAGCCAAAATGAGAAGAGGAAGAATGTCTTGTATGTGAAGGATCTGGTATTATCTGATATCGTCTAGACTGGTTCTCTCTGATCTTTTATGGTCTTATCTGATTTTGTATGATCTTATCTGGACTTGTCAGGGTTTGTCTGGTCATTGCTGGTTTGTCTGTTTTCTGGCTCTCTTCGGGTATTTTCAAGTGTTTTTGGGTCTTTTCGGGGATTTTTATGTCGTTTGGAGTCTATTCGGATTTAGACTGGTCTGTTCTGAACTTCTCTGGTCTTACCTGGTTTTGTCTGGCCTTGTTTGGTCTGGTCTCCTCTTGTCTGGTCTTGTGTGGTCTAGTCTGATCTTGTCTTGTTTGGTCTTATTTGACCATTGCCTCTCACTAAACTCCTATTCCACTTTGGATTTTAATATGCACCTCCTCGGTATAACAATATTTTGCACTCTTTCGGGGTGGGCAGCCCGGACGGTTAGAGAAAATCGCCCTAGTTGTCGCCTCCTCGACCAACTTTCAAACCCCGCATTGAAAGGCGGGTATGTTGTCAACTACACTACCGAGGAGGACTGTTTGATCTTGTCTAGCCCTCTCTGGTTTCGTCTGGTCTTGTCTGATATAGTTTGGTCTTGTCTGGTCTGGTCAGGTCTGGTCTAGTTTTGTCTGATCCTGCCTAGTCTTGTATGGTCTTGCCCGGTCTTGTCTGGCCTTGTTTGATTTTGTTTGATCTTACCTGGTCTTGTCTGATCTTGTCAGGACTTGTCAGAGATTGTTTGAGCCTGTTTGGCCTTGTTTAGTCTGGTCTTGCCCGGTCTTGTATTTTCTAGTCTTCTCTAGTCTGTTCTAATATTGTCCAGACTAGTCTTGTGTGGATTTGTTTAGGCTCTTCAAGTTTATTTATAAGCCTTCAAAAATAAAAAATATTTTCATTTGTCATTTGAATGTATTTATATTATTTTAAACTTAATTAAAAACTATATTTTAAACATTTATATTATTTTAAACGTTGATATTATTTTCGATTTAAAGTGTTCTTTTATTTCATTAAGAAATACATTTTTAAACAAATAATACCTACAATAGCATGAATTAAATACAATAATTTTTAGCCATATTGGCATGTCAATAAATAACTTATTATTTACTTTTACAAGAATTGAGGATGAAGGTCATCCTAATGAATTACTAAAGTGTGAAGTATGTTTGCTGAAAATGACACAAGATACTTTTCATAGAAATATACACACATATATTCTGCGGGGGGTTGAAATATCCACAGGGTGCACGTGACCAACCGACTTTTTCGCTTGTCACCAAAATCATAACTTATGAGAATTCAACTCCTCCTTTTACCTGTTTCAAAATCGAGGATGCGAATGAATTCAGTGATAATTAGTTACACATTGTATTAAATTAGCTCTTCAAAAATATCAACAATCCGTATCACGATTTATCATCGGAAATGGTATTGATAATTTTGGCAAATGGTTGAATAAATGCCAGTTTCACGAGATTCGCAACGGTTTGTTAATTTGAAAAATATATTAAATTTTATGGAGAAAAATGAGACTAGACCAGGCCAAAAAAGATTAGACAAAACTATATATCCTGTCTCCATAGCCTTATCAATTATTTTTGATAATTCCTATGATAGCATAAAGTATAAAATCATGATAATTATATCCGAGTGATTTAAAATAAGTAATGTAATACTATCTAAAATGCCATTATCACTTTTGCCGTATAAGTGTATAATCCAGTTAGAGTAAGCAGGAAATGAAACTTATTGACACATGCTTTACGAATATGATTTACTTAATTGAAGTAAGTGACTTAACGAGGTCTTGCACGCATTATCCATATAGTCGATAATTAGTGGAAAGCTCAGGCGAGGTAATAGCAAGGAAGTTTTTGTTTAACGATTATAACAATATTTGTCATATATTATTTAAGATTTGTTTTTAGTTTTGCTATAAAATATTAATAACTATTGGTATTCAGATATTTAAAAAATTTTTTATTCTATTACGTAACTTATATAGCTTAATAATAAATAACAAATTAACGTTGATTTAATAAATCGTTAATTTGATTAAAAACGTCAGTTTGATTAACATTTCTTTTTTTAAATATTAGTTGAACAAGATCAACTTTCAGAAATTAATTAAAATATATAAATGTATAATTAATAATAATAATTAAGCCAGACAAGAATAGAGAGACAAAGTAGACCCACAAGTGTAGATAGACAAGACTTGAGTGAAAAGGCTAGGTAGAAAATATTACTAGACTAGATAAAAAAATTAGAAGATATGACAAAGAAGATAGTTTTATTTAATTTATATATCTTTATGCAATAATACCTTGCGGTGTGGAACAGAAAAATACACAGATGTAATTATTAACTAGAATATGTTTTAAAAGAAAAAAAAGATGTATAAAATGTGTAAAGTACAGGCACCGTATAAGGCCCACTTCCTATCATGGCCCACATTAAAAATAGTTAAGTTTCGGTGCCCAGAATAATTCTAAATTTCGCGGGAACCTTTGTGAATGCGTTTCTAAACAAAAGGCAAACTACATCGCAATAATCGTTTGAACACAGTTGTCAGTTGTTTGTGAGTTGTCAGTTGTGCGCAGAAGCAGTGCACGTGTTATAACCTCACTCACGTAAGAATTATTCTTTCCTAGAGCAAAATACAGTAATTTCGCGTTTCACCTTGATGAATCTTATTACTAACAATGTTAACATTTAACTCAACGTTAGCTTAAATATTTTATTAGTGTCATTTCATTTTTAACGGGATTTTTACTGCCATATGGCAAAGTTCCAAAAGATGGCCCACTACATGAACCCCAAATAAGGCCCGAGCTATATTTGGACTGTCGAACATTTTGTATGTAATAAATTGTTACTTTTATACATTTTTATGTAAGATAAGGAAATTTTCTTTAAATTTTTCTTCCAGAAGGAGGTATTCAACAAAATGGTGCCAACTGAGAAAAAAAAACACCAGGCCAGTGGTCACAAAGTCTGCTTAGAAAAGCCTTTGAGGCAGTAAAAAGGGGTGAAATGTCACAGCGAACAGCTGCTAAAGCATATAGTATTCCAAGGAGTACATTGAGAAATCATTTAAAATCCGGTAAAACATAACAGAACTGGTAGACCACCTATTTTTAATAAAACACCACAACAGGACTTAGCTAAAAGAATAATAAGACTTGCTGACGTAGGCATACCATTCGCCCCCAAACAAGTTCGGAAACAAATCTATGAATTCTGTAGGGCAAATGATATAACAAACATGTTCAGTGACAAAACGAATATTGCAGGGAAGAAATGGCTGAGAGGTTTCCTCAAACGCAACTCAGAAATAGCTCTTCGTAAAGCTCAGTCTATGAATCTCGGCAGAACACAGAAGCTTAATAAGCTCATCGTTCAAAAGCTTCAAAAGCTCTCAGAAAAATATATTGCGAGTTGGATATAACAAATCACCATGAACTCTATATAATATGGATGAGAATGGATGTAGTTTGAACCTTCATCATCAGCAGAAAGTTTTTGCTAAAAAAGGTACGAAAAGCTAAAAAGGTACTAAAAGGGAAATGTACTAAAAACTAATTTTATAGCCAATGAACATGCAGAAAATGTCACAAACGCGATGTGTGTTAATGCAACGGGAACTGCAGTGCCCCCAATGACCTTATTTAAGGGTAAAAGATTGAAACCAGAATTTTGTGACAATTTGCCTCCTGGAAGCTTAGTAAAGATGACACCTACAGGAAGTATGACAACCGATTTTTCGTCGACTTCGTCAAACATCTGGGGCAGTATAAGTCTCTAGGAAAGTGCTTATTACTTTTTGATGGCGCTTCTTCTCATTTGGATGCCAGGATCGTAAATGCAGCAGATGAACACGATATTGTATTGTACTGTTTGCTATCAAACACAACGCACGAGTCAGAACCCCTCGATAAGTCAGTTGATAAATCGTACTAGCAACATTGGGATGAGGAGCTATTATTATACGCATACCAATATCCAGATCTGATGATTCCAATGCAATTGCGCAAGAAGCTTACGCGCCCTTAGTGCTTACCGAAGTACCTGGTTTCAGAGGTTTAGTGGTTTCCCCAAGACGAGACATTAACTTTGCAGAATGAAATATATTAGATATTCCAAAGTATTCAACTGGTACTCCTAGAAAGTTAGTCGTCTACAGTCCTTCATCCGAATCTACCATTGAGGATGATTCTCAACATCAAGTATCGCAGGCAGTCCCTTTTAAGCATTCCGTACGACAGAAATTCTCAGTTCTATTCACCTTTTCCTAACACCTCTGGTATAAATATGCATCCTCTAAGGCTGTTGGATTGTTCTACGTCAAACGGGTCCGATCAAGAAGATTTTGATCAAAATATGTTGGATTTCAGCTATTCACAATATTCTGCAAGAAATATTAACGTTAATACTTAATTTACTAAACTTGAAAGATCTGAGCATTGTGATGACAACTTACCAGTTTCTAAAATTAAAGAAACTACTGGCAAATTGGACGTTAAGACACCATTTCATAAACAAATTCCTTCAAATTTAAAACAAGGCGCAAAGCTTTAAATTACATCGGACAAAGATTAACCAAAAACTTATTTGATACTGTCAAAGACAAAATCAAAACTAACACTAATAAAAAACAAAATGAGTCAGAAAAACAAAAGAATAATCCAATGCCTGTAAAACGATAGCTAAAACAAAAAAAGGTAACAGCAAACTTCAGAAAAATGGCTAAAACACCAGTACACTATATATTAGAAATACATTGTAAAATTTATATTGTAAAAAAAAAATTGCTACTCTTCATATTACATATATATTATATTAATTCAAACTTCGGGCTTACACGGGCTTTCTTGGGCTTACTAGCTTAGAAATGGCAAAATATTACACTTAATTAAAATTTTCAAAAGAGTATTCATTCTGCCTTTTTAATTAAAAACATGTTTAAGTTGAGTTTATAGTTAATATTAAAGAATGAGTTCAATAAGCGCGATTTTTCAACACGCGTACATCTACTGATCAGGTGCCAAAAATGCTTTATGAACGAGTTTTTTATACTGTTTTCTATTTTGCGCTCTTTTATGCTATTTCTAAATAAAAAAATCGCCGATACATATTGAGAAAATTGTATCGCACTCGGCAAGCCATTAACGAACCCATATGAGTGCTTTAATGACTTCATTATAGACGCAAAATAGAAAAAACATTTGCCCTTTATTTATGTAACCTAAAGTTGTACTTGTCTTCATAGGACGTAAAGTATATTTTTTGTTCGTATTGTATTCGTGTGTATGTTCATGTTTTCAAACATATTATAATGGTCCTTTACATAACTGGAACTTGGAAAATGTAATTTAATGTATGTATGTAAGGAAATGTAGATGCAGGGTAACGCAATTATTTTCTTCTCAACATACACTGCTATTGGTAACACCATACTACATTATAGATAATCAAATAAACTTAATAAAGTCTAACTTTCCGAAGCTCTATAATATCGTTGAGTCTTTTTAGGACTACCAAAACAAATCTCATGTTAAATTTGCCAGCTATTTACTAGTTTTCAGTCCACCTTCGTGGCACTCAACAAAAACCTAAAAAATAACATTTTTTTAGGATCATGTCTTTCCATTAACTAAGCGAATAGCCATCTGCAGACGATTTTCGAGATATATCTCTCATCAGTGCAGCTTTGCCTTTATGAATAATAATTTGTAAAACACTTACTTGAAACACACGTGGATAACTAGAAGTTTAATATTTTATAAACTTAATAAAGTCTGAACACAGCCTGAATATATAAATATATTCAACCTTTCCGGAGCTCTATAATATTGTTTAGTCTCTTTAGGACTACCAAAACAAATCTCATGTGAAATTTGCCTAAATAGTTGGAGAAAGAAAGAAAACTCTCGAAGAAAAGAAAGCTTGTGCTGCTGTATTTCTCGACGTAGAACAAGCCTTTGATACGGTAATCATATAAACTTAGAAAAATGTTACCAAAACAGTTCTCTGATCTTCTGATTTCATACCTGTCAAATCGAACTTTTAGGATAAGGTAGGAAGACGCCTACCCATAAATCAAAGAAATTAAAGCTGCGGTACTACAAGGAAGCGTTTTGGGTCCTACGCTATATTTACTTTACACTTGTGACATTCCACAACTAGAATACAAAACTATGGCGACCTTCGCCGACGATACTGCTATTCTAGCTATTGTAAGGTGACCAGATTTTTTTAAACGCGAAAGCAGTACATAAGCTATTCGAGATATGGGGACTTGTAAAATAGCGGCCTAGGCGAATTTTTGAAAACTTTCAAGTTCAAACGTTCAGAATTAAAAGTTATCGTTCACTGCAAGAAAAATTGACAGTGGCCACTTACCTTTACCTATTTCCAGATTATTTAAACGCGAAAGCATTACATTGGATGAGACGGATGGAGGGGTAATGGTTATGGGTAGGAGTTAGGGGGAATGTGCTTTACAAAAAAAAATGATAAAGAAAATTTGAATGATCTTCGTGGGCCGCATAAAATGTCGGCGCGGGCTGCATAAGGCCCGTGAGCCGCTATTTGCCCAGTCCTGCTGCATTAATTTGAGTGTAATATTTATTACTCTTACAATGTTTTGTTATTGCTGCTTTGCCACTATTAGCAATACTGAATTGTGAGCAAAATGTTTGCTTTGGAAATGCATAAAATCACAGTTATAATTATTTATTTTTACAATATTATGCAAAGCAGTACAAGCAGTACATCTTAGAGAAAGGCGGTACAAATGCAGTGCCTAAAAATTGGACAGTACAGGCTATCTCAAAGAAGTACTGTACTGGCTAAAGCAGTACGCTTGGTTATCTTAGCTATTGGAAAAACCCACCAAGCAGCAACAGAGGAAATACCAATTTCCGTGAATTATATACACGGGTGGACACAAAATAGCGAATTAAATTAAATGAATCTGTACGAAAGTACTATCCACTTGCCATAAATAACAACCTTACGCAAATACTGCAAAGTATCTTGGCAGGACTCTCGATGCAAAGCTGCGCTGGAAGGCACATATCAAAAAGAAAAAGGAAACCTTGGAAATTCGATATAAAGAAATTTATTTTCTAATGGGTAGGAATTTAGTCGTAGCGATAGAAAATTATTTTTTCTTATACAACCAAATACTAAAACCCTTTGGGGGTGTGCCAAACAAAGTAATATCCAAATCATACAAAGGTTTCAGAATAAAGTACTAAGGAGCATGGTGAAAGCATCTTGGTACATCAGAAAATTGCGATATCCATAGGGTATTTAAGATTTCCACTTACATGTGGATACTGTGCGGAGTGAGAACTTACGAGCGGAGACTCCATCGCCATGTGAATATTGCGGCAGTCTAGGTACTAGAAAACACGGGCCTATTGAGAAGACTCAAAAGAAGCCCTTCGAGTTACTGTAATGAATAGTGCCAATTTTACAAACTGAAGTGATTCGCCTTTACGGATTCTAAGATGACGTCAGTGGACATGTTAGCTTTATTTTTTTCTAGTATTTTAATTAACACCAAAACAATTTGTATTCCAGGACGATGTAAGTGTTCCTTGATAGAAGATAAATTCGATATTTTCCTCTCTACGAGCAGAGAATTTAATAACTTTAGTTTTGTTAATATATTTAATATAAGATTATTTTGTGAATAATATGACTTCATGACAGATATAGCATTCGTTATTTCTTGCTGCAACTTCTAAAATTACCCAACTAAATTAAGCAACATTATTTCCCTTCGCGGTGGAACCACAACCCACAATTGAAATTTTAAATGACACGGTGGGAAAGTGATACCTCATTTGAAAGCCCTTTTTGCCCTGAATACTGAACGGTTTACATTTTCCAAATTTATCGATATGTTGTCGAGATTATTTAATTTCAAGTTACGAACGCGTTCTTCGTTTATGTCGTTGAAAGGAAGTCCAATTGTTCAATCTGTCCTTACAAAAACTGCAAAAGTAAAGGGAAAAAACACAATTCAACGCCAGAAAAGATTTTTGAAGTGAAAACTTCTATAGCCGCGCTGAATGACATTTGGGTAGAGGGTAAACTCATAGATTTGCGTCATCGTCATCAATAGCTGCGTTCCATATCAAATTTCTATTACTCAAAGATGTGTTCAAAAGAACACATCTATAGGCATATATTTAAAGTTGGCTCTGAACGTCAAACTTAATAGTCAACGTTTTTGGCAGTGTTGAGAGAACGTAGCGTCTCTAAGGAAATATCAACCCGTAGAATTAGTGTGTAATACAAGAGTAAGAACTTTTACCGGATGTAACTGTAGATGTACTAGTGCCGGATTATTGGAAAGTTTTTGGCAGTGTTGACAGAACGCAGCACCTCTAAGGAAATATCAACCCCTATAATCAGTGTGCAGTACAAGATAAAGTACTTTTGACGGATGTACTAGTAGATATACTAGTGCCGGACTATCGGAATGTTCAAATGACTGGATTGTATCGAAGAATTCATGGTAAATCACGAATCAGACCCATCAAAGTTTCAGGAAACCAAATGTACTCGTGTGCTCTCCAAAGGAAGGAAACTCCAAAATAAAATTAATAGTCAGCGATATAGAGATAAGAATAAGAAAACAACTTGTAAATACAAGTTGCAATAGTTAATTCAGAAATTACAGATGAGAAGGAGGAAAAAATTAAACGTCGTAAAGAATATTCCAAACAAAAATTAATTTACATACAGATAAATCTTCATAAGCAGTTATAAGGCATGTTTCTAAAAGTCAAAATTTCCATAACTCACAAATTGCAGACCCATTGCCTCATTTTGCTGACCTATCAACACAAAATCAACCAAACATTCCGGATTCAAATTCATATTATGATGATGACATTAACAGTCATTCTCCTTCAGAAGTGAGTTATGTTCCAGAATTACATAAAACAATACTAACAAACTATATACCAAATTTGATTAATTAACATACTGATAAATCCTCAAAACCAGTTTTAAAGCTGTTTTTTTTTTCAAAAGTTTTCACTTCAGTCGGCAGTGCCTGACTGCCTATATTTTTTATTAGTTTAACAAATGCTCAAATTGTGCGCCACCAAATTCCATACAAAAATACAAATTACGTTCTGTGGCGTAATTTGACGGCATTCTGCCATAATGCGTCGATGTAACTCTTCCAAACATTATGGTTCTCTTGCATAAATTCTACTCTTTAGATGACCCCACAAGAAAATGTCCAGAGAACTTAAATCAGGTGAGCGGGCCGGTCATTCTAGAGCACCTCTCGGTCCAATCCATTGTCCCGGGAAAACTCTGTCCAGAAACTCCCGAACAGCCTGCGTATAATGTGGTGGCGCTCCATCTTTTTGAAAAGTCAAATGGCCTTCGAATTAACGATCACTATTTTCTTTCAACGACATAAACGAAAAACGTGTTCATAACTTGAGATTAAATAATCTCGAAAACAAATCGATAGATTTAGAAAATGTTAGCCGTTTAGTATTCAGGGCTAAACGGACTTTCAAATGAGGTATAACTTACCCCACCGTGCCATTTAAAATTTCAGGGGTTGTGATTTGGCTACAAATTTTCTTGTAAAAGCTGTCCCCCTAATAAACAAAATTGACAGTTCCGAGAGTATTTTGAGAAACCATTTTGAACAATCCGAAAATCCCTCTATTTCGTTTTCAATTGCCCGCCTTGTAGTAATTTCAGTATTATATCAATATAACGTGAGTCCCAAAAGTCTTGGAATCCACTCTTGCCATGAATTTGAAGACGTCGCTCATTTCTTAATTCCAGACATAAAAATAAATTATCAAATGTCATTTTTAAGTAGCTGTCAGTGGTCTTTAGGTTATGTCGCATTGTTTCTAGTGTTAAGTTTAACAATTTCATTAGTTATAAATAAAACGCCTTCTCATAAATTTAACACTGATTTATTTTATAGTGTTGTGAATTATAAAAACAAAGAAGAACAAACATTACAACAGTAGTTGAATGTGTTGTTCATTTTCACAAATAGACAAATTAATTCACTGTTTAATGTTATTTCTTCCGGTCTTACTTGATTTATTTAAATTAAAAATGTTCACAAAAGAGCAGAAAACTTTTATTGTCGAAAGTTAATTTCGTAATGGTAGGCGCCTGGAAAATGGTGAATGGGAATACAGTATCGACCCGTGCTTTGAAAAATTTTAGGCAACGCTTTCCGCTTAGGCAACGTTTTCCTATGGCTGTATTTAAAAGGAATCAGTTTAGAATGCAGCTATTACGATCAGCTTATTGCTTTCGAAGTAATGGTAACATTAACAACAAATCAAGAAGTGGAAGGCCTTGTATTAATAATGAGAATATTATAAACATTATCAGAAATGCAGTCCAAGACGAACCTACCACTTCAATTAGGAGACTAGCTCAACAGTTGAATTTAAGTCGTACTACCACTAACAGGATTATTTGTCAAGACCTTCACATGAAACAATATAAGTTGCAAATGTACCAAGAACTTTTACCACTCGATTATTATAAAAGACTGGCCTACTGTCGGTGGTTCAATGAAAATATGAACGACGAAGTATTAAATTTAACTTTTTTCACTGATGAAGCCTGGTTTCATCTTAACGGATACATTAATTTCTAAAACATGCGCATGTGGAGTATTGACAACCCACATTTTTTTAGAGAGACCCCACTGCATCCAATAAAAGTTGGTGTGTGGTTAGCAATGTCAAGACGCAGAATTATTGGTCCAATATTTTTTTATGGTAATTTAAACGGTGCCACTTATAGAGCCATTATTTTGCAACAATTTATTAACGAACTTCATGATGATGAACTCCAAAATGGCTTCTTCCAACAAGATTCTGCTAGACCGCACATTGCCCATGAAACATTAAATTATCTTTAGAAATTATTCGACGTCAGGCTAATAAGTAATAAGCAAAGACCAATTTCCACCACGTTCTTTGTGATTTAACTCCTCTGGACTTTTTTCTTTTTCCATATTTAAAATATTCAGTATTCAGCAGTCCAGTGCATACAGTAGAAGATCTGCGAAACAATGTAATAAGAAAATGTGAAGAAATAGACAACACATTATTACAAAATGTGTTCGATAACATAAAACGGCGAACTAATTTGTGTATTCGTGAAAATGGACACCACATTCAACATCTGTTGTAACGTTTGTTCTTTGTTAATTCTATAATTCACAACACTATAAAATAAATCAGGGTTAAATTTATGAGAAGGCGTTTTATTTATAACTAATGAAATTGTTGATCTTAACACCAAAAACAATGCGACATAACCTCAAGACCACTGACAGCTACTTAAAAATGACATTTCATAATTTGTTTAATTTTATGTGTCTGAATTTAGAAATGACATACTTCTTCAAATTTATGGCAAGAGTGGATTACAAGACTTTTGGGACTCACGTTAGTATATAGTATTTGAAGAAACTAACTTAAAGCTATTTTGTTAAATTATTGTATATAAGACTTCTAAAAGACGTATCAATAGACATGTAAGATTAGGTAAACAAATCAGATAGATACGACCAGATGGGATTAAAAATAAGACTAAACAGACAAAACTCAAGAAACAAAACAATATAGAAAAAAGAGCAGTGAATGATGTATAAGACTAAAGCGGCAGGACTAGCTAGACAGATATGTCTAGAAAGGCAATAGAAATTGACTTTTTGGCAATATTCGACAGAGAAGACAAGACAGACATGACTAGGTAGCTTAAAGGCTAATATTTAAATGTTATTATAACATATTTTTGAAATATATTGGAAAGTGGTTTATAAATTAGCATGTTCAGTACATTTACAATCTAGGTAGATGGAAAATCTAATGATAATCCCATTCAAACTGAAATATGAAATCGCATGAACGTCAATAATAAATAAACATGAAAATTAAAGTTATGGAATCTGCTCCATTTAGGCGTTGGTTTTAAATGAGTTCTTAGAAAAGGATGTATTTTATCCTGAGGCGCCGCACCCGCTACCTGATTTATAAGCCTTTTTCGTACAAAACCGACACGCGAATATACTACACCAACATTATAATGTATGCATATTTAAAATATCAGAGATATTATGCATAAGATATTTTATGCCTCCAAAGCTTTCAACGATTCCAACTTGTCTTCTACCAATTTACAAATGCTTGCAAGAAATTAACATAAGTTAATGTAAGAAAAAACAATACATACATAACATTGCAAGTAAAAGTGTATGTTTAATGTAGTCTGATCTAAGTCTAGTTTCGACTACCTGCCTAATCCTGCCTAATCTTGTCCGCATAGACTTGTCTATCTCGTCTTATCTGCCTGCCTGTCCTGTGTCCAGTCTATGTTTTTTATGCGTGGTCTGTGTAGACTATCTATCTAGAATTGTCTGTGTATTCAAATTTTAATTCAAATTCTAGTTTATTCTTAGATATCTTTTAAACTACTGATTAACGTTTAATGATAACGTTTTTTGTTCACTTCCTGACTTTGTGAATTTTGGTTTTACTGAGAAAAAAAAAGAAATTCTGCAGGCAAGAACATTATGAGTTAATACCCTGCTCATCCAAACGAATGATATGTAAATAATACATATGAGACAAGTCCAAACAAAACAAAAAGATGATAATATAGCTGCGGTATAGCTGGGTTGATCCTTAATTCCCTGAGGTGTGTGATTATATTTCTGAATTCCTATACGATTCTACGCTCCTTTGGAAAGGGATAGGTTGCTTTTAACATTTTTTAATTAGTACCAATTATGTGTCTATTTTATAATATATGACCGGATAGTTCCCAAATGTATGTACATGGTACTGTAAGAATTTTTAACTTGACAAGTAGGGCTTGCAATATCCTATTATTTTAAGCCGGTTAGTGATCCGAGCAACGTTTTTATGTGCAAGGAAAACCCTACGAGTTTTTGTCGAAGTTCCTCACACTAATATGCCAGACGCGAAAACGGAATCGGTTTCAGCATGAGACACTTTAAAAAGACTATCTACTCCCACTGTTAGACGCACTTGTCTTAACAAAAACGCTTTACTTTTAACTATATTTTACTATTAAGAAATTATTTTACTATTAAGAAATAAGTTATTAGTGCAGAACCATTTGTAAAGCTTTTCTAATGTAACATTTGATGGTATGGTTTGTTTCCGCCAAAGATCAAAATGCAGTGATTTTATCCAATATATTTAATCATATCGGCTGTGTATGGAGAAAATAACAACGGTTCTAATATATTTCCTTGAAGTGCACCCAAGTTAACTCCACTTGCGTTTGACAGTGCAATCCTCTCCACTAAATCGATTTTGATGTTTTTTTTTCCTGTTCGCCAAAAACGACTTGAAACAATTGTGTGTTTTACCTCTAATGCCATATGATGCCTGTAATAGTGCATAGTGAGAGACGCAGTCAAATGATTTTCACAGGTCGCAGAAGACACTCACCCGGTCTTATTTGTCTAGTTTTCTCTGTCTAGTCCTGCCTTTCCAGTAATCTTGCTAGATTCTCTTAAATCCATTAATCATAAATAAAATCACTTATTTCAGTATTACAGGTAACAATACATTGAACTTATTTTTCCTAGTCTTGTCTGTCTAGTCTTGTCCGTCTAATCTTGTCCATCTAGGCTTCTTTATCTACTCTTGGCGGTCTAGTGCTGTGTATCTTGTCCTTTTTGTCTAGTTTTATCTGTCTAGTCTTGTTAGTGTGGTCTTATCAGTATAATCTTGTATACCTAGACTTGTATGTCTCGCCTTGTCCGTCTAGTTTCTTGTGTTTAGTTTTCTGGTCTGTCAAATATAAATAACGTAGATAGATTATATGAAATAATTATCGATTTATACAAACATACATTCTACATTACACAAAAATAATGGTATAGTAATTTTATTATCATTGCTAATTATTTCACGTCGCAATTACACTCTCTAAGCATATAATCATATTGTCGTTACACGAAGACACAATTTTTATTTAGGGTAAGAAGGATGAAAAAAAAAAATGCAGAACGCCAAAGGGCTTCAATTCTGTTCTATAATTTGAATTAATGCACAATTTTTGGGTACCGGGCAACTTTAAATATGTAGCGTGTCCTAATAAAAAATCTCTGCGCTCTGACCATGGAAATTTTATTTCTGTATTCACCCAACCGCCCTAGAGGGAAATTCATGCATTTCATTTGGCCACCCGTCTTTCTACCGTACCGAACAAAACAAATGGGTTTATTCTTAAATTATAGGGCCTTCAAGGTAAATGTGTCGTTTATTAACATTTCTTTACCATGTCATACCTTTATTAAAGGAAAGGTTATAATACAGTAGGTATTAATTAAAGCAAGCTTGTTCGAATTGTTATTGCCAGTCTTTTCGACGTGTGAGCTTGTAACGATTACACAACTGTGTGTATATGAAAAAACAAGTATTTTTTGTTTTTATTATAACATTATATAGATTTAAGTGTGTAGTTTCTCTTTTTCATCCTTATTTTCAATAATCAATGTGTATAGAGGAATATTTAATTTTATAGTGAAAAAAAAGAAATGTAAGGTGGAGTGGGGTAAAAACGACCCAGAAATTGTTATTTTTGAAAAGTTTACTTTAAACTGATGTATTTTCTATCTACGGTATAATCTTGATAATTCGACACATATGGATCCAGCAAACGGCTTATCGATAACAGATTATCAGAAAATTCCGGATTATCGGGAGTTAAATAACAATTTTACATATTTTATGTACAATTATAAGTATATAAGTATAACAAATAAGTATATACTAAGAACACATAAATAACTAGAAACATATTATACAAAATAATCATTTATTGCTTTTTGTTTCTTTGACTTAAACATTTTATCAAAAACGCACTCTTGCAACTTTTTTAGCACTAACACACCAACACTTGCTATGGCGTTTTATTTTGCACATTTCGTACAAATATTGAGTGCGTTGAATTCGTTACCTTTGACAAATTTGCCTGATGATTTCTTTGTCAGAAAGGGACTGCAAATTTTCCTCGCTTGTGTTTTGAAGCTAATCTTTTATGTCATCGTTTGTCAGGGTAACATCCTCTTCATATTTGCTGGAAAGCTCTTGCAAAAAATTTGAAGACAATTCTATAGTGCAGTTAGCTTGCAGGGAATTGTTGATCAGGTTATCAGAGTTAAAATCAGGGTGTGTTGGCCAGACCTTTTTACACGAACACGGAATGGTGTCGCTTTTGACTTTATTTCAGCTGTGCGCCATCACTAGCTCGAACATCATCTTTCTAGGTTATTTTTTCGTAAAATTGTTTTGCCTTTTCACGGAGAATATCTCCCGATAATGGTGTATGCCGGGCACGCTCTTGCATAAACCAAGTAAATAAAGCATTTTACATTTCAGGACAATCACCTGTTTTAACTGTCTTTCTTTCCTTTAAGTTCCCCTCAGCAGTCCTGACGAATTGCAGGATTTTGTGGCGGTTGACGTAGATGCCATAGATCGTGGAACTTCCAACGCCATAAGTGCGGGCGAGGTTTGCAGTGGGTTCTCCTTTATCAGGATTATTGATGATCTCCTGTTTTTGATACAAACTTAAAGTGACGTGTTTTCGTTTGTTTGACATTGTACACTAAATAACTACATGCACTAAATACACCCGATATATGACAAACCAAAAACAAAACAAGATGTAATGGAGCGGCGAACAAAATGAATAGATAGAGAAAGAGTGGTGAGAGGGAAGAGCACGATCGGGCATTTTTACTTATCCGGTGCGGCGTGGCGACAAAAAAAAGAAGTGTTTCTCCAAACCGTCGGATTACTGGAACTGTTCGACTAACCAACCTCCGAATTACCAAGATTATACTGTATTCCACTAAAACCTAATAATCCTAGTGTTTTTATTTAGCGTATGGTTTATTCCTTAAGTTGCATTAATTTGGATTAAAAATATCTTGCGAAACTTAGGATTTTCCTAATAAATTAATAACAGTGCCACTAGGGCGGACTTGCCCCGGAACTGGGGCAAAACTGCACGTACCTGTTTAAAAATTATTGAATCTTATTTCCTTATATTATGGGACAAAAGCGGAAATATTATTAGTAATAAAATAGCATAAAAATAGAAATTTTAATTTTTATTCAGTCATCGTATAGACAACCTTTGTTGCAGTTTCCACAAACCCAGTACATGCAATTAATGCACTGGATCCACGCCTTTTTGTTAGTGTAACAGCGAAAATCGCCTTTACAAATGCTACATGGATTATAATTTTCTATAGAAGAAGACTTACAAGTTTTTACCTTGATGTTTTTCTCAGGAAACAATCGTATCATCGTTTCTTCTGAAGTTATAACTTCCTCGTCTTTTGCAACTCTTTTCTTCTTTTTAACAATTTCTGTAAAATTTGATGTTATAGTTTCAAGCAGGAGATTTTCTAAATTTATATTGCAGTTCTCTACTAACCGGGCAGAGCTTGTTGAAGACTGTGGTGGTGATTTTACTTCAGCAGATATTCCTGGCAACAGAATTTTCTTCGGCAATTATAGACTGGTCTTCAACAGAAGATAACTCAATGATTATAGGAGGCTGTGCAACAGCTTCTTCAATCATTTGTTCATACATTTGATTTAATGAAACAGTTGAGTAGGTAAGAATTAAAATTTAACATTGGATAAATTCGTGCTATAGTGCGGTTTTACCCCGATGGATAGTGCGAGTTTGCCCCATGCTGAAATGTGTCACTTCAAAGAGTTACGTTAGATTAAAATTGTAACAAAATATATAAAAGAACTGATATATTTTATTAATATCTAACTTACCTTACTATACTTTGTGCCTATCGAAGGTAAACGCATAGATTTGTACGATTTGTACATAACACATAACTATTGCTTAAATTATCGTTTTATAATGCTTAACTCAATCTTTGCTGTGCACCTGGAAACACCATGAACTTTGTCGAACGAGTTAATCGGGGGAATTAGAATACATGGCGGCCACCCATGTTGATCATAGAATACTAACTAAAGGAAGATTTCCTTATGAGGATTTGCCCCGTGTAATGATTGACTCCACTGTACCTTACTTAAAATGTGCTTACAACTCACAAAACTGGTTGCTCATTCAATGAGTAGTATTTTATAGTTAATAACATGTGAACAAATTCTACTTGATAATAAATCAAATCTTTAAAATGAATATCTTCATTATTTTAAAAATTATTATATTTAAAGAAATCGCAATCGTATATTTCACAAATCGCAATCGTATATTAATCGTCCAAATAAATTATCAAATAATTTATTTGGACGCAATTCTTATGGAATTATAGCATTTTTTGGAATTATTTTGATGAGTATTAATTTTAATATTATTTTTACGTGACACCCGTTCTGTTATACTGTTATCGATGTGGAAAACATAGTATTGTGAAAATATTTCAAAGAAGAAATTTTGTCGATTCAAATTACTATATACAAAATACAATCATTAGTTATAATCGTGAAAATATATTTATTTAATATTAGAGATAAAAACTAAATTATTTTTAGCATCTATAATAAAAAATGCATAAATATTAGCACCAAAATCCGACACTACACGACTGTTATCAAACCCTAAATACTCTACGCCAGCGAGACATTACGCCAGAGAACATCGAGAAGGTTGAAAGAAAAATTATCCGAAAAATCCTTGGCCCAAAACTAACAGACGAAGGATATCGTCTACAATCACACACTGTCACAGAAAAATACTCGAACATCGAAACCGATTTCCGCAAACGACACTTAAATTCTACGGGTACGTTATGAGACTATATCACAACCGACTAACAGGGAGAGTTTTGAAGTACATACAGAAAATGAAAACGACAACAGTCTGGGTAAAACAGGTCCAAATCGATCTAAAGTCGAAAAATCTTTAGATATAAGAAATGGGAAATTATATGAGTGGAAAAACCCAAAATAACAAGAGCAAAATGGACAGATGAACGTCGAGCTAAACATAGCCAGATGATGAAACAGTTCTGGAAGAACAAGGAAAATAAAAGTAACAGGTCATAATTTGCTTTATGTGATCCCTGTGGGTCTAAACAATATAAATAAATAAATAAATAAATTATTTTTAAAATTTTTAATTTTAGTTTAAAATTTTATTGTATATATTGTTTCACCAACATTATGGCTTCCTCAGGTTAGATATTATAATTGAATTGAAAAAAAAACAATTTATGTTTTTATCTTTAATCTTGAGTTCTTCTTTTAACCAGGTTTATGAAGAAGCCACAGTGTTTGTGAAACATATCTTATATTTATACAATAAAATTTGTGAAACATATCTTATAAATATTTATACAATAAAGTTAAAAACAATTTATGTTTTTATCTTTAATATCGAAATGAAGTTTCAACAAATAACTCCACAACCAATCAATAGAACTTTTCATATTTTAAATTTTTTTGTGCGCATGTGTCAATTTCCGCAATGTTTTTCGGGCACTTTTTGACGTATAAAACCAGTGAAAATAACAAAATGTGCCTGAAAATTTCATATTCCCGCCTTTTAAACATGGCCAACGCGCATGCGCTTAACTAACCGTAAAAAGGTCTATTATAATTTTTCTTAAGAAACTCTTCTATTTCATTATTTAAGTACATGAATGTTCTAAGTGAAATGAAAATGAAATAAATATATGAAACAAATTAGGTACGATTTGATTTAAAATTTTCTTGAAAATCAAAGCTTGTTCACTTTCATAAAAAAATCATCATCATTGTATGTCTATATCGATTAATAGTTCACTGAATTGAAAAAATCATTATATTTTAACCACGCTTAACAGTATAAAGATGCGATTACAAAGGTGAACATCGTCAGAGGTCGGCTTCTTTTTTATGAAGTAACCAAACTTTGTTTAGTGAATAATTATTCTGAAAAATACAATACTAGAATAATATAACAGAATTTTGAAATAAAAATCGGAAAAGTTGCAAATTTTAAGGTTCAAAATACTGCTAGGAGCTAGAGAAAATTCCTGTTTTTCCGAGGGTCTTTTCGAGGAATTTTCTCTTCCTTTGGTCAATATCCAAATTTCAAATCCGACCATCAACAGCTCCCAAACACTAAATTCCTAGTTTCGCGATTTGCGTTCGAAAACGCCAGGGGAAGAGCGAAATATTTCGGCAAATTCTACAGATCCACAAGGCTAGTTCCAAGATCATATATGTAGTTATCAAAAAAAAGAATTAAGAATTTTCCGACAATTTCATCAGTTCCCCATCGTCCGAAATCTAAGCATCAATTTTTCCGAAAATAGAAGGGAAACTGTTACAACAACTTTTTCAGTTTCCCAAGGTTCATAATTCATAATCTATATCATAAGTTCATAAAATGTATAACGATATTTCTGAAAATCTAGTATAAACTTCACTTTCCTTACTTTGGTCCAAAATCAAGGAAAAACTTTTGTATATATGTAATAATTTTCCTATGACGCCTTCTGTTCCTCATGGTCTGATCCAAACTGTAAGTAGAGATACTAGAAAGTCTCCAACCTCCTTCAGTTCCCATAGTCTGGTCCAAAGCCTAAGAAACAGTTTTCCCGAAAATCGAGGAAACACTCCAGATATTCCACAAAACTAAACATTGCTATTTGAAACATTGCAAAACGAAAATTTCTCAAAATCCCAGGAAACCAAACCGATTTTCCGATTCTTTTCCTTCTAACGATTCGAACAGGACAGTGAAAACTGCCGAAAGTCATATAGCTGGCTTTCTTCCGGGAAATAAATAAGAATAAACAAATAATACGGCACAGGCAGGGCTAAACACACAACGGTCGGAGCAATCGTGTGATAAGTATAAATAGATAATATTAACGAAATAGGATTAAAAATATTATTCTATGCACGCAGAAGTCTAGAAAGAAGACCAAATATACAAAACTGATGTAACAAGATGAAGCAGACAAGATTACAAAGATATTGGAAACTATTGATCCATCAAACTATACCATTCAGATTAGGCAGGTACGACTAGGTTGGACAAAATTAGTTGGACAAAACTAAACAGAGAAGACTAGGCCGACAAAACTAGACAGATAAGATTAGAGAACATGACAGGACAGAGAAATATACAAATACGCCTAGACAAACACGTCTAAAGTGTTAAGACTAAACAAACTATTAGTGAAACAGACAACACTATACTTATTAGAAACAGGACTATATAGATTAGACCAAGGCTGTTCAAACATCATGATCACGATCTGTTGGTTGACCGTGCCATGATTTATAATAGTTTCAAAAAATTGGACTGATCTATTAAAACTATAAATTTAGATTAGGAAAGTTTAGTAGTAGCTATTAACAAGCGTTGAAAATCAGATACAGATTTAAACAGATACATTTTTTTTTTCTGCCAATGTAGATTGCGGGCAGTGTTGCCATCTTACAATTAGTGGATTTTCCACTAAAACTGGTTTCAACCCCCCTTTTAGTAGCGAAATATTGCTTTTAGTGGCTGGTGAATTTTTTAGTAGTTTAGTGGAATTCAGATTGGATTACTGAAAACGCGATCGCTCGACCGCTAAGCCACTTAGACATTTCTACTTCATCTAATTTTCAGGAGTATATATTTTTACTGTGTATGCAACACTTGTCCGTTCGAATGACATGGCATCAAACGAACCATTCCAACGAAAGTAGTAGAGTTTACAATTAGAAACAAATACTTTCACACGATCTGGGACTACTCATTGTGTCGTATTATTTTCGCGAATTCAACTATGTCGAAATAACAATATACGCAAAAGTTTCGGGATTATTGGCTTAAAGACCCATCATATATTACAGTAAATTACACAATAGGTATCTACATATCTAGACCTTGCTGAACTTCATGAGTGTAATGGTATTGTCTCTGCTATAAAGAAGACACTTAAACGATTTGATCTGCGACTTGAAAATTTAATGGGCATTGGTACAGATAATGCTTTTGTTATGGTTGGAATAAATTGCGGAGTCTTAACCAGATTGAAAGAAGAGGTACCACACCTGATTTTGGTGCGTTGCTTGTGCCATTCTTTGCAACAGACTATTTCAGCTGCTGCAAATATTTTTTTAAAGATAAATATGGAATTTTTAATTATAGAAACATATCGCTCCTCTTCGCTCTTCGGTTTAGTCGCTCCTCTTCCAGATAATCTCTTTATAAGAAGTTATACAAAACCATCAACAATGGACAGAAACCGCTAAAAATAGTTCAAGCGTGCCAGACAAGGTGGTTGTGAATAGAGTCCACTGTATCGAAAATATACACGCAATGGTTAGAGTTAAAAACACATTTTTCCATAGCTAAGGTGCATGGAAGGTGTCGCACGGCTGAGTTATTGCACTCTATGTATTCGAATGAGCCACTGATGAATTACTCATATATTTCAATTTATATTCAATATTAATTGAAATAAACAGAATTAATATAATGTTTAAGACAAAATTGTGTGGTTCGCTGACCAATCTGATAGATATGCTTGTCAACAAAGTTATTTTATGTAAAAATAATTTAATATTTTTACTCAAAAATCAGAGATTTCTTGCATCAAAGATTTTATCTGGTATTCCGATTTGAAAAGAAGATACTTGAAATGAGAGAAAGAGGATTACCACGGGAAGACGAAGAAATTATGCGGAATCGGTGCATACAATTAATAGTACGACTAATAGAAGAAATAAAAAACAGGTTACCGGAAAATTTTACATTGATGAAATAGATTTCCTGAGTAAGTGATGAACAAGCACTTAATCACAACAAAGATAATCTAATTGACATAATGGCTCAGTTCAATAAAAGTGCAGAATTTATACCAAGAGTCGGTGATCAGTGGCGACGAATTCATTTATTGAAATGGAATGATAGCAAAGATACAAAGAAATGTTGGTTTGAAGTATTGCATTTCAAGGGTGCTCAAGGGGAATCTAGATTTGAGGAATTAGCGACTTTTAAGATTACTCTCTTAATACTGCCTCATTCCAATGCCGATATTGTTGTAGCAGTATGGATATAATATATAACAAGCAGAGGATGAGAATGAACTTAAATCTTTTAACTGATATAGTAAGAATACGCTGTAGTTTAAGGTTGGAAGGAAAATACTGCAACTAATATGAAATTCCAATAAACGTTATGAAACAAATCGGTACCAAAGAATCGTATTAATCTGAAACCAACGATGACGGTTCGGACAAAAACGATTCATCTGAAGAAGACGAATAAATTTAATTTGTTGTTCTGATTTTCCCGACTTTGACTTGATCTACTAATTGTATGTTGATGTACTGATTGTTAATATTTTATCGTAATAATAATGGAAAGTAATTACTAATTACTAATATACTTTTTGTTTTCTTTCGTAAAAAAAACATTTACTTGAAAATTTTGCGATTATGATAGTAGGGCCGTATTTTTGCAGTAGTTTTCTGGTGGTTTTAGAAGTTGAATCTAGTGGTGAGCTAGTTTAACTGTTGGCAACACTGATTGCAGGTTATTAACTACACTTCAAGCATTGCGGCCAAGTGGTATTTTGCCCACGTTTCTCATTTGGTTTAGCCCAAAAGTTTTACTTTCGGAAGTTTATTAAGTCCTATTATTATTCCCTCACACGTGTAACTGCCACACCGAGGAAGTGGATAAGACTCTATTTCTTCCTCGTCATTCCTTAGTCTGTGTGGATGGCTCTTTAAATTACTTACAGATTTGTCGTGCAAGTACCTCAAAGTGGCAGTGTATGAGAGTCTATTTCTCCCTCGTCATTACATAATCCTCGGAAAGGTCTTAACTGGTTACACCTATCTGTTTTAAAAAATATATTTCTTCCTCCCATATATATTCTGTAAAGTTGGGTGGCGTTAATTTATTACACATTTGTCTTCTAGTACAAATGCGGCCGATACTCGCTTCCGGGACCCAAATTCGGGACCTCCAGATATGTTAGTTAACGCTCTAACTCTGTAGACTACGAGGCCGACAACACAGATACAGATGGTCTGGATATGATCTGGACAGATGAACACGAGTGAGCTAAAACGAGGCGGGTTAGATTAAACATTCTAGACTACCGAGGTAAAATTAATTGCATATGACTCGTTCGATAAAGGTACATAAAAAATGTCAATTAGGCAAAACTATAAAGAAAATATTGTATACAATGGGTTAAATCCACAGGACTATACAGAGACGAGAGATTGGACCATTTTGGACCATTATTTGGACCATTGCCGAAGTTTTATCGACTGTGAAATTCTAATAAACTAGACTTCATTCGCCTTATTCATTAGTTTTTTAATAATATCCAGTTGTTATTTAAGTCAATATAAACATGCTTAATAAACATAAATTTAATGTATCTTGGGAGGTCTGCGAGGCATCTTCTAAAATTTACATACATTATACCTGGCTAATAAACTAGTTGGGTGATATCCATCTATAAAAGTAACACAATAAAAAATATAGATTAATAAATTAATTACTAAATTTTCACAGTTATTCCAAAGATAATTAATATAAAAATCATTATAATATTGTGTATTTAGATGAAATAAATCAAAGAAATCATTAATTAAAAAAATCTCGATCAACACGTCTGATCGGCATTTAATTTAGTTTACATAAACTGCGTACATACAAGCCCATTGGGACATTCGATTTGCATACTTAATTGTGGCTCCCTGCATTAAAAGATAATAATTCTTCGTGGTAACCCTTCCAATTAATTCTGTATTAAAATGAGAGCAAACTAGAATGCTATAAGCAAGCGCCTTTGCACATTTAATCGTACCAGATGGGACGATAACAAGAATTGGTTTACAAAAATAAAAACATGACAAAATAATGAAGCAAAAAAAAATGTATGAAAAGGATGTTTAGAGAATTCAAGTTAGTTTTATGCGTAATTTATTCCATTTTTTTTTTAATTGTTTAAACGAAACTTAATTATTCTTATTTCGGTTAAAAAGTGTTGCGGCGTTAATGCGATTATAATTTCGTAACATTCTTTCTTATTAGTATTTTTTTAAATAAATTTATAAACCACTTCGTTATGAAAATGCAGTCTTTGCAATACATAATTACGAGTTAAGTTGAGTGGATTTAATGTCATAGCAAATTGTAGTTGAATTATTGTGCTCGTTCTTATTTCATATCTGCTTTAATTATCTAGCAAATTATAGTGCGCCGCTGATTGACGTAAATATTGCAACAGCTACTTCATTCTAATCAATAAAACGATTGCTAGAAACGACAAGATCAAAGAGATAATTGTAGAGGAAGAACATTCTCCAGAGATAATCTTGGATTTTGGATTATATAGACAACTCAACATACAATAATATATCTTCTATTATATGAATATATATATATATATATATATATATATATATATATATATATATATATATATATATATATATATATATATATATATATAAACATCGCACAGCCGAAACTACTGAAACTAGAAACATGAAATTTGGAGAGTAGTGTCTTTTTGTGACGTAGAGACTAGGGATTGCAATCCGGTGTTATTTTCAATCCGATCGATTGCGGATGGAAATTAGGTTGATCTTATCAGGATAATTTTCTCTTTTCGTTCCAAAATGGACTGTTTCCAGGATAATCGAGTGAGTGTATTATATAGGTAGTTTACACACACACTCTCTCTCTCTCTCCGTGGCGCTACAGTCCTATATGGACCCGGGCCTCCCTTAATTTTCTCCTGCAATTCTCTCTACTTCTGGCTGCATTTTCTCAATTTCGGCTTTGTAGAAATTGTTCCGCATCTTTCTCGACATTTTCCGCCCATTGACGACGTGGTCTTCCTCTGGTTCTGGTGCCTTCCAGTTGTGCCTTATATATCTTTTTTGGGATTCTTTCATCTGGCATCCTAATCATATGTCCAGCCCACTTTAATCTGAGGATTTTTATATGTGTTACCACATCTGGATAGATGTTACCACATCTCAAGCAAAGAGATAAGGACATGATTTTGGGAACATGGAATATTAGAACGCTGTACCAAGCGGGAGCCCTAGACGCGACACTTTAAAGAAATACCACCTTACACACACACTTTAATTAAGAAATACCACCTTGATATTACAGCCATACAGGAAATGAGATGGACAGGACAAGGACGACTAAGGAGACAGGAATGGGATATCTACTACAGTGGAACAAACAACAACATTCACGAATTCGGGGTTGGTTTCGTAATCAACAACAGATTTAAAAACAAAATAATTAGTTTTAAACCCATCAATGAACGAATATGCTACCTAAGCGTAAGTGCCAAGTTCCATAACATATCAATCTTCTCAGTTCACGCCCCAACCGAAGAAAAAGAAGACCAAACTAAAGAAACCTTCTACTCAGAACTAGAAAGAGAATTTGATAGGACACCAGAAAACGACGTTAAGATAATTATGGGAGATCTCAATGCGAAAATAGGCAAGGAGCAAGCCTACCTACCTATAGTGAGAAAACATAGCCTACATGAAATATCCAACGACAACGGAGAAAGAGCAATAGAATTTGCGGCAGCCAAGAGGTTGGTAATAAGAAGTACAACATTCCTTCACAAACAAGTACACAAGGGTACATGGACATCACCAAACGAAAACACAGTGAACCAGATAGATCATGTACTAATATCTGCAAGACATTACTCAAGTATAACGGACATAAGAACTATGAGAGGGGCAACGTCCGAATCTGACCACTTCTTGGTAAAAACGAGACTAAGGGAAAAAATTAACAAAGCAAGAACAATTCCAGGAATCAGAACGCCCAAATACAATATACACAAGCTCAAAGAAGAAGAAACTCGACTGAGCTACGCACAGAACCTCTCTGAAAATATCGAAACGGAGGGAAGGGGCAATGATCAAGAGGGAGTGGACGATATATGGATGAGAATCAAAGGAAAAATAAGTAACGCGGCACAAGAAATACTAGGAACTACCGAAAGGAAAACTAGAGACATTTGGTGGGACCACGACTGTGAGGAAGCCATAAATAGACGAAACGAAGCCAAGAAAGCACTACTACAGAGACCCACAAGAGCCAAAGATGAAAGATACCAACTACTTAGAAGAGAAGCAAAGAGGACTTGTAGGGAAAAGAAGAGAGAAATGCTAAATAAAAAAACTGAGAGAATTAGAACAAGCGAACCATATGAGAGAGAGTAGGAAACTATATCAAACACTGAAGGACACAAGGAGCGAGTTCCACCCCAGAACGTCCTTATGCAAAGACAAACAAGGGAAATGGATAACAGAAGAAGCAAAAGTACTGGAAAGGTGGAAGGAGCATTTCTTGGATATTCTAACAAACCAAACGATAAGAGAAAATCGCCTGGAGAATGTACCCTATCACACGGCACAACCACTCGTACTAGAGCCAACTCTTCAAGAAGTACAAGACAGCATTACGGATATGAAAAATAATAAAACACCAGGAGCAGACAACATCTCAGCAGAGCTTTTCAAATATGGAGGAGATAAAGTGGCTGAACAACTCCTACACTTAATTAAAAATATATGGCTAGAAGAAAAAATCCCCCAAGGAAAAGGAGAAAAATATATATATATATATATATATATATATATATATATATATATATATATATATATATATAAACATCGCACAGCCGAAACTACTGAAACTAGAAACATGAAATTTGGAGAGTAGTGTCTTTTTGTGACGTAGAGACTAGGGATTGCAATCCGGTGTTATTTTCAATCCGATCGATTGCGGATGGAAATTAGGTTGATCTTATCAGGATAATTTTCTCTTTTCGTTCCAAAATGGACTGTTTCCAGGATAATCGAGTGAGTGTATTATATAGGTAGTTTACACACACACTCTCTCTCTCTCCGTGGCGCTACAGTCCTATATGGACCCGGGCCTCCCTTAATTTTCTCCTGCAATTCTCTCTACTTCTGGCTGCATTTTCCCAATTTCGGCTTTGTAGAAATTGTTCCGCATCTTTCTCGACATTTTCCGCCCATTGACGACGTGGTCTTCCTCTGGTTCTGGTGCCTTCCAGTTGTGCCTTATATATCTTTTTTGGGATTCTTTCATCTGGCATCCTGATCATATGTCCAGCCCACTTTAATCTGAGGATTTTTATATGTGTTACCACATCTGGATAGCCGTATAATTCTCTTAGCTCGTGGTTATATCTTATTCTCCAGACGCCTTGTTCTTGTATTGGGCCGAATATCCTTCTAAGTATTCTTCTTTCAAAAACCTTAGGAGCATTTCTTCCATTTTCCTTGTCAGGGTCCAGGTTTGGCATCCATAGGTCAATATAGGTCGGATTATAGTCTGGTATATTTTAATTTTTGTACTTTTTCCTACTATATTGGATTTAAACGTGTTTTGGAGGGAGTAATATGTTCTGTTGCTTGATATTATTCTTTGCTGTATTTCTTGAATTATTTCATTATTTTCATTTAGTTGTGATCCTAAATATTTAAATTGTTTCACCACTTCAAAGTTACGATCCTCTATTGTTAAGTTTTGTCCCATTCTTCTAGATGGTTTCATGGCTAGACATTTGGTTTTCTCCTCGTTTACCTTCAACCCTACTTCATGTGCTTTGGTTTCTATCTTGTTATACGTTTCTTTAAGGGCTGTTATTGATCTTGTGATAATGTTTAGATCATCTGCATAGCCAACAATTTGTTGGGATTTATTTGCTATGGTACCGTTCGTTTGTATTTTCGTTTCTCTGATGGCCTTTTCCATTAGTAGCTTAAAGAGTATAGGGGCCAGGCTGTCCCCTTGACGCAGTCCTTGATCCGTGTCGAATTTCTCTGTTAGCTTATTTTGTATCTTTACTTGGGAATTGGTGTTGTTCATCGTTGTTCGGGTTAGTTTTATAAGTTTATGTGGTACCCCGAGTTCTTCCATGGCTAGATACAGCGCCTCCCTATCTACATTGTCATATGCTTGCTTAAAGTCTACATATAATTGGTATATAGGGGTGTTATATTCCCAGCATTTTTCCATGATCTGTCTCACTGTAAAGAGTTGGTCTGTGGTTGACCTGTTCTTTCTAAATCCAGCCTGATACTCCCCTATAATTTCCTCAGCATAATCCATTATGCGTTTTCTTAGTATGTTCGTAAATATTTTGTAGGCCACGCACAATAGCGATATTGGTCTATAATTCTGGCAGTCCAATCGATCTCCTTTATTATATTTCTCCTTTTTCTCCTTTTCCTTGGGGGATTTTTTCTTCTAGCCATATCTTTTTAATTAAGTGTAGGAGTTGTTCAGCCACTTTATCTCCTCCATATTTTTTTTTCGAAAAAATCTTAAGAAATCGGGCAGCTAAATCTGGTTTCTTTTCTAGAAGAAATATCCTAAGCTCGTCTTTATTCTTATCATATCATTCGTCGTAATTTCAATATTTTAACGGAGTTTATAATTTTGATAGAAGTATATGCATATTTGACAGTTAAATTTATTTAACGAAGATATATTTATGTGTTACATTCGCGGCCCCCTTGCGGGTAAGCCGCGGTCCTTTAGGGAGCTGCGGCCCACCACTTTGGGAAGCCCTGTTTAAGAGGCATTTTTTGGAAAAAGGTGCGCGTTAAGTGTACATTTAAGTGTACATTATTTATCACAAAATCATGTGCACCACGCATTCAAAGTACCTACTCCTGCAACAGCGCGATTATTTGACCAAATTTTGGCATCAGCGGATCGGGTGCCCCGATCCTGTATATTGGTACCGGATCCGGTAAACGTTTAGTGATGCCGGATCCGCCGGATTACCGGATCCGGTTTTACGGATTGGAATCCCTAGTAGAATCCCTCACTAAGAAGCGATTTTTCGAATTTCAACCCCTAAGTTTATATAAGAGACAAAAATAAATCTCCATCTATTAACTTTAAATTTGGCATGTATACTTAATAATGAAAATAAATAAAAATGTATTTCAGCATTTGCAAAATTTCATCCTTTAAGTGTATAAAATAGGGGATGAACCGTTTATCAATGAACTCACGGCTAAACGGCTGTACCGATTTTGATGATTTTTTTTTTGCGCGGTTGAATGGGTCGCTGTATGGTTTAGATTTACCATTGATTAGGTAACGTTAGTAGATTGGGTTAGGACAACGTTTGTCGGGTTCTGCTGGATATGTTAACAGGCAGCCATCTAGCATCTTTTAGTCTAGAAAATGAAAAGGATGAGATTAAAATATACCAAAGTGATCGTTGGGTCAGCAGTTCAGAAGCTGTTGTAGAATTTTAGCGTTTCCAATACATGAATGATTTTGAATAGTTGTACACCTCGCCGTACATCTGGAAAATGATCAGCAAATCAATTGGCAGCAAATCAATAGGATCGAAATATCTCAAAATATTGTATAGCAGCCATCTCACCAGTACTATTTTTGCCAATAGGAATAAATTAGCCAAGTTGTATATTTTAAATACTAGCTTTTATATACTACATTCTATCATCATTTTAAATACTACATTCAATATCTTTGATTTCTTATCAAATTCGTCTTTGTTAAAACTAGAAAAATATTATGATAAACAGTTCAAATCCATTGCATTTTGCTCATCTGAATCTCATCTAAATAAAATATCTTGGATATTCATCCTCTTTAAATACTCTCCTAGCCTAAAGTGACCACATTTTCATTGAGACAAAGCGGCACAAATGGGATGAAATGAGAATTATTATTTGGTTATGAAAGAAGACCAATAATTCAAAAAAATATATTTTATCTACTCACACACCAAAATGAACACATTATTGTATGTGAAGGATGCCATTATTATAATCGTGCGTATAAGTATCCAAATCGAGCGTAAAAGTCCAATGTAAATTAAATGGAGTTTCATTATTAAACGATTTCTGTTTGTTGTTACTATGGCAACAACTTGCGTCACTATACAAAAATCATCGACGTAGTGAAAATAAATTTTCTTACACATATTAGAATTGAATTAATTTTTCTTATTTTGAATCAAGAAGTCTCGGTCTCTCATTCTGGATTTATCTGGCTCTAATATAACCTAACCTAAGCATAATCTAATCTAGATTAAATCTACTCATTGCGATTAAACCACTCGCACGAACCACAGCACGAGCCGAAGCGTGCTTCAAACTCATCGCAACTCAAAGAGTGCAACTCATTGCTCAAAAGCCCTTCTTCACCCACTTGTATCATAAACTAATATTATTGTATACATTCATATACTTGTCTATAAATATACAAACATGTATTTACACACATTTAAAATAAGAAATGCAGATATTTTCTATAAAGCGGGACATTTTTAAAAATCAGCGGGACGCGGGACTGTCCTCCAAAAAGCGGGACTGTCCCTCCAAAATCGGGACGTGTGGTCACTTTATCATAGCCTCATCATATAAGGTCAGTTTAAATCAGCAACACAAATAAGTGTTATATTTTTACATATATATTCATGACCAAACTCTTTAATTATTTGTAAATTAATTTTTTTAAAATGCATACAGAAAAGATATATTATTACAACAATTTATTTGTTTCTCAAAAACTTTGTTCACGATGACATGCTTTTTTTAAATCTTTCCTAAATCAGTCCGTTTTTAAATTAATTATTGCGTTTGAATTTGAAGACTACTTAAGGAGGTTCGAGCGAATCCCATGTTAAATATTTTTTGTAAGTTTAAGCTTTGAAACTTTTTATACATGCTGATCAATACTTTGTTTGTGTCCTCTCAAAATTTGAAAGTGATCCACCGTTTAGTTTATCCGAAAAAAAAATAATTCAAAAATGATGTTTTTTGTTCTTTCAATACGGAGGCTCTTATGGCTGACAAGCTTTCGTCACGTCTTTATTAATTTTTTTCGATATTAAGTTCGAAACTTTAAGGAATAAAAAACTATATACAATAAATTTAGATAATTGTAAAACACGATTACATTAAATCAATGTCACGTTACCGATGTAATTATTTAAATAATTTAACTTTTTATTTTGAATTATGTTTATCGACGGATATTCACAAAACGTATGGTTTGGCAAAACCATAGAAGAGAAAAGAAAAAGATGGAAACATAGTTATATAGAGAGAAAAAAAAACCGGCCAAGTGCGAGTTGTGACTCGCGCACCGAGGGTTCCGTACAAACTTGTAAGTAAGGTATCTTTTTTTGTAGAGGACGTTACAAGCACATTCAGTTAACTTGACAAGTGGCTCTCATAAAATCACGACCATCTTAGAACCGCTGCAAGCATAACCTCAACATGTCGTTGTCGTACGATGGAATTCTACCCTCTATTTTATTACCATACATCCTCCATTCACTATGAGTGTTTAGGGGTTCTGGAACTTCGCTATTTGTTTTTACTGCTCAATTTTGCTTGTATACCTATATACCCTGTATAAAGGTATACAGGGTATTTTTTTTTAATAACGCGAATATTTTTAAACTTATAAAAAGAAAACTTTATTTTAGTATTAGACTTATACACTAACTTATATTAAGATGTAACTATTTCTAGATCTAATATAAACTAATATATTAACTATTTCTAGATCTATTTCGATACTCTTAACATTCAGTTGTTGAATTGACTGCTTTTTGGGCAATTGACTACCAAAAAATATAGGGCGAACGTGATTTAAGTATAATATACTTAAATCATATTATCTACAACATGTTATGTAGATTATGTAGATTATAGTATAGTATTATTATGTAGATTATCAACATATTATGTAGATTATAAAGAAAAATTAGACGAAATATAATATATACAGGATGTTACGGGACTTGAGTATGTCGCATGTCGGTTATAAACAAGCAAAATTTAGACATAATATATACCCTGTATATATTATGTATATAGAGCAGAGATGTTATGGATATGAAATGTCGGATCTGGATGCGGATACGGATATAGGAATAATGTTATACCGGTTTCGGATACGGTTACGGATAAGAATTTTTTTCGGATAATCCGTTAGTTTCGGATAGTTTCGGTTACGGATATCAGATTTCTAAGGAATAATAAAAGTAGAATGCTAATTTGTAAAAAAATTGATTTTATTTCTATGTTATTATTTGTACTACCTACAATCATATGTCATACAACTAAGTACAACAATATAAGTAGGTACTACAATTATATGTCATATAAGATATATAAGTTATTAATATTTATAAGTTTTATCTACATAAAAATGCAAAATCATAATTATAATAAACAAAAACAACATTATTCCTTTTTGTCTATTATATATTTTCTATTAGACATTGAAATATATTTATAGGAATTATTACAACATATCAGTAAAAATTATCCGAAATTATTCGAAACTTTTATATCGGATTCGGTTACGGTTACGGATCTCCATAACATCCCTGATATAGAGCGTACGTGATGAAATGCATAACGAATATAAACAAATAAATTTCAGTATAAACAGCTTGGTGCCAACACATACTTTTTAACCTTAGGACCTAACTGTATGCAACCCATATGCTTCTGGAGCCTGACAATACCACTACGACAACATTAGTGTATTGTCATAAGTTTCTAATAGTAAATTCGCATTTTTCTTGTAATTAAACCACATATTTACGGTTTTCAGATTTTTCCCTTTACATGTGCTGTAAGACACCGCTTCTTGCCAAATTTCATGATTCTAGGTCAACGGGAAGTACCCTATAGGTTTTGATTCCCTTGTGAAATCGCAAAATATGCTACATAAACGGTCATATCTTTTGATCGCGTTGACTTACAAGTTTGATTTTTTCGCAGCCGAAAGAGACCGTAGACCCGAGTATTTGTTGAAAATTTCAACTTGTTACCTCTACGCGTTCCTGAGAAAATGGTCTTGACAGACAGACAGACGGACAGACAGACAGACAGACAGACAGACAGACAGACAGACAGACAGACAGACAGACAGACAGACAGACAGACGGACAACAAAGTGATCCTATAAGGGTTCCGTTTTCGGTACGGAACCCTAAAAATACACTCCACTCCGTCAATTACTATTCTTTTCTCTCTTTGTACTATGAAATTTCAAGACACAATAAAGCGCTGTTGCCAGATCTTTTTATATCACCGTATAAGTCAAAAATAACGAAGTCATTAATTAATTAATTATTTTATTAAATAAATAATAATTACCAATTTTTAAATTTGTTATGTTATTATAAATAAAAATAACTAATTTATAACTATTAGGATAATTGAAAATATAAAAAAATTCAAACACTATTTTGACTCATTAGTTACGCTCGAACTTCCTTAGATTTTAAAGTATTACAAGAATGGAGAATATTTTAAAGAAGAGTGTACATTTCTTTAAAATATTCTCCATTCTCTGTGCAGATTAAAAACATTTTGATAACAATAAATATTTATTTAATCTTTTCACAATAATTTAATCGTATAAATAATTGAAGAATAGAATGGCAGAGCTAAAATGACTTTCCAAAGTCGAAGTTTCTTAAAAAAATCGTGTAAAGTGTGTAGAGTTATATAACTTTACAAGATATATATTATAACAAAAATCAGTGACTAAAACATAGTGACTTTTTCAATTCAAGTAAATGTCAAGGATTTTAGGTTAGGTTTTAATATTTCGTTTTCCATTCGAGCCTTTCGCCACCATTTTATTTATTTTGTTGATCCCTTTCATGATATTTGGCATTATTATATCTAAAAAACATCAGTTATAGCTCTTACTTAACTTTTTTGTATGGGGGATGCTTGTGGGGGTGGTGGAAAATATAGTCCCTTTGGTATTTTTTATTGGGATGTACGTGTGCCCATGAGTTAGTATGAATGTAATTATTATACATATATATATATATATATATATATATATATATATATATATATATATATATATATATATTGCTTTTTTTTAAATTTTATTTCTTCTAAGTACAGTATGATGGTATATTTATGAATTGTAAGGCGTAAAGTACATCTTCTACAGATCAACTTTGCACATTGTACACAAGGTTTTGGTTCGCGTTGGTTTGCCATTTCCTGAACTGTTCATCTCAGATCATCAACTGATCTCCAACATTGAGCATAAGTTTAATTGTTTTACATCCGACGAGAGGTCCGATGCTACTAGAGAAAAAACAATAAATTGATCGCTTGCAAAGTGTGAAATGACCCAAAATATAAGCTATTACAAAATACTGCAACAATTGTTTTACATCGACGTCCAGCAGATTTATTACGTTTGTTTGCTTTCTTGTTTGCCCACAGCCATCAACAAATACAGGGACAACAAATTGTAACAGTGGTTTTTTGTTCTTTGTTTAATAGAATTGACTCCTTGAGAACAGATGTCATAAACAATTTATAGAAGACTTTTTTCTATATTTTTTGTTATAACAGCTGATTTTTGGCTCCGATAAGTCTACTCCACACATTATTTTATTACAGAGCAAAATTTCTTTTGGGCACGGTATCTCCTTTTCCTCACCATCCTTCTGCTTTCTAGTTGGGCTTATAACATCACTGTTCGTACAATTCGTGATCACAACAACCTCCTTGCTATCTTGACACCTTAGGCTAATGTGCCTACATAATTATACAAGAATTGAGAATCACTTTTCTTAAATTTCCCATAAAACTTTGGCATACATTTTTGCGAAAGAATAAGCAGGATCCTACAGCAGAAAAGGAAATGTTGTCCATCAGTCTAACAGTTGTAAAGAAGCGATCAAATGCTAAAGTGACTCGTGAATCACGAATTGTTTATTAATCATATTATTTATTAATCTTCCGATATATAGTTATACATATAAGATAAGAAGTCACAAAGTTATAAGTATTAATACAAAAGAAGGAACATATTTACAAAAGAAAAAAAGTAAATAAATAAATTACATTATAACTTTAAAGAAAAAGCACAAATTGTTGCTGAATGTTTTAAGTCTGTACAAGAAATTCATCCATTGAATAAAAACATTTTTTGATTAGGAACACTTTCGTTAATTTTCGAAAGGCTTTGTATAACTTTTTTTTCTTTGATTTCTGCAGATAACTTATTAAATATTTTGACCCCCATCCTATTGGACGCTGTACTGCAAAGCGTAAGAATATTCTTCTGACTACTAATTTGGACGCGTTTCTTGTATTAACGTTATGTATATCTTTGTTTGTAGAGAAATTAAATTTGTTTTTTTAAGATGACACGCTGCCTCCCATAGATAAATATTAAATATATTACATAGATAAATATTAAATATAAAATATTTAATTCTATAAATTTAGGTGTACATGTTATATTTGAGTTTATTCCTGTAATTATACTAATAATTCTTTTTTTTGCTAAGAACGGCCTTTTTGATACTGGAGATGATCCCCAAACTAAAATAACATATGCTAGAATAGATTCTACTTCCGCATGGTATACTTGCATTAAAACTGATTTCCCTATTAGTTCTTTCACCCTTCTAATTAACTATGCGTTCCCATTTAGTTTTTTTAATAAAACATCCATCATGACATCCCATTTAAGATGTTCTTCGATGACACCTAGAAACTTTCTGTTCTTGGCTATAATATCATCATGATATTTTTTCTTGTTGGTTTGGAAACCAATATATATTTTTCTGTAAGTTTAAATATAAGTTATTGGCAGAAACTATATGTGCATTTTTGATAAGATATTCTGTGCCGTGTGCTTCGTTTCTTCTATAGAAGAACCTGCAATAGTCACACTAATATCGTCAGCGTACATAGTGCAGAAATCTGATCTGATATTATAAGGTCCGCTATGTAAATGGAGAAGAGTATTGGAGCTAAAATTGTAGCCTGTGGCACACCAGCAGATATGGATGTTATTTTTGAGGTAGCCTTTTAAACTTTTACATATTGACTCCGGCTAGATATACATGATTGGAACCATCGCTTTACTTTTCCTCTTATTCCAACAATTCCAGCAAAGCAAGGCCGTACAATCAATTTCGATTGAGCAACGCTGTCAAACGCCTTCGATAGGTCACAGAAGATGCCAACAGAACATCTTTCCGTATCTACATCATTAATTATTTTTGTATAAAATTCCTTTATTGCTGTTGATGTTCATTTGTGTTTACAAAAACCATGCTGTTGGGGAGGTATTATTTTATATTTGGCAAGGAATGCCGATAATCTTGATTCCATACAATATTCCAATATTTTAGCCACGACCGAAATCATTGCTACTGGTCTATAGTTGTTTAAAGAGGTTTTATCTCTCGTTTTGTGTATTGGTAGAATCATAGTTGTTTTTAGAACATCGGGAAAAATATCAGTTCTAAACGAAGAATTTACAATGTCCGTCAATGGTGTAATTAATTCTGTAGAAAATTCTTTAATTATATTGCAGGGCAGGCTGTTGAGATAAGTGACGATACAACCTTTTCTCCTAAGTAGTAGTGACTTTCCTACAGATCATATACATATCCCGTTTCCGCATCGCATCGTTCCCATATTTTGATTCCACGCTTGATGGGTTTCAAAGGGAGATTCAGACTTGAGCAGCCTTTGAATTTAGCCATTGATTCGTCAATACTCTGGAAAGCACTGTCTTTTCTGCATTTTTAAAATCTATATTTCGGGCAAGAAAGCACCTCATCAATGTATTATGTTTTAGGAGAATGCCTTTTGCATGCGTAATTGAAATATATCTTGGAGAGAAGTAGTTGGGCGTGATTCCTAGCAATTGCAATCTTTATAGCCTCATTTCATAAGGATCCATTCTTTGACCAGTAGTCGGTGAAGTTAGCAACTCTACTGTAAGTCATAATTTCTAATAAAAGCATAATTTCACGGATTTCTGTATTAGGGACATCAATTTTCTTTTTGTTGACTTTGCTCAGTTTGCTCGGGAATTAGTACATTCGTGAATAAATATAATCATACTACGTGGAAACACTTTCAAAAACACTTCAAGTTCATGCGATTGACGACCAATTTTTCCATTGAGGATAGCACATGACCTTGATGTTGTAACTTGTTTTACCTATTTGATGAAAATACCAATGGGACAATGCTCTATGAACATTTACAGATAATTATATCCCACCGAAATATATTATTTGGTGCTTGGGACATATGTGTCCCATTGGTAAAGAAAGGGTTAAGAGTTTGTGTTTCTGTGATTCTTATACTGTGTTATAATCTAAACAACGAAAACATGACAAATATCGATACGTGGAAGACCTTTTAACATAATTAATACATTTTTATATAATAATACATTTTTATACATTAATACATAATACATTTTCTTTTACGGAACTTATATAAACACGGTAATATTCGGCACAAATGTGCAAGATTTATACCTAAAAGTATTTTGAATGCATTAAAAAACATCTCTAGGTGCAAGAAAGTTGCTTGTCATACATAATTCACATTTCTCCAAAATAAACAGACATTTACATAGTCTTAAAATGATAAATATCATTTAAGGAAATTTATTATGATTCATTGGCTATCATTAATTAATTTATATATGTTTATATAATTAATAGAACTATAAAAGTTAAAACATAAAAAATCACGTTAAACGATAATTTAGACTTTTGGCAGAATTATTTCTTTAATTAATTTACTTAAGATGATCCTATAAAGCTACTGCGAATCCGATTTTATTTCTATGCACGACATTTACCAGCAACACGTGTTAAAAAACGTTCAACTTTTATAACACAAAATTTAACAAAATTTAAAAAAAAGTTGTGTGAAACAATTGTGTACCTTACATATACGGGTTTCGCCGAATAAGGCTAGTAGGACTGAGTACTGCTTCGAACAACTGGGGTTGTCTATCTAGATTTAGGGGTCGATCGGATCTGGAAACTGGAAGAACAAAGGTACATGTTTTGCATGCTGCGAGTTCTTGTATAGAAACTTTATACAATGCCATTTGAAATGAACACAAAATGTGCTATATATATATATATATATATATATATATATATATATATATATATATATATATAGACTCCAATGTCTTAATCTTACGTATGTACAAAACATTTTCTTACCGGACTTATCGCTAGTCTTGAATGTATAATCTTGTTTGTTTAGTCTTATTTATATAATATTGTTTGTCTAGTCTTGTCTGCCGAGTCTTGTCTTTTAAGAATTCCAAGTCCTTGTATTCTCGGTCTAGTCTTGTGTGTTTAGTCTTATTTGCCTAGTCTTGTTTGTCCAGTCTTATCTGTCTGGTTTTGCTTGTTTAGTCTTGCAAGTCTAGTACCGTTTGTCTAGTCTTTTTTGTCTCTACCAGACTAGACAGATAAAACTGTCTAGTCTGGTCTGTTTAGTCCTGTTCGTTTAGTCTTTCCTATTTAGTCGTATTTGTCTAGTTTTTCTTGATTTTGCTCAATCTGTCTGCTAATTTGTCTAGTCTCGTCTATCTAGTCCTGTTTGCCTAGTACGATTTGTCTAGTCTTTTATGTCTCTACCAGAGTGGACAGATAAAACTGTCTAGTCTAATCTGTCTAGTTTTCTTTGTTTACTCTTGCCTATTTAGTGGTATTTGTCTATTTTGCTCTTATCTGTCTTGTCTAGTCTGCGTAGTGTTGCCTATTCAATCTGGTCTCTCTAATCTCTCTGTCCAATTTTAGTTTTTAATAATTTTAACAGCTTAGTCTTGTCTTATAAGCTTACATTGTTAATGCGCACTGTCGCTTGCATAAATAAAACATTAAGGCGAATTGCCTTATAATTTATTTCGCAAATATTGCTGCGTGTATTTGGGCATAATCGTATCGATAAACAAATTCCTATTTAGCAATTTAAATTCGTACTGAATATTCCTCCTTCGATTGGTTAGTATTTATTTTTTCTCGCCCTCGGAATATAAAAATGCCCGAAAACTATTTACGCAGGTGAAAGTAATTTTATCAATGCCACTTAGTCTTGTTACGTTTTTTTTTTGTATAAAAATTTTTGAGCATCCGAAAACAAAAAAGAAAACATGCGAATCTCATGCATAGGCAATGAGTTCGGTCGCGTAATTCGGATTTGCAGACGAGCATCTGCTCACTTCGGTGAGTTATTGCGGCTATTAATTAATGTCCGACTGTTTAAAATGTACTTATTAAGTTCTCATTTGGCTGGAATTCATTGGAAAGGTCACAATTAAATGCATTTGATCTTAGATTTTTTTTAATAGAGTTCATAAATTAATAAATTCCTCAGTGGTTGGTCCTTATACCTATAATAATATTTCACAACGCAGTTTGAATTCTTATAAATATCTTTTTCTTTACAAGTCTGAAACCGACACAATGATACTTGTTTATTTCATATAAATGATGGCAGCTCTCTTCCCCAAACTTTTTCTTTTTCTAGGGGTTGTTTATGCCACCTGCAGACATTCGACCGAATATATGGTACTAATTGCAACTGTTGAGATATAAGGCGGAGCGCTTACACGTCTATGTTGAGGATATCTGAAAGATTATCTTCTGTATTTTTTTTCTCGCTACCACCCTTACGTAATTAACATAGTTTAGTTAACCTTCAGTAGAATTGGGGTTGATTAGGGGCCTTTATCGATGAAAGTACCTTTTTTAATTGTTACCAGTTATAAAATATTTATGAAAAGATAAATCCTACTGATTGTGAAACGAAAGAAACTAGATGGACAAAATAAATCACAAAAATTAGCAAAACAAGACTAGACTAGTGAGAATAAACTATAAACACGAATAACGGATACGGACAGACAATACAAGACGGATAAGACAACATAGATAAAATTAAAGAATAAAGTTTTGACATAAAATACTAGGCAGGTGAGCGAGACAGACGAGCCTAGACATACGAGGCTAGACTAGAGTAGAAGAGGTCCATACTAGACAAAATAAAATATTTAACGTGACGTAAGACTAGACAGAGCAGATACGTCAGTAGACGAAATAGGCAGGACGAAACAGACAGGACTAGACATATAAGACTAGACAGATAAGAGCAGACCATAAAAGACCATTTTAAGTAGTCAAAGGTAGATTTAAAACTAGCTACCCAATACCAGACAACAAAAATTGAAGGAAAGGATCAGACGGACAAGGCTACACTGACAAATCTAGATAAAGGAGACTAGACCGACTAGTTTAGATAGATAAGACTAGACAAATAAGACAAGACAAATAAGACTAGACAGACAAGACTCGACACACAAGACTAGACAGACAAGTTTGCACAGACAAGAATAGACAGACAAAACTAGGCAGATAAGAATAACAAATATGAAGGCAAAGTATCGATAATTATGCAGCTTTCAGCAAGTAATAAATTGCAAAATATAATTTACTATGAGACAATATTTTAATCTTAAACTGGGAAAAGGGAAAGTAATACTAAATGAAAATTATACTGACTCTAATAATAATAAAATCAAAGTGATAATTTGATAAGACATATACTTTTATGGACTAGATGCCCATTCTAGTTGATTAAATTTCTAGATAGAGATTCGTTGTGAGAAGAAACTCTTATATATCTTAAACTAAATTTAAACTCAGTCTGAACTAAGTTTATAGTCAAACTGAGTTTTTACTCATTCATCTATTATTGCCCTCTTAATAAATTGAGCTAATAAAATTTGTCCGGATCCCTTTTCCTTCACAATGCAATGTTTGTGCGCACTCAGATTACAAATGTTTTATTAATGCATCAATTAGTTGTTAGTGGGCAACACGATATTTCCTGTTCCATTCATTAGTTTTCGGATTCAATTGATTTTCATTAATTGTACTGGATAAATATTTTACCCTTATCTGAGCACTTGATTCTTCAATTGAATGCTAATACAACACTGGTGTCAAGGAAATAAAAATATTTGAGTAAAACATTGACGGACGGACGCGCTTGAATAGGAATATTCTATTTCAATAAATAAAATGGTTTTCGTTCTCGTAAACTATCAAAATGAACTGGAATAAAATAATAATAATCTGATTACACACACCACAGTTGAAATTAACTGAAGAGAAAAACTTTAAATTTGGTACGAATGGAAAGAAATTGAATACTTAAACTATATGTTAATTGTTTAGTCTTGTCTGCATAGTCTTATCAGATTAGTCTCATCTATCCAACTCCTCCACTCTATCTAGTTTTGTCTGCTTAGTCCTGTCGGTCTAGTTTTACATGTCTTGTTATATTATAGTTTTGTCTGTCTAACCTTAGATGGTTACATTTATCTGTCTAGCATTGTTTGGCATTTTCTGTGTAGACTTATCCATTTAGTATTGTCTGTTTAGAATTGTCTGTTAAGTTTTGTTTATCTAATATTGACGCAGCCTACCGATCTACCGATAGCCGTCATGCTGTATAAATCTGGGCAGCTGCCTGAGCCCTGCCGAGTAAATGTAGGATTCAAGTGGGACTTCTACGTAAGAAGGAAAAATTGGCTGCGAACATCTACAGCAAGCTGGCTTGGTGCACTCGTTGCACGGTAGATAAACTTATGGAGGCGATAACGCAGTCATGCGAAGAGACGCTAACCCCGAAGAATGTTCACTATAGCTCCAAAAGACTTGTATACTGGTGGACGCCCGAAGTGGCGGCCTGTCGAGCTACCTGGAAGGAGACAAGCAAGAAGCTGGCGAAAGCAAACCGCAGCAGAACCCAAAGACAACAATACCAGGTAATTCAAGAGCTCAGGGAAGAGTACCAATCCGCTAGGAGCAGCAGGTGAAGCAGGCAAAGGCTATAACATGGCAAAAATTAATCGACGAAGTGAATAAGGACCCCTGGGGGAAAGCATATAAAATAATTATGCGAAAGTTAAGGATACGCGCTGTATGGACGAAAAAAGATACTCGGATACTACTATAGGCGGTACCAAAGTTGTTTCCTGAACGACTGGAGGCTCGTTGGGTCTCCGCGCAGGTAAGAAGTGAATTGAATGCGGCTGCAACATAATTGGGGATGGTAAAGGCAGCTGCTCCAGATGGTATCCCGGTCGAAGTGATCCGTCTGGTGGTAGCAGTGGTTCCTGAAACGGTGCTCTCGGTGGTGAACGACCTTTTTGCAGTCAGTGTGTTTCCGAAAAAATGGATGGGTGGCCAGATTAGTACTAATACCGAAGCAAGACACGAACGAAAACGGAACACCCAAAGTAAGACCAATATGCCTGCTATGCACTGTGGCGAAGCTATACGAACACCTCGTCAGAGTAAGGCTACACGAAGAAATTGAGAAAAGAGGCGGACTTTCGGAAAGGCAGTACGGTTTCAGGCAGGGACGCTCAACTATTGGTGCTATGGAGGAGGTAATTAATTTTGCAAAGTTAGCAAATAGCGGATTATGGAGAAGTAGAGATCTGTGTTCTCTCATGACTATTGTCGTGGAGAATGCGTTTAATACGGCCTCGTGGTGCAAAATAGTGGAAGCCCTTAAGAAGAAAGAGATGTCACCAGAAATTGTTGCCATAACTATGAGCTATCTAAGCGACAGATGTTTAATAATCGAAGACGATAGAGCAGTCAAGGTGACCTGTGGGGTTCCGCAGGGCTCAGTTTTGGAGCCCGTTATGGAACGTACTGTATGACGCGGTGCTCGAACTGTAGTTGCCTGTCGGCGACCCCACAGTGGCATTTGCTGACGACTTGGCCCTTTTGACAATGTGGCACAAGGGGAACGACTTAATAAGCCTAACAAACCAGTCTGTAGCCAAGGTAATGCAGTGGATGGGTAACATGGAACTAACCGTAGCAATGCAGAAGACATCTGTGCTCCTGGTAAGTGGCAGGAGGCCGAAGACAGCGCAGTTTCAGCTGGGTGGAACAATAATTAAACCAGAGAAGAGTACCAGAGAAGTAAACCAGAGAAGAGTATAGTAACCAGAGTAATGGATCAGCGGGTAAGCTTCACGCCTACCATTAATGATATGTCGGCCCAAGCGGAAAGGACGTCCGCGATCTGGGGAGACTCATGCCGAACGTTGGTGGCGCTCTAAGCCTCATCAGGCGTTTGCTGTCCTCGGTGGTCACTTCAATCATGCTGTACGGAGATCTGGGGAACCGGCCTGGAACTGAGAAAAAACAGAACAATTATGATAAGAGCACAGAGGAGGGCCCTGATCAGGGTAGTCCCTGCATACCCGACAATCTCGGCAGCGGCAATTGTCGACGAAAGGATGGCTCTCAGAAAATTCCAAGGCCTATCCAAGAAAGAATAGCGGCAGCGCACCATGGCGGGTTGGTTATTGATACCGGATGTGCAAATCTGGGTTGAACGTAAGCACGGAAACGTCGACTATCATGTGACCCAGGCGCAAACGGGACATGGGTGCTTTAATGCCTTTCTGCACAGAATAGGCAAAAGGCGAAGCGATCAGTGCTGGTACTGTGGCGAAAGGGATGACGCGTGTCACACAATATTCTATTGCGAAAGATGGGATAAGCTGAGACTAGGGATGGCAAAGAAAATTGGTGTATGGCCGGACGAGGAGAACATGACCGAAACCATGTTAGAATGCAAAGATAATTGGGACGAACGGCAGAGATGCTAAGAAGCATAATGAAGGCCAAGGAAGTAGATGAGAGAAGATTGGAAGCAGGGTTACAAATTAAAAAGTAACAAAAGAGTGTGAACCCAAAGTTGCCGAGTGATAATACCCCGAGAGTGTGCTAACCACGGCAGCGCTAGAAACAAGATGAGAAAAAGTGGGGAGGTGGTTTTAGTGGGTATACTATCTCTGGAGGAAGAGAATGGAGTCCCACACTACCCAGCTAGAGGGTGCATATAAAATGTTTCCCCTTCCTCCTAATAAAAAAAATAAATTGTGGCAGCGGGCATCAGCCGTTACTTCGTAAAAATGATCCAATCGCACCTCACCAATCGATACATCATTACCAACCACGGATCAAAAATTGAAACAACATACGATGTCCTACAGGACTCCATATTAGTATCTACTTTATTAAACATATTTTACAACAGAATCCTAAAAACTGGGTCTCGGAAAAAACGTGACCAGTACTGACGACGTGGCAGTCATTGATCGCGGTATACTTACATAACTTACAGAATCCGCTCAAAATGCTGTAGAAATAATACAGCAACTGCTGACACGAATGGGTGTTAAAATGCACCTGCTTAGACAGAAATGGTAATTATTACAGGCAGAAGTAAACTTAAAAGTCTGGCGGTTAAAATTGTCATATGTTGTTTTGACATATCGGCCGAGGGACTTCCAGCATAAGAAGTCACCCTTATACCAAGTACCAACGGTATTCCTGGATGGCCGATGAGCGGGTATAGGGCTGGGGCACTATTTTGTCCAGGGTGTGAGAAATCACCCCCAAAGGCGGAAGAATTCACTAGAATCAACGGCATCAGGATGGAAAGGGGAAATCACTCTATTAAGGACTCCCACGTATCCCACGACAAAATGCCTAGAAAAGGTGAAAAGAAATATGGATTCTTCCGATACTAAATTATACGGAGGTAAAATAGTCCCCAACTCGGATCACGTGGGAGGACAGTATCCGAAGAATGCATCCAAGAAGAAAAGGAGAAGGGTATATTGAGAATAGGAACTTGGAATGTCAGAAGTCGACTAAAAGAGGAAAAACCTGAAAACCTACGACGAGAAATGAATAAAAACAGACTGGATATGATTGGTGTTAGTGAAGCAAGTTGGGACGCGCAGGGTGAGGAAACTGCAAAGCTGCAAAGTTCTTCTTCAGCGGTAAGAAAAGTGGGGAAAACGGAGAAGGATTACTTGTGAGCATGTAACTCTTATTATCCTCAGGCGTGCAACCAAAGTGATTTATGGCAGTGATAGAGTGGTAGATTTAAAGCTGAACGCGGTGCCAAAGGATATACTAGTCATTCAAGTATACATGTCAACTACAGACTATAAGGACGAGGAGGTAGAAGATCTGTATTCAAAGATAGAGGACATAATATAACCAAGAAGGAGGCAGCTATTGTAAAATTGTAATAGGGGATTGAAATGCAGTTGTAGGAGCTGGAAGAGAAGGAGGAATAGTTGGCATGCACGGAATTGGAAGGAGAAATGAGAGAGGCAAAAGGCTGGTAGATTTCTGCAAAGTAACAAAAATGATAGTTACCAACACATGGTTTAAAAGCCATAAAAGAAGACTGTACACTTGGAAATCGCCTGGAGATTGTTACAGAAGTCAAATTGATTTTGTCCTAGTAGAAGAAAGTTACAGACAGTTACAGTTACAAATGGAGAAGCGAGCGTGAGGATTACCAGATGCGGATATATACAGTGATCATGTTCTGCTTATGGAGGAAATCAGACTTAGGCTTAGGAAGGTGAAACGAGCACGGAAAGAAAGAAAATGGAACTTAGATAAGTTAAAAAGTATAGACAAAGAAGAAGTGGGAAAGTTGATGGATGAAGAGATAATGAATCTTAAGCGGTTACAAGATGAGGAAGATGTTGAAGGAAAATGGAACAGAATTAAAATGGGAGTAATAAACAGCTACAGAGTAATGAACAGCTGAACAGAGTAAAAATATTAAATTTATTAGAAAGTTTATCAAATTTACCTTATAAGAAAGGAATAATCAAAATGACCTCGGATAAAATCAGGTAATGATAGCAAAGATAGACGAGCGAAGAAGTTACAAAAACATATGTACAGATTAAGGAAGGAGAACATATCGAAAGCTAAACACGGAATTAACAAAAGAAACTGATGAAGCTAGGAAAAAGTTGCTGGAAAACCTTTGTAATGAAATGGAAGAACTGGAAAGATTAGGCATTAGGCAATTTACAACAAAATAAAAAAAAATTACTTGGGATAGAATATCAAGAGCATTTTGGTTACGTAAGAGTAATGAAGTAGAAGAGAAGAACAGAAAAGTGCTGAAAGACGAGAAAGAAATCCTTAATAGATGGGAAGAATACGTGAAAGACCTGTATAAAACGGATGAAAAGCCATAGTACCCTTGGCTTTTCATCTGTTAATTGGAAAGAGAAGAATCGGTCTGTTCAGACAATATGAGATCCGGCATTATAATCGCAGATGTAGAAATATCACAGAAAAACATGAAAGCAGGCAAAGCTGTTGGAGTGGATGGAATTCCAGTAGACATATTGAGATGTCTTCAGTAAAGAGGAATGAGTGAATTAACATCATCATGTAATGACATATGTGAATCAGGAGTATGGCCTATGGCTGATGATACCTCTGGCTAAAAAGATAGGCACAAAGAAGTGCGGTGAGCACAGAACCATCAGTCTAGTAGGACATGAAGCGAAAATATTATTGCGAGTGAAATAGAAGGATCGAGAGACTAATTGAAGAAAACGTGGCGGATGAACAGTTCGGATTTAGAAGAGGAATGGGAACAGGAGATGCGATTGGATGTGTAAGAACGATAGGTAAAAGGTACATTGAAAAAGGGAAATAACTAAGTTTGTGTTTTGTCGACCAGGTAAAAGCATTTTATTCTATCCTGTGCGAAAAATTAATGGGTATTCTCTAGGAAAGAGGCGTAAACTGGAAGGACAGAAAGTTGATAAGCCAGTTGTATTTGGGACAGCAGGTAGTTTTGAGAGTCGGTGGCAATCTTATGGATGGATTGGTTTGATCTGGCCCAGGGTGTGAGACGAGGATTTCCTTTATCGACCACCTTGTTCAATATATACGCAGAATCCATGGTGTCGAAAAGTTAATAAAGGCGTAAATATTGGAGGAAGCAGAGTTATATCCGTACGGTTTTCTGATGACACACTCCTGTTCGCAGAAAGTACAGAAGATCTTAAGGTACTAGTCAAGCAACTCAGCAAGATATGAAAGGGGAATACGGATTTGTGATAAATAAAAAAAAGACGAAGGCTACGAAGATCAGGGAAGCTGAAGATATGCAAGTGATTGTGAAAGGTAAAATGCTTAAACAGGTTGGCAACTATAAATATCTAGGTACCCCTATAACGAATGACTCGAGAAGCTGGAAAGAAATTAAAACACGAATGGGAATGGACAAAGAACAAAAATTAAGAAAAAGAATAGCAAATATCTTTTTATGGAGTGTTATGCTGAACGCATGTGTGACATGGACAATTTTAAAGAAGGATAGGAAAACGATAGATGCTATGGAGATGTGGATGTGGAGACAAATTCTTGAAATAAAGTAGACAGACAAGATCAGAAAAGAGCAGGGTTTGGAAAGAGTAGGGGAAGGAAGGTCTTTATACGAGACTATTTTGAAAAGAAAGAGATTGTGGCTTGGGCATGTGTTCAGATGGAGTTGTTTGTTGAGAGAATTAATCGAAGGAACTTCACAGTTCTGCTTCAACTCCACACGGTGTAGGGAATAGAGGTAGAAGAAGAGTAAAAATGGTTGACGATCTGAAAGAAGGGAAAGGATACGTGAATATGAGGAGAAAGGCTATGAATAGAGTTGAGCGGAGGAAGCAGAATGGAACCTGCACATAGCAGAACACAAATGATAAATGTAAAAATTGGTGATATTACGATTACAAGTCAACTGGTCAAATATTTGGGTGTATACTTGGATAAAAATACTCGTTTGACCAATCACATCAAGATCAAGTGCTAGATAGTTCATAAAAGACTAATGGATCTCACTAGAATACCTCTAAATCTTTGGGAACCCTAGCGAAAAAAAACGCCGAATGCTAATGATCGCGGCGTTCTCAATTATCATGTACGGGGCACCAATCTGGTCACAGGCGCCTAATTAAGTATTCCTTATACAGAAACAAGTTTGAAGCCCTAAACAGAAATATGGCTCTTAGAGTGATATCGGCATACAGAACCGTATCCACTGCTGCAGCAACAGCTATTGCCTCACTTCCGCCTATCGAGCTGAGGGTTCGAGAGATTGTAAGCATATATCGACACGGGAAGAATAGTAGATCTGATGCAAAAAACAAATGCATGGATGGGCGGAGATGGGAAGGATACGGCGGATAGACTCGTATTAAGGAAGTGAGACTGTGGAAAGAAGGAAAGTGGGGAGACGTTGACTACTATGTCACCCAAGCCTATACTGGACATGGCGACTTTGGATCATTCCTTTTCACAATCAAAAAGAATGGTAACCCCATCTGCTGGTTCTATCTCGAGATCGAGCCCGGCTAAAAGCAAGTCAGTTATGCGGCACAATAGTGTAAACAACAAATGTGGCACACTTACTTCTTAGAAAAGAAGCAGACTGGAACGCAATAACGACGAAGTTGAGAGATATAATGAAAGAAAAAGAAAGGCATGGAAGATAGAACCGAATTTAGAAACAGATGATGACTCAATTTTTAACCATGAGAGATTGAAGAAGTAACAGGAATGAGGTGATTGACAGGTTAAAAACCTAACACACATCCCGATGTAATGCCAACAGAGATTCCAGGGTGTTCTTGTTGGAATTGTATTTACCAGCTACAGCTAGCTCTTTGAAACCACTAGTCTGTGCTTAAAAAGTCACGCTTGCCCAGTCTTGTCTGTCTAGTCTTATATGTCTTGTTTCTATTGCATTGACTGGCTAACCTTGTCTGTAAAACCCTTTCTGTCTAGCCTTGTCTGCCTAGTTGTATCTGTCTAGTATAGCTTGTGCCTGTCACCTTGTCTGTATAGCCTTGTCTGTCTTTTTTGTTTTTTTTTTATTTATACAAAAACCTGAGTACCCTGGGGCCTCTTGTACGTTCCGGTTGTCAGTTGTCATAACATTTTAAAAATACATGTGTTTGTTGTTTCATTCGGTTCTAGATGGCATTTGAGGGTACGATTTCGGTTGTGTCCCTCTTTTTCCAGTGCCGTTCATCAGCTTAATTTTCTGAAATGATTTTGTTGACCATTCTGTTTATGATGTCCCAATCTTCTTGGGATTGTAGCATCTTTTGAAATGTATTTCTTGGGTTAAGGTTTGGTATTGTTTCTCCCCGCGTTCTTTGTTCCATCTTGGGCAATTATACACTATCTGCTTGTCCGCAATATACGCAGTCTATTCCAGTACCTTCCCAATGTTGTGTAGAAATTCCTTAAAACAGCCATGACCCGTTAACAGCTGCGTTAAGTGATAATTTACTTCTCAATGTTGTCGTCGGTACCACGTCTCTATATTGGGGATCAGTATCCTACTCCACTTGCCTTTTTTTGTCGTATTCCAGGTTTCCTGCCATTCCCGTATGAGCTTTCTCATTTACATTATTTCTTGTTGCTTTGTCTTTGGCAGCATCATATAGGTATTTTCGTGGCCTTTGTCTATTTAGCTTTGTCTAGTCTTGTCCATCTAGTCCTGTCTATCTCGTCTTGCCACTCTAGACTTTGGTATCTAGTCTTAACTGTTTAGGTTTATCTGTCTTGTCAGTCTAATCTTGTCTGTCTAGTTATGTATGGTTTGTCTGTGTAGATTTTTCGGTTTAGCTTTTTCTGCTTAGCTTAGTCTGGATAGCCTTTTTTGTCTAACCTTGTTCGTCTAGACTTGCCTTTCTAGTTTCGTCTCTTACGTTCTATCTGTCAAGACTTATCTATCTAATATTGTCTGTCTAGTTTCGTTAATTTAATCTTTCTAAACTGTCTAATTGCGTCTAATTTAATCTCTAAATCTAACCTAACCTGGCATTATCCTTTACTCGCGTTGTTCTATTTTGGGATAATCTTTTTATCTGGTTTAAAAGATATTTTATTTATAATCAAACAATTGTTTTGAGTGGGTATAGAAATATAAATTGAATTAAGCAAGAAATTTATCTAGAATCATATTGAGTAGTTCGCGTTCCGTTAAATTTATCAAGAGTCATAATTGCATTGTATTGCATTTAATGCAGTTTTTATTCGACGAACAAAGACCTTATTAAAATATAATATGCAATTCGCGTGCCGTGCATATTTTTATTATTCTATTAAATTTTCAACAGCGTAATGTGCACACCCGCATTTCATACAGCCGACAAAAAAAAAACACTTATATAAGATTTTATTTTTGCCAGCACCCCAAAAAAACCTTAGCTTGCCATAGGGAATTCTTTTACAATTTTTATTTTCTCTGTTAATGATCGAGTTTGGTGAAAGAGCTTTTGAAGTTTTAGGGCGTAGATAAAATGACACAAGACGTTATTAATTTTTGTACAAAATGTCGTGGATGCGGCTTCTTTGTTCCTAACAACAATTTATTTTCAATTTGGTGAAGTGTCATTGTTACGGATTTTACTTTAAATAGGTTGAATGGAGAAAAAAGTGTAGCTTAATGTTTCTTTAAAAAGAAGGGTCGACGCTACCAGCCAACTACGAAAGTGGGATTATAAAGGGAAAATGATTATATAAAGACCCTCTTTATATAACCATTTGCACTAACAGAACATATTAATTATTGTATTTAATCGTAGAAGATGAAATAACCAGGCAAGACCATTTTAATAAGACTTTGGATATACAAGGTAGTGTGACTAGATTATAACAATTAGTTTAGACAGTGTGGACAAAATGACGTAGGTTGATATTTTATCAGAATAAATTATAAACTGTAATTCTATGATGAATTCAGAAGGTGACATGGATTAGATTAAAACAAAATGAGTAGTCAAGATAAGTAGACTTGTCGAAATAATTAAACATTATAATAAGATTACTATCTAGTTTAATAACTCGTTTCAAAATTAGCTATATATTAACGAATGCCTAATTTTATACAGTATATTCCATATTTTATAGATAATTACTAGTTAGAAAATAAATTATCATAAATAATAAAAATAAAAAATTATCATCTCTCGAAACAAAATTGGATTGAAGTGTAGCAGAAAATGTTGGAGAGATAAAATAGTGCATACAATACAAGACTTTAACATACGTTAATTAAGTTATTGATAGATATGTAAGAGAAGATTAGCGAGGTAATTCAAGACTATACAAGTAAAACAAGTACATTCATATTTTAGATTCTAATTTATTAGGATATATGTAATACTAAACATATATATCAAGAACAATAAGACTATCCCAAACTAGTCTAGATTAACAAGACAAAATTTGAGGTTAAACGCTAAATAGGGTATATGCAAGTGATTTAAATTTACTTGATTTTTTTACTTCCGATACTTTATAGACTTGACATTACACCTAAACCATAATTTTCTCATTTAGTTTGTATTTTATTCCATAAAACTTTAATCAAAATGTGTAAAATGAGCGAAATTCAAATTTGCGAAACGCATCAACATTCGTAGAACCGAAACATGACTTCACACTTTGTTTTATATAATGTCTTGCCGGATCTCGTTTCATCGTTCTGCCTGGTCCAATCTTATCCGATCTTATGCGTAGTGTCCACTGGCAATAAAATGTGCGGAAGTTGACTTTCGCAAGCAACTTGCAAGGTGTAAACGCTGGCGCAAGTGGACTTCTGCAAGTTTTAGTGACTTGCCGAATTTGCACGTGTATACAGTTATTTTGACCTTGTAGTAAGCACTTTATTTTTTCCACACAAAAAGTTGGCACAAAAAAGTTTTTAGGGAAAGTTAATTTTTTTTAAGCAGGAAATTATTCAAGTAAATGGATACACTTGAAGAGATCAAAACATTTGATACATTGATTGTATGTGTCAAATTTTAAATTAGTAACTTGAGCAAGAAAAAAGTAGCATGAGCGAGAAAAAAGGTCCCGTGAAGAAACGATCAAACTAATATATTTATAGAATTGGTGAAACCATCATACGTTATTTAAAATCATACAAACTTAAAACAAACGGAACACAGCCTGAATATATAAATATATTCAGCCTTTCCGGAGCTCTATAACAATTATTGAGTCTTTTTAGGACTACCAAAACAAATCTCACATGAAATTTGTAAGTTATTTTACAGCTTTCAGTCGTGCTAATATATTTATACGAGATTAATCCCCAATTGTGGGATACAACTTGTAAAGAATATAAAAATAAAATTAAGAAAAACGTTGCGTTAGTGCAGAGGAATTAAATACTACGGCTATTGAATTCAATCGAAAGCTACATAATCTCAAAACACAATTTGGCTAAGAGGTTAAAAATCAAAACAAACAAAAAAGTGTCAAAAGTACGGATAAAGTCGAAGTGGGAATATTTTGATCTCCTAAAGTTAATACACCTACATGCACTCACTCCAATCCTTCCCTCGCCTTCTATCTGTTCATTTCACTCCCCATTGTGCATTCCTCCAACCAATGACTTCACATATCCTCCTTCATCCTACACACAATATACCTTCTACTTTCCTCATTCATCCAATGTCTCCTGCCACGCTCTTCATTACCACACCTAAATCTCACCAATACTGACTGGTCCTCCGACCCTTTACTTGTATTCAAATAGCCAGGAAGACGGCCGTGCACTTGTAACTGACTGTAACCTTTGTGATATATGCTAGCCTCTATTTTGGCTTGGCGCTCCTGGCAGTCCACTTCTAATATCCTGTCTCTTAGCATAATTTTCCACTGAGCAGACTCACTTTATTCCATTCCAACACATCGGATGATTACCTGCCTTTCTCGTACAGCTTCCTTTTATTCAGCCCCCAACCACTCTCTCTTCTACCACTTAACCCATTTTTTCATTCACTACTCGAATTCACTACTTTCACTACACTTTATTCACTACTCGAAAGATTCCATTATTATTCTTTCATCTCCTAATCCATTCACCCTATTGTTGTAATAAAAACCATACCGACCCACGTGTTTAGGAACATTCATTTACGCTCCCTTGGTCCCAGGGTTATCATGCGATAGCCAATAATTCTTATAGTTAATTACCATTACGACATCCACCCGTCGTAATAAAACCCCTTCAAGCCACCCGGGATTTTAGGGACATTCCAACCCTTGGACCCAAGCTTACAAGTCTTTTAGATGATAATCACGTGCATGAATTTATATCTCCCACGGATATTTTTTATTATCCGAAATGAAATTCTGGGAGAGACACTTAAAACATAAAAACGTCCCCATCAAAATAATCATGTAGACCAGATTGTTAGTGTCTTTGTGAACCTTTTTAGTTATTTGTGTAAATATATTATGTATGCGCTACGACTTACGTCCCAAGCTCAAACGACGCTAAAGTCGCATAGGGGAGGAGTCAAGTAGGAGGAGCATCCTCATATTTAATGAAGGGGTATGCGCAAACCCCCACGGAACACCACCGGGATGATATAAATATCTCAACCCGGTCTAGTTTAAGTTAGTTGTTAAGTATTGTTATATATAAACTTCGTGCCTTACGAATACCAGACCACAGAAGCAACACGATTCCGAGATAGGTAAAACTATATCAGTGTACGAATAATTGCAGGCCAGCAGATCCTTCTTCACAACACTATATTCGAACTTGATCACTCTTTCCGCCGCAACAACACAATAGACGCGGCTCGTGTTTTTTTCTGCAGCTAGGCATGTTATTTGACAGCCCTTTGCTCAAGTAATTTGTATGTAATTTCTGGCGAAACGGTTCTCCAAGATCTTGCAGAAGTTAACTTCCACAGACTCTTGAAAGCGACTTGCAAATAGAAAAATTGCAGTTAGTGGAAACAGTCGTCAATTGACTTCTGCCAGAAATTGAGGAAGTTACTTGCCAACGGACACTTTGCATTATATTATCAAGTTTTCCTTAGCCTTGTATCGTCTTGTTTAATCCTCTTTAGCCTTGTCTATTCTTGTTTAGCTTTGTCCAATCTGACCAATCTTGCCCATTCCTGTCTAATCTTGGGTAAGCAAAACTAAGCCGCTTTCTTCTTTAACCTTCTATTATTAATTTATTTGTCTACTTTTAATGATTTACGTAAATACAATCAAATAAACTGGTATTCATTTTACATTCTACTATTCTCCATTACCTTGATTGCTCTTTCATTTAAATTATATCATTTTGTATTATAAATGCATTCAATAACGTCCAGTCTTGTTCAGTCATAGTAAAACAACAAAGTTATTTTCATTTTTTCAAAGGCACCAGGATATTAATTTAGCGTATGGCTTATCATAATGTTGATTGAAATTCAAATAAAAGATGACAGGATATATTCGATTGCATTGTCGGTTGCGTTCATGAACTCATAAGGTGTTCTCGGTAGGACCTGGTGTCCTACATAAGATGTTTTCGGTAGGACCTGAGTGGGTATTCCTTAATGTGTCTATGGTTTAGGAATGCTCACTATCTTGCCCACTTGTCTTACAGCTCCGCAATTGTTCTCAGACATTGTCATGGTCATCTTAACCAAGAGATCCATAGGATTGTCTGGTTGCCAGCTGTTGTTAGTTCATTTAGTTCACGTTTTATGAAATAAAACGCTATCCAGGGTGGACCACGGGAAGGCGAACTAACATAACACCCATCAACCAAGTTTGTTGATGAATAGACATTAGTTATGTTGCTTAATACGGCTAAATTCAGCTTTAATGACCTATGAAGGAACGTTTTCAAATTTTGCTGTAACTCAAAAAATAATGATTTTGACAAAATCGATTTTCTCGTATTTCGTCATTTCCGAGGTCTGGACTCCCCGATCGATGGTATTTCTTAACTGAAAGCTTCCTAGGGAACACTATATACGTTTTTGTCAAGAAGACTTTCTGAAGAAAGACTAATTTTGGGACGCCGAATCGATTGGTGAAGACTAGAAGTCTCTGTGGTGAGCCGTTCAAAAGTTATGACAGCATCAAATCAGTCAGAAATTCGAGATGGTGTACAGTGAAAATATATATCAAACTTGTTTATTTGTAAGTTTAGAGCGAAATAAACTGGAAAACCGTTTTCGGCACTTTCCTGAGGGTTACCAAAAACCAAATCACGAAAAAAAAAAAATCCAAATATTTTTTCCATCATTTCGTTCGAAAAATATGTGCTTTTTCGGTTTATTTCGATTTTTTCGGGAACGGTAAAAAGCAGCGAAATCATTTTTGGCACACAGAAACTATACGAAAAGACGAACAAGTTGATATGTAAGTCAATGTAAATGAAAGATTCAATAATTCTTCGAGAAATTTAAAACTTAAAATTACCCGATTCTCGATTTGCTAAGTAGATGTCTCGGAAACGGTTCCAGATAATCAAAAACGGATTGCGACATCGTTTGCAGAATGTCATTTTCCTATAGATACTCTAATATTGTCCGTGGAAAATTCAGGACTTTCCGAGATCTCTACTCGAGTGTCAAAATTTCTGAAAAAATCTTGTAGGCGATAGTGAACGGAAAGAGCTAGCGAAATATAATTTGCATATGCCGTGGTCTGTTTGTCCTGCTCATACGACACCGCATCTATTTCGCTCCAACACATTAATTACACCATGCGTCCGACTTTGTCATACTAACGAACGAACTGCTTGGCGAAAGTGATAAGTGATAACAGTGATTCGGTAGTCGCTTTGAAAATGCATAACATCACAGTCATAATTATTTAGTTTTACCATACCTTACAAATTATAATAATACAAGCAGTACATCTTATAAGAAATGCAGTACAAATGCAGTGCCTAAAAATTGGATGGTACCTGTGGTCACCTTACATTCCAGTACTGGAAAATATCTATAAGAGTATTTTAGTTTTTTCCATTATCGAATTGGCGATTATTACTGAAAATCTTTAAATAATAACTGTCTATGTATATAGTAAACAATAATGAACGTGCCCTGTGACGTCATCCAAAGCGCGCGAAAAAAACCGAGGCGTTCAAACAGGTCAAATTTAATCGGAATTTAATATATTATTTTAAAAATTCATTTGAACACTTTCAACGGTATTTATATTTTTGTATTTATATTTTTGTTAAAACGAAATAAAAATGAATTAAATAAATTTAAAAAAAATGATGTACATTCCCTATTATAGAGACATAAGACTAGAAAAAGTAATTCTAGAGAGACAAAGCAAAATAGATAAAACTAAATAAATAAGTAAGATTATAGGAAATAGGATTGATTAGTTATGATATGACTAGACGAGAATACACAAGAGAAGATAAATTACATAAAACTAAATTTACAAGGCATGATTGTGAAAAAAATGCTAGATGTTTTACTGGCATTTGATAATTTTACTGGCAATCAGATGGCTGAAGAAGACGAGTGTAGATAAAAATGGTCGGTAAAGCCAAACTAGATTATACAGAGGAGCATGTCCAAAGTAGCAAAAACAGACACGATTAGACAGACTAAATTATATAGATTGTAAAACACTATTATGGATAAACAATACTATACATACAATTCAATATTTCATTCTCAGTCATTAATATTTAGCCTTAAATTGATTAATTTTGACACAAATTTTGCAGTAACCTTAATAATATCTATGAACATAATACAACACCCCAAAGCACACGATACTCGTTGGTTTGGCGCAATGAGCAAAAATATTCAGAGCGACTGACATGAGTCACGTAAACGATCAATTAAGACAAGGTCATATTGAGATGATGCTAGCACGAGATCTAAATTTATATTCTGCCATACAAGTGGCTTAATTGTTCCTAATAGGACCGGCGCGAGCTCGTAATTTGCTCGCAACGCAGAAAAACCTTGTTATTTTTAAAGAGCAATGATTGATGCGCAAATCGGATTCTACCAACAAAGAGAAAATAACAAATTTTAGAGTTTTATAAAGTTATTATAATCTTGTACATAATTATTTTGTTTATCTGAATTAGTCTGTCTTGTTATTAGTCCAATCCAATTGGCTAAACAGATGAGTGTTGTATATAGAGTTGTACATATTAATATCATCTCTCTAGTCGTGGTTTTCTGGCTGTTTAGTTTCTTCGTCAAATTGGAAATATTTGACAGACGAAAGTAGACTAGACCAGCTATTCTCAACCGCTGGTCCGGCGGACCACCAGTGGTCAGCGGAAAAATTTTACTAGTCCGCGGACAATTTTTTCTATCCGCGAAACAAATTTACTTATCAAGAAAAAAAAAATAATAAACAAATTTTGATTTATAAAATTACGATATACTAATATCTTAAACTAATTTTAATTCTATGTAATTTATGATTAGTATATATCTTTACATTTAAATATTATTGTAAGTAAATGATAATAAAAATGTTACAATTAACTTATGTAGTAATGCCTAGTAAAATTTTGTTGTTAAAAAAATATCACTGGTCCGCGATTTTTTTTTTAATTTTACTGGTCCGTGCGCCAAAAAAGGTTGAGAAACGCTGGACTAGACTTCTAGAACAAATCTTGCTTTGTTTGTCTAGTCTTATCTCTATAAGATTGCATGCTAAGTTTTGTTTGTTTAGATTTTTCTATCTAGACTAGTATTTCTAAATTTGATTATCTACACTATTGTCTGTCAAGTTTTATCATCATGTATCGATTGTTAAGAACTACACAATCCACAGCTTTCAAGTTGGAATAAAAATATTTTGTTATTGATAGTGAAAACTATTTTCGGTAAATAATCAAGAAAATAATCATTTCATGTTCATATTGTTCATTTCCAGGAAGAATGGATATTTTTCAGATTATAGTTTGTTTGGATAAATCAATTATGTTGATAAATATTTTCGTCAAACCTGGAACTAAACAAAAGGAGATTACGGAAACGAAACAATTCTTTTCAAACCAATGAAAAACCTTCCCCTTCTGATGGAGAAGCCAATTACCATTTGGTGAAATACCTTGTAAAAGTAATTGCTGTCAGCAAAGTAAATGTAGTTCTGTGTCATGTCAGAAATAAATAAATGATAAGATAAGTCACATCCGTATGTAAATGTAATAATAACATAAAAATATATACTTGAATAAATAAACATACTTGTAAAGTTTAAATATCTCTTATAACATATAAGATAGCGAGTCCTTGAATGGTTTTAAGAATATTCAAGATCTATCATTTGTGAAGACTTGTTGCTTCTAAAGGTAAAGGATGATCAAATGGATGAATGAGAATGGATGGATGGACAAGTTTATTTATTTATTTAGCGTATGGCTCATGACAATATTGATAGTAATACAAATAAAAGATGGCAGGATATACTCGATTGCGTTTTCAGCTTACAGCTCCGCAGTTGTTCTCAAACATTGCCATGATCTTAACCAGGAGATCCATAGGATTGTCTGGTTGCCAGCTGTTGTTAGTTCATTTAGTTCAAGTTTTATGAAATAAAAAGCTATCCAGGGTGCACCACGGGGAGGCGAACTAACATTACACCCCGGATGGACAAATATATGATACGACACAGTTAAAATTTGTAACTTTATTCAGTTTGGCTTGCATGAATTATTAAAATAATTAAAATTCAATCAATTATTGAATTTTCTCTTAATGAAACCATATTATTTATAGATAATGACATAAACTTATTAAATGCGAAATATAGCCAGAATATATAAATATATTCAACCTGTTCGTAGCTCTATAATTTTAAGTCTTATTAAGACTACAAAACAAATCTTATGTTAAAACAACTAATTCTCTTGCTAATTCCACGCAGGATATTGAACTATACAACAAATATTTGTATGTTATTACTAGGCCCCAGTCTACTTTCTTGGCACTAAATGAGTACTACATAAATAACATTGTTTTTACGATCATATCTTTCCATTTGACTTAAATGAATAGCCATCTAGAGACGCGTTTCGAGATTTATCTCTCATCAGGGCAGCTTCGCCGTTTTGAATATTAAATTGGAATACACAGACTTGAACGTCTCGTGGATGACTGGCGAGGTTAGGTTTTAATTTGACGTTTGTGGGGAAAGACCTGAACTTAGCAGGTTATTGATTTAAATGATAATTCACTATTGTTGAAACCATAATAATTGTAGATAATCATATAAACTTATTAAAATCAAAATATATCCTGAATATATTAATATATTCAACCTGTTCGTAGCTCTATAATATTAAGTCTTATTAAGACTACAAAACAATTATCATTACTAATACCACGCAGGATATTGAATTATACAACAGATATTTGTATGTTATTACAAGGCAAATACAAATAACATTGTTTTTAAGATCATATCGATCTATATCTCATCAGTGCAGCTTTGCTATTTTGAATTATAAATTGGAATACTCTTACTAGAACGCCACGTGGATTACTGGGGAAACTACGTTTTAATTGGCATTGAGGAGAAAGATATGAACTTAGCAAGTTATTGATTTAAATAATTATTTACTATATAATCTAGAGGAAGATCTTCTAAAGGAAACGCGTCTGCAGATGGCTCACTTATGTTACATAGAAAGATATTATTTTAAAAAACAATGTTATTTATCTAGTACTCGTTTAGTGCCACAAAAGTGGATGATTGGGGCTTAGTAATGACATACAAATATCTGTAGTATAATTCAATATTCTGCGTAGTATTAGCAAGGGAAGTAGTTGTTTCAACATGAGATTTGTATTGTAGTTTTAATAAGACAGTTTCAATAATATTACAGAGCAACGAACAGGTTGGATTAAAATTTATATATTTAGGATTTATTTCGCTTTTAATAAGTTTATATTAATGAATTATTTAACTTAATTCCAATACGGTTAATTTTGTCTCTCCTTGTTTATTACTTATATCCTTTAATCTATCATTTAATCTATCTAGTAATATCTTTTCGGTTTTATTTATCATGTCTTTTTTGTGTATAACGTGTTTGTTGTATAATTTTATCGTTTCAAATTGTTTCTATTCGGTCTTTGGCTTAAACATTCTTTCTAAAGTTGCATTACTGGTAACGACCTAGAATTTACATAAGAATATTTATTATTTAGAATAATAATAAGCAAATTATTATTATCTCAATGTTGGAAAAAATATTAAATCTTTACTATGGTGTAATTTCGTAAATATAATATTTTGTATTCAATTTAGTGTCTGTTCGTTCGTTAGTAATTGGTAAAGTGCTTTCCAGAACCACAAACCCATTTCCCTCAACTTTGCCCAAGTTTTATTTTTGTAGCTACAAATTGCAAGTTTAATAGAAACTTATGGTTTATTATGGTTATTAAGTGATTCATAAATTCCCAAAATTGTTGTGCCTAGTATGATTTTTTAAATAATCGCGTGAAATTTGGAAAAATAGCAAATTTAAACTATGTACCATTTTTTATGCATATCCCTCGTTCGAGAGTTCGTTTTTAATTGGAAAAAGCATAAACTGCAAATTTCAATTCCTTGCTGCAAATTAAAATGCTATTGCTTTAATATTAAGCAATAAATAGATAAATTGACAAGAACATGTTAATATAAATTTATAAGAACAAAAAATATTAAATTATTAAATTTTTTAATTCAGGTCAAGAAATAAGAATAAGGTAAGAACTGGCCATTTTTGGCCATTTCTGTGAGAGAAAATGAGCCTACACTAATATCATAGGCTAAAATTGATTCCACATCGCGTGATGAACCTTCATTAAGGGGGTGGAATAACTTGTATTTTTCCATTGAAAACATATTAACTTCAGGTACACTTCTCTCCAAAACTAGTAGGTGGAATTGAATAGGTGAAGGTGGTTTGTTGATATTTACAGCTCAGTTTGATCGATGTAGAAATATTTACTAACTTTTAAGGAGAAATATTACTATTTTGCATAGTCGCCCAAAATATCAGGCTCATCACATTGTAAAATAAAACAATCAAAATAATTCTCTATTCATACAAAACAAAATTAAAAAAAAACAATGAAATCGGCTAAGCGATAAGGGAGAATACTTACTTCCGAGAAAGTGTGTTTGAAATCAAGTTTCCTATGAAAAAATACAAGTTACCCTACCCTCTTTCGCCTAGCCTGCACTACGGCTAAACCGCCGCGGTTTTTAATCGCGTGATTATGTGACTCAAGTAAGCTAATACAAGCGGCCTCACTTGCGGTTTTTTCCCAGCGACTGATTTTTCCCATAGCGTACTGTGTGTTTCTCGAGCGGAAGAAAACCGTAATGCGGCCTCGGCCTTAAATCGATTTAACAATTAGCTTTCGCATCCCTCTTAAAAAGTACGTTTTTCCATTTAGTTTGATTAAAGTTGTGCGCGTACTCTTAAAATATACTCTTTATACATTGATTGTTTACTATTCCTGATTATAGATCAATCTCATGATTATATTTTTTCTTATACCTACTTTGGGAAACTGATTTAGTTTTCTCTTGGATTAAATAAAGTTGCTGGCAGCAAACCATTTGTGCGTCTTTGCCGCTTGCTCTATTTGTTGTATCTGAAATTGTTAAACTGGAATTAAAGTGGGTAGCATCCTTTCCTCGTTTTAAAAATTGCCAAATAAGCCAATTTGGACTTTCAGTTCGCTTTATTTCTAAATTGATAGAAATAGACTAAAATATTTAAGAAAAACAACTACTTATCTTGCTTCTCTTGCTCCACGCAGGATATTGAGCTATACAACAAATATTTGTATGTTATTACTAGGCCCCAGTCCACTTTCATGACACTAAATGAGTACTAGATAAATTTGCCGTTTTGAATTTTAAATCGGAATACACTTACTTGAACGCCTAATCCTGAGCCATTTTATAATCTAGTTTAGGATGAAAGAAAGTAATCACAAAGGTAACAAAACGCCTTAAAAAATTATTTTTTTAATTTTAATTTATTTTTAAAGTTAAATCAATTTTTCTTTTTTGATTTCCCAAAATTTTCGTTTTGCTGACATAACTTATTTGCACGCGCGTCCCTGATATATGATTTGAATCGTCATTCCCAGTTTCCTATCATATATTTCCTATTCCTAGTAGACAAATGTAGGCAAGTCAAGTAACAATGCCTTTGATATATCATAGCAGAAAACATATTTAATTATGTTTATGTATTATTCTATTGCTTGTTCTTGTTGACCTGTTGTTGATACAAGAGACGCTGCTGAATACGAATTTTAAATGTAGTTGTGTCAGTTTAATCTTGACCATCTAGTCTTTCATTTCTTATCTTGTATATCTTGATAAGAAGTCAAAGTCAAGATTCAAGTCTTGTCTGTATAGTATTGGCTGCCCAGTTTTATATGTCTATTCTTGTATGTCTAGACTTGTAAGTCTAGATTTATCTATCTAATCTTGTCTGAGTTGTTTTGTTTGACTAGTATCTTTAATTTCCCTAGTATCTAGTCTCGAATGCACAGTTCAATCTATTTAGTTTTGTATGTCTTGTTTATTATATCTAGTATTGTTTATTTGTTCATGGATTTTATAGTTATGTTTGTATCTTACTTATCTGACTACTCTTGCTTGTGTAGGCTCGTCTATCTAGTCTGCGTAGTTTTGTATCTCTTATCTTCTCCATTTAGTCATGTCTGTACTATATTATGTATCTACACTCGGGCCGGTGCTCAGTGGGGTGGATTGTCGAAAAAGTGGACTAAAATAAAAAAATCTATATTTGAAAAATACCTTTTTTCTTGTATTATCTTCTAGAGGAAGCTTCCTATTCTTGTCTTAACGAAAGAAAAGGCGGCTGGCTTTAAAAACTGCGGCTACAGAACATCCCGAAGTTACGTACTTTTGACGTATATATGACGCGTGAATTCGCTGCAAAAAACGTTCTCCGCTTAAAGTGCTGCGATTTTTTTGTTTGAGTGTGCAATATCAAATCTGCTCAATACAAGGTGATCCTAAAGGTATGTAGAATATTTATATATTTTTTACCTTATTAAATTATAGTTTAGTGAATGAGCATCACTGGCTGACTGATAATTGCCAGTTGAAAACTTTTTTTAAATAATTTACCGACACAAAACGGTAAAAATAGTGTATCTTCAGATATTATCCTTTTTTTAATTAAATTTTATTTAGTTCTTGGGTAAAGGATTTAATAAATGTTAATAAAATACCGATATATTGCCAACGTTTCGGTCTTTTTAATTTCTGACCTTCTTCAGGGCTACAAAATTAAACAAAAACAATTACAATATTATTAATTAATATATAAATATCATACCTTATATCTAAATATTATATATTAATTAACTTTAACATAATAAACATAAATATAAACTATTAAGATTAAAATTTAAATATGAATCTTGTATATAAATGACAAATAACAAAAAATTAATACATTTTTTTGTTTTTTGTTTTAAATTTAATAGATATGACAATGCTATTTTTGCGTTTGAATTTCGTGGTTGTTAGTTATGTTAGTTTTATAATGTGTGTTAATTTAATAGATTATTATAAAATATACTAAGGCCCATAGTGTCTTCTCTGTAATTAATAGTGTTATTTGTTTTAATTTGTATCATTTCACTAATATTTCTTCTTGTGCTATTTTTGTCAATGTCAAGAATTTCAAAATTGTTAAAATCAAAGAAATGTCCGTCTATAAAAAAGTGTTTTGTTAGTGCAGTTTTGTTTAAATTATTAGAATTTTTACAATCATTTTTATGTTGACCAATGGGTTTTTTATGTATTGTCCAGATTGCCCAATATAACATTTATTACAGTTGTGACATGGAATTTTGTATACTGAACCTGATATCATATCTTTTGGAACTCTATCTTTGATTTTGGTGAAAAATAATTTCTCTGTTGTAAAAATAGTTAATTGCCCAATACATCCCGGGCTAGTTTCACGTTTATCGCACAGGTAATACTCTATGGCAGCGCTGACCAACTGACGGCCCGCGGGCCGCATCCGGCCCGCGAAGCTTTTTTTTACGGCCCGCGAGTTATAGTAAACTTTACATAAAACTTTAAATAAATATCTGTATACATTTAAAATAAGAAATTAAAAAAATATATGAGATTTTTTAAATAATAGTTATAATTCAACCGTCTTCAACAAGAATTACAAATATGCTAATGATGAATAAATATGGTTGTTTTATGGTCATTCGATAAAACTAATCCACGCTTTATGCAAGTGTATATGTTTACGCGCTCTCTACCACCACCAAGTCGCACCGCTTGTAACTGACGGCGCCAGAAACTTGACGTGCAGGACTCTTACAAAAAGAAGGAATAAATTGTCGAATGTTCCATTGTATAGTGCATCAGGAAGCATTATGTGGTCTTTCACTAAAACTAAAGACGTAATAGACAAGGTTTGCAAAATAAAAAATTTAATTCGTGGCGGAAATCGTTTTCTCACACATCGAAAATTTAAAACTTTTTTGAACGATTCTGAAAAAACTGCAAGCTGAGTATGGTGATTTGCTTTTACAGAGTAATGTTCGCAGGTTAAGTACGGGAAAATGCCTGAAGAGATTTTGTACACTTCGAAAAGAAATTCATCTTTTTTAATGGAAGTTGGCATCGATGAAGATTTGACAGCAAATTTAGGTGATAAAAATTTTCTTTGTTGACTTGCTTTCCTAACAGACGTTACAAATTATTTAAATATTTTGAATAAATTCTTGCAAGGAAAAAATCAAGATGTGTGTTGTATTTATAAACATGTCACAGGATTCAGAAATAAATTAAAATCGTGGAAGTTAAATTTGCAGGAAAATAATTTACTTCATTTTGAATGTTGTAAAGGGATGTGTGAAGAAATGAAGGCTTGTAACAGAAGTGAATTTTGACATTTTTTACCGACATTAGATATGCTTATTGAAGATTTTAATAGAAGATTTTCAATTTCATAAATTAAAGATGATTATTGATATATTCAGTGATCCATTCAATATCGATATTACCTCCGTTGAACCTAAATATGAAATGGAATTATGCAACCTTCAGGCTGATCTATTCATTGCATCTAGTGGGGCACCTGGAATACAAGTGTTCAAACATTTGGATAAAGAAAAATATCCAAAAATGGATAAATGTATTTTGCACTTCAAATCATTTCTATGTTCAAAAGTACATATATATGCGAGCGTGCATACTCTGACATGAAATATATAAAATCAAAATTTAGATACAGCTTGAAAGGCCCCACTCTTGAAAATATTATTAGAGTTGCCACAACAAATATTGATATGGACATAAAAGAAATTGTTGCTCAACAACTGTGGCCACAATGTTCCCATTAAATAGCTTAGGATTGATAATATTCTAATTTTATTGTGTTTTTATTATTCCTTGTTATGTATTATTTTTAAGAATAATATTATTTTGTCCGTTACTATGTGATATTTCATTTTAACAATAAATATAACGCAATATTTATTATGCAAAAATATAAACCTTATTGTCGAAAAAAATGTTATTATCTTTGACTTTATTTTTTTCGTATAAATAAAATTACTTTTGAGTTGATGAACTGACTTTTCTTTTCGGCCCGCGAAATATTTGCTAAAGAAAAAATGGCCCGCTGGCTAAAAGAAGTTGGACAGCGCTGCTCTATGGAATCAGAATTATTAGTAGTTGCATGCCGAAACGTACCTATACATATTTGGTACCGTGCGAATCACTACTATACGCAGTGCAAAGTCTGGAGAGAAAAGGGTGTGTAGCCGTAATACATTCGTTGTGATATTTTGTATTGTATTACAGAATTCGACTGGCAGAACCAAGTGGACATTAACAAATTTGGAATTTTTTTTATACTTTTAAAAATTTCTTCATACGGAGCCAGCAGATATGTTGCATATTTTAGAAGATGAATTGATTGAAAAGTATAACTCCACTTTTATAATTCACGAAGGCGACAAAGATAACGTAAAAAAATGTTGTCAAAATTGAAATCAAAGTGGAAAGATTCCAAAAACATTTAGAGTGGTTGAATACTACAGTTACATTTAAAATGAGTATTGCAAATAATATTATGCCTTTTCTACTAATACAGCAATTTTATTTTCGTATCATATTTTTTTAAATTTCTAGACGTTGTACGACGCATTCTTTAGAACGCTGATAAGGAATGGAAGAAATCGAGAGGTTGACCATCCACCGAGTTCAATAAGGCCAGCGATCGTTTTAAAAAATTTCCGCGCTTATCCTTCCACAAAAGATAATGTAATGTAAATTTCGAACCTTACAAACTTACAATGATTGACGGAAAATTATGTAATAGACCTTTTTACGGTTAATTAAGTGCATGCGCATCCGCCAAGTTTGAAAGGCGGCAATATGAAAGTTTCGCGCTCATATATAGTTATACGTCCAAAAGTTCGGGCAATATTGACGTATAACATGGCGGAAATAGACGCATGCGCACAAAAAAATTTCAACTATGAAAAGGTCTATTCTGTAACTCCCGGTTGATGTCGTAAGACGCCCAAGCTGCACGTAACAAAGAAATAAAAAAATATGGAGAAAAATTAGCAAGAAAAAATTGTAGAAAAGCTAGATTGGAGGATGTATTTAATTGACTTCTTGTTACATCCGGCCCTTATATGTCGAGCATGGGCTGGAAATACCCCACCAAAGGTAGTAAAAGCTTGTCTGCCGAAGTTTTGGAATTGTCTGTTTACGATCCGATGACTAGTAATTTTGTTGATTCTAATTAATGAATCAGATATTCACAATTATTTTAAGCAGCACTCAAAACGGTCCAGTTATTTCACATATATAATAAAGAATTTTCTATATTTGATCAACCATTACGTTTTTTAAAACTTTGATAGGAAATTCATAATCAGAGGCTTGAGGAACTTCTAATGCACAATTGTCCGTCATATAGGCAAGCAAGTCATTCTGTTTTTTGGAATTCCGACAATTGATTACTGATTAACAACGTATAAAAACTTCGGTACTTACGTATTAATGCCACCACCGCTACATTTTTAAATGCCGCCAATCTACACCTAACATTTTTATGGTAAATCATAAAATAAAACATTTTATTTAAAATTAAAACATTTTTAAAACTCAAAATACTTTATTTTTTAACCCCGGTTAGATTAGGTTGCCCGCCGCGAAGCGGACAGATAAATCAAGACAACATACGCACGGCAGCGCGAACTCTCGATGCAATATGTAGCAGTGGTGGCGTTAATACGTAAGTACCAAAACTTCTAAATACGCAATTTTGTAAAAAGTTTTTCGAAAAATTGTCGGCTATATTAGATACGCCATTTTGTTTTTTAAAATCCGGGCAACTGATTCGAAGTCACGACGTATAAAACCCATAAGTACAAACTTTTGTAAAAATTGGAGAAATTTTCGAAAAATTATCCGCTATATTGGATGCGTCATTTTGTTTTTGAACATTTTGATAACAGATTCGTGTTCAACGGCGCAGAAAACCCCTTTAAAAAAAATTTCAAATATATAGGACGAGGTATACTATTTTTGTCCACTTTTTCGACAATCCAGCCCCAGGAGTTTAGAATTGTTCTGCGCATCTCTCTCTCTAGTCGTTTACTTCATTGGTTGAAGTGTCGTGATCTTATGTATATCATTCATGTTATGGTGATTGTGATTTCTCTCCATTTATCTCTGTCTGTAATGCACCTCATGTTGTCCTGAAGTGAATTTCCTGTGAAGTGCTCCATTTGGTCTATCCATCGCTTCGGAGATCGCTCCCTAGGTGTCGTGCCTTCGATTTATCCCTGTATCACAAGTTTTTCCAAATTGTCATACTTTCTCCTGCTCACATGTCCAAAAAACTTGAGAATTCGTTTTCTTACGATGGTTGACAGTCTTACATTAATTTGCAGTTCTTCTAATATTGATACGTTGGTTCTGCAAGCAGTCCAAGGGATTCTTAAAAGCCTTCTCCAGACCCACATTTCAAAGCTGTCCAGTTTAGCAAAGTCTGTGGCCTTCTAGGTCCAAGTTTCTGCCCCATATAATGCTATTTGCAAGACAAGAGTTTCGACAAGTTTGCGTTTTGTTTTAGTTGTTATTTGTTTCTCCTTCCAGATTTTATGCAGCTTTGTCAAGGCAGTTTTGGCAAGAGCGATTCTCCTTTTGATTTCGATAGATGAAATTCCGTCTCTGTTTATGTTGGCACCCAGATAATTAATTTCTTTTACCATTTATATATCGTTTATGGTCGGCGCTCTGTTTATTCTATTGGTGCGATCTATTACCATAAACTTAGTTTTTTGCCGATTTAGTTTTAACCCATAGTCCAGGCTTACTCCTTCTACTCTTTCAATAAGTTAAGCCATTTCCTGTTCGTCCTTTGTTATAAGTGTGGTGTTATCGGCATAACGAAGGTTATTTATTTTTCTGCCACCTATACTAATGCCACCCTCCCAACCGTTCAAAGCCTTCCTGATAATGTATTCACCACATGTTGAATAGCAAGGGAGATAAAATACATCCTTGTCTTACGCCTGGTTGTATGCTGAAGGTTTGGGAGGTTTTATTCTCCAGTCTGACTAGAGCACTGCTGTTTTCATATAGATGTTTTAATAGAAACACCAGATGATGAGGGGTTCCCATCTCTAAGAGAGCTCTCCAAAGCTTTTGCCAGCTAACACAGTCAAAAGCTTTGCTGTAGTCTAGGAAACAGAGATATGATGGTTTTGCAAATTCTCTTGCCTTTTCGATAATTTGTCGAACATTAGAGATTTGTTCTCTTGTGCCCTTGTCACTCACAAATCCTGCTGTTCCTGTGGGATCTGCCAATCCAAAAAGCTTCTGAGGCGTTGAAGGAGAATTCTGAGCATAACTTGGCTTGGATGTGAGATAAGTGCAATGGTTCTGTAGTTGTTACATTCTTGACTGGAGCCTTTTTTGCGCAATGGAGTGAAGGTCGATGTGCACCAATGCTTTGGACATTGTCTGGTTTTCCATATGTTGTTGCATATGTTCCACAGATTTATGAGGCCTACTTCATCTAGTTGTTTTAACATTTCTGCGCTTATATTGTCACCGACTGTGCTTTTATTGTTTTTCAAATAATGAATGGCTTGCTCTACTTCATGGCTCAAAATATCAGGCTCTTGTTGCACCTCATTCATGGATGGTAGTTCGTTTTCTTGTTCAGGGTCTTCATTCTCGTAGAGCTTTCTGCAGGATAACTGCCATACCTCAAGAACTCCCTCTATTTCAGTAATAGTTTTGCCATTTTGATCTTCAATTTTCCATGTTTTTGGTTTAAATTCTCTGGTAATTTCCTTGATTGTTCAGAAGAGGTCTCTCTCGTGTTTCATTGGTGTTGTGTAATCTTTCAATTCCAAGGCAGATTTTTTGTAAGTGTTGGTTTTTGTCCCGTCTGCTCAGTCGTTGAATGTCCCTTTTCAGTTTTTGGTATTCGATCATCTGTTCGTTTTTGCGGATGCCTGTTCTTCTGAGCATCTTTCTTTTCTTTACTGCATTCCAAGTTTCGTCAGTCATTCACTGTTTGTTTTACACATCGTTGGTACTATGTTGAAATACTTCATCTTTGGTATCGATCATAGTAGTTTTAAGAGTTTGCCACATTGCTTCTGAATTTTCATATTCTGTGTTTTTTGGGATTACTTCCAATTTTTCTCTTAGTTTTTCTTAAAAAAAATGGATGTTTCCAGAGTTCAGGGGGGAGCTTTTACCTTTGTTTTCTTGGATTTAATGTGTATTTTTACTCGAGCTAGTAGCAGCTTGTGGTCGCTGCCACACTATGCTCCTGGTAAGGTCTTTACGTTCTGTATACTGGATTTCCATCTTGACTGTACTTGAGTATATAGTCTATTTGGTTTCTGTATAGGCCACCTGGAGACGTTCACGTATACCGACGTCTTGGATGTTGAGGGAAGATGGTATTTGTGATAACCATGTTGTTTCCTATACACAATTCCACGAGTTTTTATCAAGATTCATTTCTGACGCCCAATCTATATCTGCCTATAAGGTGTTGTACTTGTTCGTGTTCCTAAGTTTGACCGATTTTAGCGTTGAAATCTCCTTGTATCAGAGTTATTTCTTTGTTAGGTATTTTCTGTATAGTACTTTCCAGTTTATTGTAAAAATCATTTAATTTGTGTTCCATGCTTGTTGATGTTGGAGCGTAGATTTGGACAATGTTTACTTTGCAAGGCTTGGCATTGATTTTTATAGTCGGTATTCTGGAACTTACAGGATTGTAACCTAACACACTTGCATGAAGTGATTTTGGAATAATTATCGAACAAACCAAATCCTACCTACTACATTGATGTTTGTCACTTCATGTGCGATGATGTCTAGTTTGCCAGGATGTGTAACGAGTCCCTGAACATTCCAAGTGGCAATTGAGATGCGTTCGGAGGTTCATCTTTGTTGATGTTATCTGCTTGTTCATATCTTCAGACATTTCCATAGCATTCCCTCCCGGAGATCCGATTGATCGAATATTTATACTCCGGATATCTTTGGCCATGAGACAATCCATAAGATTTTCTTGGGAAGGTGCTAGAGGTAGTTTCCCTTTGCTTTTCTCTAGGATTTAAAAGGGTTTATTCCCAAGGTAAGGATGGGAAGAGATGAAATTTGGGGATACTAGGTAAAAAATGACGGGTTTGGAAAGGAGTGTAGGGTTGGGACAATGGTTTCCCCCGCATGGAAGATAAACCAAGGCTTGCATGGGCAGGGGCGCGACCCTGAAGTAGATCTGTCACCTATTGGGACTATAGATGAGTATCTAGCCGCTATCCTCAGTTTATTATTAATGTTCTGCGCATACACCTACTTTATTTCGAGTGCGCGGTATTTAGTATTCCGTATTTGAAAAACTGAAGCATATTTCTTAACTCAAACTAATCTGCGCGTACCTCGGCTCGTCTCTTGCCTTTCATACCTCGGCGCAGTATAATTGCATTCTATCGCCGGCCCGAGTATAGGTTGGCTTATCTTGCTCGTCTTGTTTGAACGTGAACCTTTGTTCAGTCTTACTTGTTAATTTAAACTAACCTCGTTTGTTAAGCTTTTTCTGCTAGTCGTGTCTATTTTCTTATATCTTATATCATTTATCTAGTAATATCTAATCGGTTTTAGTTATCATATCTTTTTTGTATATAACGTGTTTGTTGTAAAATTCTATCGTTTAAAATCGTTTCTATTCGGGCGTTGGTTTAAACATTCTTTCTAAAGTTGCATTATTGGTAGCCACGTATAAAATTTACATAAGCATATTTATTATTTAGAATTTTATTATTAATGTTTGTCTATGTTTGACAACGTACTAAATATATCCCATACAATAGGAAGTTGAACGGTAGGAATACAAAAAAAAATTGAATGCAATCGAATTACCATAATATCGTATCGAGGCGCATGTTGTATGTGACTAGCTGAAATTATTATGATTGTCGTGTAGAGTGAAGCCACGAGGCTACTTAAATTTCAGTGGCTCGCGCGACACGTTTGATTGCGGAGACTCGTCCGCGTCTCACCTTGTCTGTCGCCTCCTTTTTTATCTCTTTACATTCGCCGTCTAGGCTTCCTCGCAGACCACACTCTTTTCATAACTTCATAAGACCTGGTCCATGTGTAATGGAGCGAGAAACCGCATAGCCGAAATCACTTGCTCTTTAAGTTTCTCCAATTAATTTTTCGCTTTAATGTGACCAATGCCAAAATTTTATTAAACGCATTCATAATTTTAATTGCACATATTAGTTTATAAATATTTATGTAAAACTCGCGTAGAGTATAGATTACAACTAGATAGACAAGTTAAGTGTTACATTAATTGAAAAGTTAAATAGGCAGACAGAGGAACAAAAATAGCTAGTCACAACTAGACAGGCAAGATATAAATTGAGAGACTCAAGACAAGAGTATATGGAAAAGACTGGGAGGATAATGGCAGTCAGACAAGTATATACACAGAGAAATCACTTACTAAGTGAGTTTCTCCAATTAATTTTGCAACGTGATAACGATCAATTACGAAATGTTTATTAAACGCGTTCCCAGTTTTAATTGTACAAATTAGTTGGTTCATGTAAACTCATACAAAAATATCACGTTTACTAAACCATTAATTTGTAGAATACTCGGATGATCATAGCGCTAATCAACTACTAGAACTAACTGGAATAAGATTTTATTAAAGTTAATAAATGTAATGGAACGACTAGATAACAAATATGACTAGGCTACAATTTTAACCGTTTTGTAAGTGGATAAACTAGATAGGGACTATTGTAAAGACAAAATCAAATATGCAATTAATAATTTATGCTTAAAAATTAGTATTGATTTGAATAATTTGTTATTAAAATGGCTTCAATTTTGAAAACACGATACGTTCATTAAGAGAATTTCGAATTATTTCTTTTAAAATATTCTTATAATGCTAATTATATTTTACTTAAAATTTCTCAATTTATAACTTATTTGAAATATAAATCAAAATTTAAACATAAATAACATAGTTTCATTCGTTCAGAATATCAAGTGTCCGCTTTAAACCGCAACAACAAATTTCAGTACAATAGCATATTTACATTTAAAATAACGGTGTAATACATATTTCATTTTTAATGTAGCAGCTGTTGAAATTTATATCATTGTTATTTGCTCGAATCTATAAATATTTAAACGAGTTGCAAATCTTGCCACAATGGAACAAATGAAAAAATATGCCCATGACCAAATTAATGTATCAAAAAAGCAATACTAAAAACTGAATTTAAAAATGTTTCGCTTGTACGTTCCACACACTAAATCAGTTATAGTCGTACACAAACCTTACATTTTAAAGAGAGAAGACTAGATATAGGGTCTTCCAATAAGAGATTTCGCCATTTTAACAGTTGTCATGAGTCAACCTATAACTACTTGACAGATGACAGGTAAAAACTACGCCATTAATAAAATAGGAACGATATACCCTTCAACTACGCAATGAAATTATTAAAATTCACTACAAAAATGGTAAAAATTTCGCAAAACAGTCACAGTTCGCATAACTAGAGCATTTTTGGGTCGTCGTGAAGCACCTTCTCGGCCAGCAATTGTGAAACTGGTGGAAAAGTTTGAGGTGTTCGGACAAATTAGTGATGTGAAGAACCGAACCGAACCTCAACTCAAGAACAACTGAGAATATTGCTGTTGCATCCCATAGTGTTGAAAAAAAGCGTTGGTTTGTTCTCATCGATCTTTGAAGTTGGCTATTCTACAAACGACACTACACCGTATTTTGCAGACTTAGGTCTTAAGACTTAGGTCTTAAGACTTTTAAAGTTCAGTTAACACAAGAACTCACGCCTTCCGACAATCAACAACGTCGTGTCTTTGCTGATTGGGTCCTTGAAATGCATCAAACTGATCCGGAATTTCATCGAAAAATCATCTTGAGTGATAAGGTTCATTTTTACCCCGAAGGCTACGTTAACAAGAATTGTCGCATTTGGGGCTCGGGAAAACCCAAAAATTTTGTTGAAAAGCCTCTCCATCCTCAACACATGACTGTTTCCACAAACGACATTACAGCGTATTTTGCATAAAGACTTAGGTCTTAAGGCTTTTAAAGTTCAGCTAACAAAAGAACTCACGCCTTCCGACCATCAACAACGTCGTGTCTTGGCTGATTGTGTCCTTGAAATGCATCAAACTGCTCCGGTATTTCATCGAAAAATCATCTTGAGTGATGAGGTACATTTTCACCTCGGAGACTACTTTAACAAGAATTGTCGCATTTGGGGATCGGGAAATCCCAAAAATTATTGTTGAAAAGGCTCTCCATCGTCAACGTATGACTTGTGCGGTTTTTGATATCGCGTTTCATTGGACCCTACTTTTTCGAAAATGAGGCTGAAACAACTGTGATTTTGTGTGTCCAGAATTGGAAGATTGATATGGACGACGTTTATTTTCAAAAAGACGGCGCTACGTGCCACACAAGTACCGATACCATCGCTCTTTTACGTGAAAGTTTCCTGACTCCAGACTTCATAGATGGAATTCGTGAAGATATCGAGGACATAAAGCCGCAAATGTGCGGATGGGTGATGAAAAATTTCATGAAAAGAATATAGTCCTTCAAGCGTAGCCGTGCCGGCAGTTTGGATAATATTGTTTTCCATTATTTATGGCATACTCTTTACAATTAAATAAACATCCGATGATTTCGCTTTTACATATCAAAATGAAATCTCTTATTGGAAGATGAACAGGCAAACAAAACCATGTTCTTCTTCTTCTGTTGGCTTTATAACCCGCGGTGGGTTTTTGCCTCTACAACAATCTTCTTCCATTTTGTTCTTTCACCGGCTTTCTCTCTCCAATCCCTTCCTCCCATCTTTCTAAGATTTTCCTCCACATCTTCCATCCACCTTTTCCTTGGCCTGCCTCTTTTCCTTTTTCCTACTGGCCGCCAGTTGTATATTTTCTTGGCTGGTCTGTCGTCATGTATTCTGTACAGGTGTCCCACCCATACTATTTGAGCTTTGAGCTTTTATATATCTCACTATGTCCGCTTCGTTTATTAACCTGCTTAGTTCATGGTTCATTCGTATCCTCCAAATTCCATGCTCATTTAGGATCGGTCCGTAGATCTTTCTGGGGATCTTTCTTTCAAAGATGCGTAGCGCGTCCTCCTCTGCGGTGGTTAGAGTCCAGGCTTTGCATCCTTACGTTACTACTGGTCTTATGAGTGTTCGGTATATTTGAAGTTTGATTTTGTGACTCAATAACTTGGACTTCATCAGTTTTTGGTATCCGTAGTAGCATCGGTTTCCACTAAGTGTTCGCGAGCTTGTTTCTTTAGCTATTACGTTTGTTCTGTTGATATCTGTTCCCAAGTAGACACAAGTTTCAACCTGCTCAAAGCGATATCCCAAGTTCAGGTCATTGTTATCGTGATGTTATCTTCCAACTTGCATGAATTTAGTTTTTACCTCATTTACTTTCAATCCCCTTTTTTGCGTTTCATCGTCCAGCATCAATAGTGCTTCCTTTACCGCGTCTTTGCTTCTACATGTGAAATTGACATCATCTGCATATGCAGCAACCTGTGTTGATCGGTTGCCAATGTATCCCGTTATATTCAGCTTTCTCATGCATGCCTCTAATGTTAGGTTGATAATTAGTAAGTAACCTAACCTAACCTAACAGCAGAGTAGTTATTAGACGTGGCTAATTGGGCAACTCTTTGGCCATTATTGTTGGACTCATCATGCATGCTATGTTTACCAAAAACGCTAGCGTAGGCCTCTTCTTTACCCAATTTGGCGTTATAGTCGCCTAGTATTATAGCTGCGTCATGTCTCGGTATTTTTTCGCAGATTTCTTGAAGTGCTGCGTAAAAAACGTCTTTGGTTTCCTCTTCTGCGTCCTCTGTGGGCGCGTATACGTTCACAAAGGTTATATTGTGGTATTTTCCCTTTAGTCTTAGGGTGCATATTGTATCTGATACCGGGGTAAAGGCTAGAATCGATTTTTTTAAATGTTTGGATACAATATATCCAACTCCTTTATGGCCACTCCTTTAATCGTTTCCTGAGAAATATATACTTGGAAGATTGGAGAATTTCGCCTTTACCCTACCATCTTACCTCTTGTAGGGCCACGAGATCCATTTAGTATCTCAATATCTCATCCGCTAGTCTATCCATAGCCCCTGCTTTCAGAAGCGTACGTACATTCCATGTACCAAATCTTAGTCTGATTCCGTCAATCTTATCCTTATTTCCCTGCGATGGTCGTCTTCGTGTGAACAGTCCAGTTCCTTTCGTTGTAGTCTTCGCAACATTAATGTTTTCACGAGGACGGGTAGTTAGCCCGTCGCTCAACCCCCTTTTCGGAGGGCCATTTCGCCTGTTTCCGTCAGCCCACACATCTACCTCGCTCCATACGGATTTTCACCGCATCTTGCGAGGTTTCTGTGTGGTTACCAACGTGCAGGTGGGAACAAGACTTGGGTATTAGAGGCTATGCGACATGTCTCATTCGAGTCATTGTCGTGCGGTGCGCATGCACTACCCCCTTTTACCCCCAAAAAAACAAAACCATCTAGACAATACTATATAGACAATAATTAATAGGCAAGACGTACTAGAGAGATAGGACCCAATCATGAGCAGACAATCATGAGAGTCTCTTCTTTCTTTTTTAATCCGTAGCTGGCGATTGTCGAGGACGTCGTTCTCGTAACCAATACGCTGCTGTCGGTGCCGCTGGATTTTTCGCTTCATTCACGATTCGCTTCCACACTTTCCGATCAATGGCAATATCGTCTTCTTCCATATGTACCATTTGAGCGACGCAAACGCTGCTGATGCCTGACCAATCCGGCTATGAATGTCAGCGGCAGGTGCCACTTTGTTTCTTATAGCCTCATCGAGGTCCAGTCTTCGGTTCTTGAGGTCGTCTTCTACATGTTTTATCCAAATCTTCTTCGGCGCTGATCGCTGAATCCTCCAGTCGGGCGGCCGCTCCCGCCAGAGTAGTTTGCGTAGAAGCCGATTTTTATTCATTCTGCAAATGTGACGGCGTGTTTGTATTTGTTCCACAATCGGTCGTTGCTGATCGCATCTAGCTCGAATTTCCTTATTAGGCAGGAGATCCCGAATTGAAACACCTATAGGCCTTAGGCAACGCATTTGGAACACCTCCAGTTTGTTGAGGTCCGATTGAAGTAGTGTCAACGTTTCTGTTCCATACAAAAGAATTGGTAGGATGAGCGTCCGGAAAAGACGAATTTTGGTATTAGTAGAAATGTTCGTCTTCTTCCATATGCACCATTTGAGCGACGCAAACGCTGCTGATGCCTGACCAATCCGGCTATGAATGTCAGCGGCCGATGCTACTTTCTTCTCTTGCACCAGTGAGCCCAAGTATTTGAATTATTTCAAGTGTTCGATTTGAGTACCATTAAGATGAACATTGGCCTGCGATCCGTCCGTCGTCAAGACTTTCGTCTTGTCCACGTTTATTTTCAGTCCATAGGATTTGACGATCCGGAAAATGTTATAGAGAATATCTGTTGCATCAGTATCTGTAACGGCAAATTTAACGCTATAATGGACGAACATCAGATCGGAAATGAAGTTGGTGTCATCGTATCGGACGCCTCGTCGACCATCGAATGCTTTCCTCATAATGGCGTCTATAACCACGTTGAAAAGCAGTGTGAAAGCGATGTCTCCCTGTTGAACTCCCGTTTGGATCAGAAAACCGTCCGATAATCCGTTCCGGATCCGTACGCAGCTGGTTGAACCGTAGTACGCCGCTTGTAGAAGATGTATAATTTATAAAGGCACATGCTCTGTTTCCAATACAGACCATAAAGAAGGCCAGTGTAAGCAGTCGAAGGCAGATTTAAAATCGATAAAGTAGATAATTGTCAGTTTTCCATTCTTCCACGTTCTTCCATCAACTGGCGAAATGCGAATATTTGATCGATACAGCCACGATTTTGCCTAAATCCTGCTTGTTCCTCTCGACTTGTTTCCTCTCGATATTTCTGTAGTCGTGATTGAATGATCTTCATAAATACCTTCCCGACAATTGGCTGATGCCACGGTTATTATTGCATTCCCGGCTATCGCCTTACTTCAATATGGGGACTACGATCGCTTTCTTCCACGTTGGAGGTCGTAAAGCCGTTGTAACACAATGTTGCCTCCGGCTTTGATCATCTCAGCGGTAACTTGATCGATGCCTGGCGCTTTCCCATTTTTCAGAGATTTTATTGTAGTTTTAGAGCAGACAGAGTAGACGGGAATAGACAGACAAGAAACGAGCTAGCAAAAACGGACAGAAAAGGCCAGATTTACAAGTCGCGGTAGATAAGATCTCGCAAACATCAGTGTCAAGACAAGAAAGATTATTCTGGTAAAACTAATGTCTATATTTGTCTCTTTAGGATTTTCTTGTTTTTCTTTTCTTTTTGGTATATTATCACAAAATAACAATCACATCATACTTTATAATTAAAAAATGATTTCATCTGAATTATTTATTTGGAGGGAAGAAGTAAATATTTAATCCGGCTGCAAGTTTTATTTGTATAGGTTTATAAAATTGGTGTATTTATCATTGTGTCATTGTGGAAATTGATGTCTCAAAATTTTAACAACGAAAACACGGTTCGAACGTCGAAAGTATGCCAGTAATTTATAATAACCATTGTAGTTTCACGGTCGCCATTCGTTTTAATAAAACTGATTTATACTAACAGGTTAAAAACTAGATTGTAGATTCCTCGCGTATGTTTGTCTCTTGTTACCCTTCCAAACAAGACACTAAAACATTTCTTCTCGTAACTATTATTTCCACTTGTTCCCAGAATCTCGGGTTTTCATTTGGAACACGTGTGACTCGGCGATTTTGTCACTCTTATAGCTTTTTTTTGATCTAACAAAATATGCGTTTGCTTTATATAAGTTTATGGTTGCAGTATTATCGCACGCAATTAGCCCCTTTTGATCACTTGATACACCGAAATGCCTCGTAATTTATAATTAAAAATTTATGTGGACACAATTCAAGTTAAAACACATGTGTTTGTAATCAACCTTTTGGCAGAACAGTTTCGAGTTATAAAAATTTCTGTTTTTATTTCCTTGCATTCTTCATCTTTTAACTATCTCACAGTTTACGTCTAAAAATAAAGAAAATAATTAACTTTATGCGACTTAAATAATTAAATAATTTATTTATTAGACGATTCTAAAAATAAGACGTTTTAAAGATATTTGCGTCATCCCGAAACCATCTGTTGGCGCTGTGAGTGACGTCGGTAATTCACAATAAGGTCCAATTAAAATTATGTTTGTCTACCAAGTCTTTGTGAAACTACATAAAACGCATATAATTACTTACATTTCTTTTTACACATTTAGATTAATTATATCCGCTCAAAACTAAATTTAGTATGCGATTATATACGCTTTTGCATTCATTTAATTTCAAAAGCGAATAAAAGATATGGCGTGGGTAAGAAAAGTTTATTATTTTGAGTTTAAAATATTGGCATCTAGGTATAGAAAATATTTAGGCATTTCCAGTGCATACTTTCAAATATGCCGATTAAATTAACGCTGTACATTGCATTTGAACAGATTACATATCAATTTATATTTTTATACGTTACCTACTAAAATTAATTTTTCAAAATAATCCTTTAATTTTTCTCTGGCCTTGTCTAGTCTTGCTTGGTCCAGTATGATCCTCTATAATTGATCGCTTGCTACCGAGAGGCAAATGTTGGATCAACAATAACAAATACACAATATTTTTATTCGTCCCGGATTAATTGATGACACAAATTAATTTTTTTTTTTGCTTGAGGCAATTGCTTGAGGCATTCTGTTTTTCATTTATGCTTCCACGAAAGAATAAAATCCAAAAAGATCAAGGAAAATGATAATAAACCACCTAACTGAACATTGACCGAGTTCATCATCCACGTGCTATATTACCTGTTATGGAAATCACAATCTTGAGATTATTCGTACCGAGAAAAGTTAGATGATCTTAAACCAGAATTCCCGGATACTAGGAGATTTTACCACAAAACAATTCTTGACAAATTTGAATAACAAATATATTTCATTTCTAAATAAATGTTTAACAATTTCAAATTTGTTTTTAAACGTATTTATAGTTTACATGAACATTATTTTTTGTTTAAAGATGTGGAAATTCGTATAAAATAAATTCTAATTCATCCTAAAGTTATCTAGGAAATAATATTTGAGTATATTTCTTACTAATTCAAGAATCAATTGGGGCAAATTAAAAAGGTTCATCTGTCTCTAATTTGAAAATTTGTCTTGTCTATTTTAATTTGAGCTTTTGTTTTGATAAATCTAGAACACGCTGAGACACGCTAATATCACTTGTTTATATTTTTAGAGAGTAGCATAAACTAATTATAGTAGACTAATACAAATACAAATAAATTTATTACAATATATAAGCTTTAGTCGAAATAAATAATGTGTTCACATAGTTACAACTGTATGCTAAATGTAATATGTCACAAGTTTTGGAATATTGGGGCTTTTGTATTCGTATGCTACTCCTGTAGAGTGTAAGGCTCTATGCTGACGAGGATGCTACGAAGTGCCTTCTTGTATTCCTTTAGATTGTTTTTCCGTTTTAGATTTAGCGGCCAGTGCATTAAATAATTTGATGTTGCTATAAGGCGGATGTTTCCCTGTCATGCTGCGATTGTGTATTGGGTAATTGTAATTTATATTATTATTTGTGGTGTTCTTATTGGTATTGATTTGATAATCCGAGAAGTAATATCTGTGTTTAAATAGGAAAACTAAACTTTCAAATATGTACGTTCCTATTGTTGTTAGTATATTCGCTTCTTTGAATATTCCTCTACATGATTCAGTGAAATGGAGCTTAAAAATCACTCGGATAGCTTCTTTTTGGATCTTAAAAATTTCGGTTATCAATGTTCCGCTGCCCCAGAACATGATCCCGAACCTCAATAAGCTATGAACATTGGCAAAATAAACTGCTTTTAAAGCTTTCGAATCTAAATAGCGTCTGAGGATTCTAAGTGCATATACGGACCTACTAAGTAGTTTTGATAGTTTAATTATATGGGTTGTCCAATCCAGGTTCTCGTCGAAGTGTATTCCTAATAGATTGACGCTTTTTTGTACTTCCAGTTTATTGTGTATCGTAATCTCTTTAGGGTATAATCTTTGGTCACGTTTTGTTTTGAAAATTATAAGGTTTGTTTTATCCTCATTCATAATAAGTTTATTTTCATTAAACCATGTAGTTAGCGCTTCCATAGTCGTTGTAATGTTCGTCGTGACGTTTTCTAAGGATTTATTGGTTATTATAACGCTTGTATCATCCGCGTAATTAATCATTACAGTGTCCGTTTTCTCCGTTATTTGTGGCAGATCATTTACATACAATCTAAATAATATAGGGCCCAGAATACTTCCTTGCGGAATTAATACATTTGTTATGCGTTTTTCTGATGTGATTTTGCCTTGTCCTGTTGTAATTTCCGTTACCTGGGTTCTATTTTTTAAGTATGACATAATCCATTCTAGGGTGACTCCTCTGATGCCATATTTATCTAACTTCTTGATTAGTAGGTAGTGATCGACGGTATCATACGCCTTGGATAAATCAATGAAAATTCCACATGGGATCTTCTGGTCTTCTATATGGCGTATTGTGTCGCTAATATATTGGAAACAGGCCGTTTCGATATTTCGTCCTGCTATGACGCCATGCTGACATTTATTAAAAATATGGTACCTATTTACAAAGGATAAAATTCTTGTGCATGTTAATTTTTCAAATATTTTTGAGAAAACTGATTGCAGACTAATTGGTATGTAGTTTTCTAAGTCATTCACGACACCCTTTTTGTAAACAGGAACAACCTTTGAGATTTTTAATGCCTCTGGGAATATACCTGTCTGCAAAGAATTATTAATAATTAGTTCCAATGGACTAATTATTTCCATTGCTAACCATTTTATAATTGGCATATTAATTTCGTCTATTCCCGCACTTCCTTTATTTTTAAAATTTATTATGGCATTAATTAATTCTTCTTTGTTGATTGGATCTAGAAAAATTGTATTTGGATTATTTCGTATGCTATTGCTGGCACTTCCACTGTTCAGATGTTGTGTCATATTATTTCCTCTGTCAGCGAAGAAATTATTTATTATGTTTGCCATTTCTGGTCCAAAGTTATGATTAGTCCTAGATTCCTTACTTGTCTTAAGTTTAGTTATTTCTTTGACAACCTTCCATGTGCTTTTGATTTTATTTTCGCTGTTTTCTATTAAGCATTGGTAACGTTTCTTTTTCTCTAATCGCAACGCAGCTTTATATTTCCTTCGCAGTCTATTGTAGCTTGGTTTTAAACCCTCAATATACATAGATAATATTTGCATAATCTCCAGTTCTCTTTTTAACTGATTCAGTGCACTGTTTACAAGTACCTTTTTTTTCACCTGTTTACAATTAATCTTTTTAATAGGGAAGCATTCATAAAAATGCATTAGAAATATTTCTATGAAATTGTCCCACTGATCGTTTACTTCCTTATATTCAATTGAATTAAGTTCTTCCCATGATTCTTTACTCAGCGCCAGTTTAAACTGATTCATGTTGTCTTCGTTGTAAATTCGAAATGTATGGTAACTCTGTTGGGTTTTGTTTGTTGAGAAAGTGATTTGTTGTGCGAGGTGGTCAGAGATTTGATAATTGAGCGTCTGCACTTCATAGCTCATGTTTGTGCAGACCACTACATGTCTAAGCATGTATTTGATGTTGGATGGCTGACTTCCTTTAGTGTAAGAGTTGCATTGAACGATTCTAGCAGATATTTTAGTTCGCGGCTATTTTTTGACAGTTTTAAGACATCGATGTTAAAGTCTCCTGTGATAATAAACTGTTTCCTTTCATTTGTGATATTAGTAAGTAGTGCATGTAGTTTCTGCAAGAATTGTTTGATATCTGCTACCGGTGTTCTGTATATGGCGATGATTAATAATGAGTTTGAGTTGATTGTTGTTTCCATAGCTGCACATTCAAATGTGTAGGTCTCTGCATGTGAGTTTATATCATTTCTAATTTTATACGACATATTATCGTGACAGTAGAGGGCTACTCCGCCATGTCTTCCTTCTTCCCTGCAGAAACTCGAGACTAGATGAAAATTCTTAATTAATATTGTTTGCAGCTGTACTGAACTCTGCCAGTGTTCTGTTAGGGCTAGGTATTTACAATTACGCGTATCTTCGATCATATATTCAATTTCATCAATTGAGTTTCGGACAGATTGGGTATTTAAATTAATTACGCTGATGTTTTCTCTCTTTATATCTTTAACATTTTTTTTATTTCTTAAAGGTTTTGGATTCTTTGAGCACGTTCGGAAAAATTTCCTTGACGGTTTCTATTGCTTAATCTAAAATTGAACCGTTGGTGTAAAATACCCTCGGGCCAAAATGCTGCATCATACACTCTTTCCTTTAGGTTCAAGTCTACGCCTACTTTAAAGCTATTATTATCGGGCATTTGGAATTTTTGTGTCAGTTTTTCGACGATGAAGCTGTTTCTATCATATCCTGTTTTTTCCATTAAATAGTTTAATACAATCTCCTCATTCACATGTTCCTTTGCTCTAGATATATGGAGCCAGATTTTACTAGGTAGGTTTTCTCGTCCGGCAAATCCTGTAGCAGATTCGTCGTCACTTAGTTATGCTTTACCAATGGAAACCTTTTTTATCCTCCTTTTAGGTGCAATAAAATCCAAATCCTCATTTTGTGTCTTTGTGTTGGTACTTCTGTCCTTGTCCGCTTGTTGCGTTTCCTTTCCAGGGTTGAACGTGGATGTGGTTGCCTTCTTCTTATTTTTAGGTTCTATTGTTACAGTCTGTCTTTGATTATTGTTCACAGTTTGATTGGTTGCCGACGTATCACTTTCGTGCATTTCAATTTCTCTTTGGACAAGATTATCCACCGAGCTCACGCGCGTTTGAGGTGCGAAGAGTGTTGCCTCGCTGTTACTGTTGACATTCTCAAGATGTGTTTCTATCAAGGTAGGATTGTTTACTTCTGTTATTGTTTTTCTTTTTTCTTTTTCTTGCAATAATTCAATATATGCCTCCAGGGTTGAGACATATTTCTTTAGGATTGCATTTTTATCCTCCATCTCCATTATTGTCTTTTTTAAGTAATAGTTTTCACTATATTCGGTGTTTACAATTTCTAATATTTCTGGGGTTTTCACAGAAAATTCTTGAACTTCGCGGAATTCATGTTCGCAGGCGTTATTACGTTTCTTTTTTTCATGCGCTAGGCATCCCGCATGGTAACAATTTTTACATTTTATACAAAATAGTGGTTTTGCGACTTTTTTCGTACAATAATTGCACAGCACTTCGTTTAACACTTTATCGTCCGCCATTTTCACAAACTGTTGTGCATGTAATATAATTAGTTTATATTTACAGAGACAAACAAAAAGTAATAATATTAGAGCTTCTCAACGGAGCCGATAAGCTGAAATTTAAATTTCTGGACGTACCAATCTATACTTTTTTCTTACAAATGGCATATTAAAATAAAATATATTTGCAGATTGTTGTTATCCTCTAACTTCTACGCGGAGCATAGGGCCTCTACAAATACCTTCCATCTGACTCTATTCTGAGCGAGGCGTTTCACCTCGTTCCACGTTTTTCCTGCGATCTTTAATTCTGCGTCTATGGTCCTCCTCCACGTGTTAGCTGGACGTCCCCTTCTACGAGAACCCAGCGGGTTCTATTGTAAGACTTGCCTAGTGATGTTTCCTTCATCTCTCCTCAATACATGGCCCAACCATTTCCACTTGCGGTGTTTTATTTTTTTTTGTATCTCTTGTTGGTTTGTCAGGTGCCATAAGTCTACATTGCGTATTGTATCTGGCCAAAAAATGCGGTAAAAAATCTGGCAGTATACTTCGTAGGCATTTGTTTATGAATACCTGAAGCTTATTTACTATTGTTATGGAGATTTTCCATGTTTGGCATCCGTACAGCAAGACGGATTTCACATTTGAGTTGAATATTCTTAGCTTTGTTCGTGTGGAATACAGTCTGGAGGTACAGACCGGACTGAGCATGCCAAATGCCTGTTTGGCCCTTTTTATTCGGTATAAGACATCGGTGGTGGTGCCGCCCTCATTAGTAATTATCGGGTTTCCCAGGTTCGTGAATTCATCTACATCCTCTATTTGTTCGTCATAAATGCGGAAGGCGCGGATATTCTTCGTGGCAGCTCTAAGCGAATTGGTTTTGCCAATGTTGATTTTTGAACCTGCTTTGGATGCTTCTGCAGAGAGAAGGTCGAGTTTGCTCTGCATGTCGGGGTGGGTGTGTGCCAAGAAACAGATATCGTCTGCGTAGTCCAGATCTTTCAGGAACGAGTTTAACGTCCATCTAATGCCCTCACTTCTTGAAACTACTTTATCCATTATTGAGTCTAACAGAATGTTCAATAGCAAGGGCGATAGTACGCAGCCCTGTCTGACTCCCGAGCTGATGGTAATGTCGCTGCTCTTAGCAGTTTGGTGTTTTACATAGCAGGATGCGTCCCGGTATAGTTCCTTTACTAGGTTTATTATCTTTTCCGGTACCCTCTTTTCTTCCAGCGCTTTCCAGACTGCATTTTGATAGATGCTATCAAAGGCCCTACGGAAGTCAACGAAAACCGCGTATAATGTAGACCTCCATTCCATGGAGGTCTATGGAGGTTCCGCTATGATAATTCGCATTGTGTTAATTTGATCGATACAGGATCTATTTGGCCGAAAACCCGCTTGTTCCTGACGCAGACTGAGCTCTATGGAGATGGATAGTCGATCCAGTAAAATGTGAGAAATTATTTTGTTGATAGTGTTTAAAATTGTATTCCCTCTCCAATTGCCACAGTCTGTAAAATCACCTTTTTTTGGGGAGAACGACTATGGCTCCTTCCTTCCATTCATGTGGCATTTTTTCCGACTCCCATGCATCTACTATAAGCGGGTGGAGCAGTTTTGTTACCACCTTTAGGTCTGCTTTAAGTATATCTGCCGAAAGCTTATCTGTGCCAGCGGCCTTGTTGTTCTTAAGGTTCTTTAATGTAGTTCTGACTTCTTCTTCACTAGGTAGGTTAGGATTCACGTTCTGGACCGGGAGATTTATTTGATGGTCTTGTGGAGGATATGCCGTCCTCGACATCAGTTTCTTCCGGGTTCGGGTGTCCGAGTATTTCTTGGAAGTATTCTTGCCATCTTATAAGTTGATCTTCTTTGTTTGTCAGCAATTGTCCCGCTTTATTTTTTATTGGGTGTTCTCTTTTGAAGTTTTTATTAGCGAGTTTTTTTGTTATGAGTTACAATTCTCTTTTGTTGTTATTTCTTGCTGCAACTTCGGCTTTCGCTGCGAGATTTTTCGCCCATCTACGTTTGTCTTTTCTGCCACTCCGTTTTACTTTGCGGTTTATGTTCCAGTAGCTACGAGTCAGTTCGGCCTTCTCTTCGTGGTTAGGGTTTTGATTTATCAGGGGTTTTGCTGCCTTCCTGTCTTCGATTAGTTTCCACGTTTCCTGCGAGATCCACTCCTCTCTGTTCCTTTGCTTTCTACCCAAGGTCTTGTCGGCAGTTTCTAGCAATACTTTGTGGACTGCTTTCCATTCTCGACGATCTTCCTCTGTCATGTTAGTGGTATTTTCTTGCAGTTGCGTCTTGAAACTGGCTAGTCTTTCGGTCTGTATCGCTTGTCTGTATCGAATTTTATGCTAGCAGCTAACGTAATTTGTCTTTTTGGTGTTGCTAACTTCAATAGTTTAAGCGCTCTAACGACAAGGTAATGGTCGCTGGCCATATCTGCACCTCTCTTGTTTCTCACGTCGCATAGTGATGTTCTCCACTTTTTTTGAATGATAATGTGGTCAATTTGTTTTTTTGTACGCTGGTCAGGAGATATCCAAGTCTCCTTGTGTACCCTCTTATATGGGAAGAGCGTGCCGCCAATTATCAGGTTGTGTTCCAAGCACGTATCGCCCAGCATTTCCCCATTCTCGTTTACCGTTCCGATTCCATGGTTATCCATTGCCTGTTCTAAATTGGTGCTGTCGGAACTAACTTTGGCAGTTATGTCCCCCATTGGTATGATTATGTTGCCCTTTGTTATGGAGTGTAAGGTGGTAGACAGTTGTTCGTAGAACGTGGCCTTTGTTTCAATTGGGTTTGATTCTGTTGGTGCGTAACATTGGATGATACTTATGCTTCTAACCCTTGTGTGGAAACGGGCAACAATAATTCTATCGTTCACTGGTCGCCAGGATAGTAGGCTAGTCTTGGCCTTTCTGTAATAAGTATCTGCATATTTGCAGATTAATGTGTGAAAAAAAATATATACAAAAGAAACTTTTTTCAAAGTAATTGATTATTGATTTTAATGAAACACATGTTCATGATCTCGTTTAACCTTTACGGCACGCGTGTTAGTTAAAGCACAACGAAGTTTCCTATCATCATAATTCACAACTTCCTCGAGCGCGTATTGTCGAACCAAGTGAAACAAATAAATATTTATTGAAATAATACTTTGCATCTAGGTCATATTTATTAAAACTCCAATTATTTTAATTGGTAACGTTTTTTATGACTGTAAATAAGATATGTTTGCATCGGCACAATGTTGACTTTTATTAACTTCGCTTTCTACATTAAAGTTGTATTACAAAAAAATAAACGGAGATGTAATACAAACCGGACGGATCAAGAACATATGTTTTATAGGAAGTCAAAGAGCGGCAATAATTTTTATAAACCCGTAGCAGTAAAACACTTTTGTGAATGCAGAAGAAACTTTTTATGCGGATTTTGAAACACGAGTACGAAAACCACTGAATACATTAAACTTTCGCAATCTTGTTACGCTGTAATTACAACTACTAGGCTTACGCGACCACAGTTTATATTTAATTTGTTTGTAAATCATTTATTAACAAGAACACGTGTTTCAAAATATTTCAAGTTATTGTTTCTAGATTAACTCGTTCATTCATTTTTTGCATATCTAAAATTCTTTTAAATATTCTTCTAATTTTATTTTTCATAAATAAATAATAACCATATTTTTACTTGTCTATTATTATAAGTCTATTATTACTTATTTATTATATATCAACTTTGTGAGTCGGGTCCTAACCAAGGATTTAAGATTCATAAATGAATCCACTAATGTCAGTCAGTCAGTTAATTGTTACTTCTTCGGTTGAAACGCTCCCCGCCGTTAAAACTGCATTAAAAATTGCACTTAAAATTTCCTTCGATATCTTCACTTTTATTTCCATTGATTTCTACTGATTGATTATTATTCTGTCGTTTATTCCGGTTTTCAAAATCTTGCAATTCTTTGAATAAATACTAATTGATGAATCTTCGATGATCTATTAATTTTAGATCTATTAAGTTTAATGTTCCCTTCACAACAGATTTGAATCATTCTTTTGTTACTGTTTATTATTATTATTATCTTGTCTCTCAGTATTATACAGGAAAAGTATATAGATAATTTGATATCGACAAGAGCAAGCAACTACGGCTAGACAGACAGAATTACATAAACAAGGCGATGTAGATAGCAAGACCTGATCAACAAAATATTTTTGTATTAGTGATATTGTAATTAGTATATTAAGTAAATTCTTCGAAATTCAGTTCAAAATCTTGTTCGTGAATCTTTTATCAAAAAGACCACGCGTTCTTTAGATTTCTTTATTTTATTCTCGATACATTTCAACATGTCGATTATTTGTATTTATTTATGGAAACTGGCGAACAGAACAATAAGCGGCGTTTAGTTGGAAGGCTACTAATTCTATGTAAACCACATTGTGATTAACTGATAGCCTTTTTGAGAGGACAACAAATCAATCAGACGGAGCTCTGTCATTCCAACGACTGTCACTAGAATGGTCAACGTAGATACTAGATAAAAAGAGCATGTATTGGGAATGGACTATCAGGTCTCATCAAAAACTATAAAGCTTCTAAATGCAGAGCTTACAACCATTAAATATACCACACACTGTTTTGTCTTGTCTGTGGTATGTTCGGATTATGTACGGAAGTGGTAATCGATTAGATGGAAATAATAACTGCAATAAAATATGGTATGTTTGCTATATTACCAATTGTTTTTCGTTTTATGAGAAAAATATACATTTCAAGTACTGGACGCCGTTTCTGCAATGGACAAGGCTATTATTAACGTTATAAATTTTTCTTACAAAACAAAACAACTTTACTAGTCTTGGAACTTTAAAAAGTTTAATTACGCAAACTAATATTATTGCTTTGGAAATGTGCACGTTCGAATAAATAGCCATATTGGTTAACATTAGTTTAATTCTAAAGTTTGTATAAGATTTGTACATTTTACATAAATTTATATCGCTAAGGCTCCCTCGAAAAAAAACAACTTTTTAAAACGCGGCATTAAAATTGTACTAAAACTTTATATCTCTCATGAGTAATAATATCTAATTTCTCTATAATTACATTTTAGATTTTATTTATTTATTGCATAATTTTACATAAAATTGACTACATTATTAAATCAACTCTTTAGTAGACTATATTAAAAATCATACTTCGATAAGATAGAAAAAAATATCATCCATAGAGTTTATACTATAGGATTATTCTACTCCTTCTTTATTCCATCAGAATATACTCATAAGTTGGTTTTAGACTTGGTAAAGAATACGGGATTGTTTTGAAACTTAGTGTTGCGGACTTTTTACCTGGTGTAACTGTTGTTAATCGTCTTTGGAACTCTTTAACTAAGATTAGAAAGCAAAAATTAAGCTTCTACGTTTCTCTTATTGCTTCTACGCTGTCGATTGTATGTTGTCTTAATTTATCTGCCCACTTCGCGGCGGGCAACCTAATCTAACCGGGGTTAAACCAACGGTCCTCGCCAGATTGTCCTATATTGGATCGAGAGTTCGCGCTGCCGCGCGTATGAATTGTCTTGATTTATCTGCCCGCTTCGCGGCGGGCAACCTAATCTTACTGGGGTTAAACCAACGGTGATTGCAACACTGTCCTATGTTGGATCGAGAGTTCGCGCTGCCGCGCATATGCTGTCTTGATTTATCTGACCGTTTCGCGGCGGGCAACCTAATCTAACCAGGATTAAACCAAACGGTCCTTGCCACATTGTCCTATATTGGATGGAGGATAATATAGGACAATGTGGCAAGGACCACTGGTTAATCCCGGTAAATTAGTAATATCAAGACCACACACGCGCGGCAGCTCTCGATCTAATACAGGACAATGTAGCAAGGACCGTTGGATTAATCAACTCGGCTGGTATCAATTTATATTCAAGTAATTTTTGAATTGTTTAGTCGGGTTAAGAGATCAATTTAAGAGATCTCTTAATATTCTCTTATCTCTTTAATATTCTGAATATTCATAATAGACAAATAATTTCTGGAAGCCAATTTTGCATATACTTTACACAAACATGTGACGCATAAAAATTAAAATAATTGATATGTTGTCAAAATTAAATTTGGCAACGCTGACCCAATTGTATCTACATTCTCAGTAATGTGACCAGTCATACATGTCAGTTAATTGGTTGAAGATATAATTTTTTTTATTACAAAAAGTATAATGTAAAAAAAGAATCTGGTGGATATCCAGGACATTTAAATAATTAACTCAAGGCATTGTAGCTGTTTGCGGAGTAGCTGTTCGTTGCAATATAAATGCAACTTCAATACGACGCTTTAGATTGTATATATTTTGCCAAAATTATAGATTTTCATATAAACGGGCATATAAACAAAACTAAACGTGGAAACGTCAAGTTAGTTGCATTCGCATCACTATCTGTCATCTTGAAAATGTCAACAATTATTTTCAACAAAAACACGAGTATTTATTGAACCAACGTAGACAACGTAAAAGCTTCATTTTTGCTTTCGGATCTTAGTTAAATAGTGCCAAATACGATTAACAACAGTTAAAAAGTCCGCAACACTAAGTTTCAAAACAATCCCGTATTCTTTACCTAACCCTTAGTTTTGTTTAAGGGTTATTGTCCCTTTTTTAAGGGTTATTGTACGTTTTCTTTGTAAGTAAAGTTGATTCTAGTATCAAAATTATTTACGTTTTATTACTTCAATCATTGATTTATTACTTTTCACTGCTCATTTCATAGTTTTTCACATAGGTGTATGGAAAAGTCGGAATGCAGTGTAGACGACAAGGTATTACACACCTACAACTGGACTTTGAAGAGACGTACACCTCACGTTAAAGTGCACGCATCTATTTCCTGTTTCAATTTATCGCATTTAACATGGCACCAGCGCAAGCGCACTGCTTGTGTTTCACACTACGGTATAGCACTACTGTACGTTATCTCTCCCTTCATCAGTGAACTGGCTTTTCTTTTCCGACACTACACGCAATATAGACAGTACCACATATTTGGTTCTTAACTTTCCTATATCCGCACAATGCTATGTGACATCGAGAAAATACTCTTTCGCATTTTTTCTTTTAACATCAATGACATTTTGTACTTACTGTTAGCTGCCTGATTCATTGTTATATTCACGTGAGCAGCATGTTTGGCCGTTTTTGGCTCCAATTGGTCTGTGGGACAGACGCGGGTATAAGATCAACTCTTCGTGTCATCCTGCAGAGGAGAGCGTTTCCCAAATGAAGTTGGGTTTTCATGCAACATCTAGGAACTATTACCTCGGAAAGGACCGTCAGATGAGGTGGAATAAAACTCATGCTGGGACATGCTAGGAAAATCACAATGCAGCTGTGAAAGTGTTAAACATATTCAATAGAAAATAAACTGAAGAGTTTGACCAAAAAATTCTTTATTTTTTGTCAAAAAAGAAAGTTTGTTAAAGTTTGTCTTATGATAAAATCCTTAACGGACTAAATATAAAGTCAGGTATCTTTTTAGACAATTCTTTCCTGCTTGTTTTATGATATTTATCACATATTTTCTTACAAATAATTAAACTAAATTAACGTCTCAATAACGATCTTCAATATCTTAAACAAAATTGATATATTTAAAATAGACAATCTGAGATATTTTAAATATTTAATAAATTCTTATACGAAAACAAACTTTGCTCCTACGAAAAAATAAACGAGAAAATATCTGAACATCTGAAACGTCCGAAATCATTGTTTGAAAAGCTTTTGTTAGCCAAAGAAAAGAGCCGCGGGAAACGTTACGGCGGATAAACTATATATCAAGATATTGGAGACTGATAGTAATTTACTAGCCGAATTGAAAGGTTTTCTTAATTAACTTTTGAGCAGACAAGAACAGGCAATGTGAACGAACAGATTCCTGAAAAAGCGTCTGTTACTGTTAAAATTTGAAAATACGGATTTGGCGAAGAACTCTTCTTATATTTTTATTACAATTCTTAAACAAAGCCAAGGATGCTACTCAATGTTATGTTAATTATGTGTGAGGTTTATTTCATTATTTGTTCCTTTTGAAAATAAATATAGGTACAGTGTGAGTCGAGAGGAAATGGAAATATGTTAAAGGCATTACCAGTTTTAAAATAAGGACGAAAATGTATTACTAAAATTAAAAATAAAACGATTAGCATTAATTCACTTTGTTCAATTTGCGCGCTAATAAATGGACTTGGTAACCACTTTCAGTGGACAATAATCCGCCTAATACCTAATACCTAATTTATATTTTGTTTCAAATTGGTAGTTAGGACAACAAATTTGACTTGATTAACCTTCTAAAAAGAAAAACCTAATAATCTACAGCGGTAGTGCTCAAACTAATTTCATTTGCGACCCAACATTTTATGTAAAATACGCACGAAAAACCTTAATTTTTTTTTAATTTGACGACCCAAAAAAAAAAACTTTATCAGCCCGTATAGGCGATCGATTTCTAGTTTCCACAATTTATATATTTACAACCAGCAGGGAAAACACTTTCAGATACACTTTGAAATTCATACAATCTTACATTTCCTTGATAAATAACGATTTTAAGGAAATACACTATCTCGCATTTCCGGCAGATTTCACTCCGTCATAACCTTTGAACGGCCTACCACAGAGACTTCTAGTTTTCACCAATCGATGCAGAGTACCAAAGTTAATCGACAAACGTATATCATATTCCCAGGAATTTAATTAAAGAATACCATCGAACCGGGGAGGAAAACTATAAAATGCAAGAAAATCGAGTTTGCTAAAATCGTTATTTTTTGAGTTATAGCAAAATTTAAAAACATCTCTGAAATCATTTTTGCCGCTGATTGCAAATATGCAAATCATATTTCGCATTCCTCCTTCCGTTCACAATCGCCTGCTAAAATTGAGTAATATTTTAAGAAATTTTAGCGCTCGAGCAGAGATCTTTTAAAGTAATGAATTTCCCACGGAAAATCTGTGGGCGTCAACAGGAAAATGACCTTCTGAAAACGAAGCCGCAATCTGTTTTTGATTATCTGTAACCGTTTCTGATACTCATCAAATCGACAATCGTAAAATTTCAGTTTGAAATTTCTCGATGCATAATTATCTTTCCGAATAATTTGCACATCGACTTGTTCGTCTTGTCGAGTCGTTTATGTGTTCCTAAAATGATTTCGTTATTGTTTACCGTTTTTCAGAAAATTGAAAAAACCGAAAAGCACATTTTATCGAAAATCCATTGACGATTTTTTTGGAAAATTTTGTAGTGATTTCTTTTTTGTTACCCGAAGGAAATCAAAGTGCTGAAAATGATTTTCTAGTTTATTTCGTTCTAATGTTACAAATAAATAAGAGATATAGTTTTTCGCTGTTATAAGCCGCTTCTTTGTTTTCGCCGTCCGTCCGGGTTTTTATAAACCTCTTTGAAACTATAAATCCCAACGAAACTATTTTCAGCAAAGGTAAACTAGACGATAAGACGAGAAAAACGATATGTAAATTATTTGGATCGGTTCAAGTTTTTATTGCGAAATTCTGAATTATTTTCCAGAATATGGACTTCATGAGCCTAAATCTCGTGAACGTTTGCAGATAATAAAAAACGGATTGCGGCATTTATTTTCAGGAGGTGATTTCCCTACGAACGCATTTAGATTTCCTGAAAAACATCAATTGGTTTCCCCGGTCTCTGCTCGACCGACCAATTTTCCCAAAATGTCAGGTCATATATCGCGAACGGAAGCGGCTAGGAAAATTCAATTAGTATATTTTCAACCAGCAGTGAAAACACTTCGAATACAATTATACTTTTGAAATTTTTCATTCACTTGATAAATAGCGATTTTAAGAAATTACATTAACTTTTTCTTTCAATATATTTTCGGCAGATGTCATAACTTTTGAACTTTGTGAAGAATGTTATGCAGATGCAGACGGTGCTGTATTGGTTGCGGAAGATGAAGATCGATTACAGAGATTGCTCTATTAGTTCAATCAAACATGTAAGAAATACAATATGGCAATCTCTACCGAAAAAAACAAATCGATGACAGCAGCGAAAGAACCGCTAAGGTGTAAACTGATGGTATAGAACAGCTCAATAGAACAAATAATGGGGATAAAATATTTAGGGGTAAAAATAACAACCCATGGAAACTTAGAAGACAAAGAAGTAGGGGAGCAAACAATGAAAGCAGAAACAATAGGAGGCTGCCAAACCCCTCCCTCCCCCCGGAATGGGTTGTAATAACTATGGGCCATGGAAACTACGGCAGTAACTGCAAAAACTAAACAGCGGATGCAAGTGGCAGAGATGGTAATACTAAGAAAAATAATAGGAAATACAAGGCGCGACAGAATACCTAACGACAACATACGAGGAACATGTAAAATACAACCAATAACGGAATGGGTAAACGCCAGATGACAGGAATGGGATACCCACGTGTCAAGAATCGAAAATGAAAGATTAGTAAGAATAGCACGAGACAGGCAACCCCAAGGGAAGAGAAGTGTTGGAAGCCCCAGCAAGAGATGCAAAGACAGCTTCTAAATTTTTTTTTTAAGTAGAACAGCCAACATTGCCTAAAACGAAGAAGAAGAAGATAACTTCTAGTTAGTTAAGAGAACTGCTTATCGCAGAGATTTGAAGATTTCACCAGTCCATTCGGCGTCCCAAAATTAGCCGGAAAACATTTACGATATTCCTGGGTAACTTTAAGTTAAGGAAATACCATCGAACCAGCCATCGATCTTCTGGAGCAGTGGTGCGCAAATTATTTTCATTTGCGAGCCAGCGTTTAGTGTAAAATTTTATCGCGACCACCGTATAGAAAAAAGACGTTTTTTAAATTTGTTCATATCGATATTTCGCTATTTTGCTGCTACCGGATACACAAGAAAAGTCTTAATTTTTTTATGGATTCTCAGACCCAAAAAAAAATCTCCGGGGTCGCGACCCACTGTTTGCACATCACTGATCTAAACAAGTGAAAATATCACTTCAACATATGAGCTTATTTTGCTAATTGCTTCTTTTAAATATTCCCATTTCCTCTTGAATCACTCTGTATATCAGTAAACGATACACATTTTGTATCATCAAACAAGTTTCTATATTAATGAATATAATGGTTGCGATCCATTCTATATGGTGATCCATATCGACACTGAATTAAAAAATATTGACCTTTACCAGTCGAAACTCGAGTCGTGTTTAAATTTATATAACTGCGAATAACAAGTTATATAATATTTTGTCATATTAAGTGTGGTTAAAACATAGTAAATTTCTTAATTCAGTGTAAGTTTCTAAATTGTTTTACAATTCATTCATTGGTTTAATATGTCTTAATAATTTGTATTAAATACAATTCTGAGTAAAATTTGAAGGAATGGACTATCAATAGGTACGCAAGTAACAAAAGGTTTGGAAAAACTCAGTCAGAAGATGACAATGAATATTATGTAGATCGGTAAGGTAAGACGATACCAATTAGCTAGATGCACAATACTATACCATCACGATAAAACGTACAAAGTAATATAGTTCACAGAATATGGACTAGACTAGACAGATATCGCATCGACCACGCCCATCCAACTCATGTTCGAACAAAGCAAAAGGGTAACCAGGAAAACGGAACAAGAAAAAAAGACATTCAAAATGACATAACAAAGAAATGACCAAGGAGTTAATCAGAGTTCTAGGCAAATAAATCGCCAAGATACACGGTAATGTTAACTATCACCTAACTCAATTCCTAAGCGGGTGCTTCAGGGTATATCTTAGGCGTTTTAAAATTATCAACAAAGACCGTCGCCACCACTATAACGTGGAGGATACACCAACGCAGACTTTTTACAGGTGCACAAGATGGAGCGCAAAAACAAGCAGCTACACAACGGCTATACAACGAGGTGGAAGAGTTAACAATAGAAAATACCATCGAGAAGATGGAAAATTTTGAAGAGGAATATTGAAGAGAAATAGTAGCGCAAAAAGAAACATCCAAGAAAAACGCAAGACTTAATATCTAGGGGAGAGAGAGAAAATCAGAGAGAGAGAAAAGATAATAATGCTTCCGGGGAGGAAAAATAATGTCGCCAAGAGGACTAGGGGTTTAGCGGATGAAGGCTTCGGCTAGTAGAGCTTCAATAAACAAAAAGACTGCAAATATAGGAAGGGATTAGATAGTAAAACTGGGGAAATAGTATTACATAAACAAGTATTGTACCTGAGACACTAGATCAGAGATACCAAAAAATCTAAGTAATCAACCTTATATAATTTAGTATTTTTTCAAGGCAAGCATTCAAGCATATAATATTTCGAAACAAAATGTTATCTTAAAAAATTCATATTTTGTGTTAGCATATCTGCGTGGATTGGTCATTTATACTTGAAATTAAAATATTTGACTACTTGAAGATTACATTTTTAAGACATATTTGTGATGAACAAAAACACCCGAAAATACCCGCCAATAACACCCGAAAACACTAGGATTAAAACACCTACAAAATTAAAAATCTCTGAGGTAAACAACAATGTACAACGGCTGATTCGCTGGTTACTGATATAATAATACATAAGTTAAAATAAACTTCTAAAACTTTTCAATCAATTGAAAGTTCCTGTTCAAACATCCCGGGCAATATGAAGTAGTTTTATTTCTATTTCTGTTAAGCCATTAAAGTATAGTAAATGAATTTTTGTTTTATTCTCTGTGTAACATCTAAGTATGCATCTCTGCAGTGATAAACATATATATCTTTTCTATTACATCAATTATATAGAATATGTATCGAGTGTATACAATTTATAATAATAGTAATTGGAATCTCGTGATATTACTCAGCATATTTTATTCGAAAACAGAAGAGAAAATAAGCAAGGTATTGAATTCTTGATTGTATAGCTACTGCCATACAAAAAATATTGTTTCATTTTTAAATCGAAACATTCCTTCACCCCACTCCGTTGAATTTGTAGAGAACAGCACGTGCTCATAAGTTCTTATAAGTATCCGACTCTGTGGGGGTCATCGAGCCTGCAGTATATAATAGCAATGCAATTTACGATACAAGAAATTCAGAATTGATTAAAATAAATTTGTTTCACATGTTACTTAATCGAATCCGTTTAAGGGTAATTATAATAGTCAATTAAACCATTGGAGAGCTATGTAAGAGTTTTTAAAATAAATTTGCAGAATTTGTTTATCAATTGCCTTAAAATTATGTGAAATAATTGCAGGCAAATTACATCTTTTCGTAGAATTCAATATTTCTCCATATTATTTTATAAAATAATTGCTAAAAAATAATCCAATCATTTATGAATAATTCCTATACTATAATCTACTTAGTAGTACAGTAGTAGATCAGTCAACAGCCATCTAGACTGGCCTGTAAAAGTCTCCCTAGTCTTGTCTGTTTAGTCTTGTCTGTCTAGTTTTGCCTGTCTAGTCTTGTTTGTCTAGTCTTGTCTATCTAGCCTTGTCTGTATAGTCTTCTCTCTTTTGTTATGTTTGTATAATTGTTGTTTTTTATCTGCATATATTAGTTTAACTGTCTAGTATTATCTTTCAATTCGTTTATTCAGATTTGGGTTATATTTATAGATTTGCTTAGATGTTATAAGACTTTATATCTATAATTGTTTATCCAGTCTTGTCTCTCAACAATAGTTTTATCTATAGTATTGTTTGTTTGATAAATTTAGTCTTGTTTGCTTAGTTTTATGGATTTTTAGTCTTTCTTGCGTTGCTTAACTGCTTTAGCCACATGGTTTTGAGACTTTCTGGACTGTTATAAATATTTGACATAATTCGTTCACAAAACATAAATATTCATTTCCGATCCCGAGGACATAAACAAAATATTTAATTGGAAAATAAGACTTTCACAAAACCGGAGACAAGTTAATTTAAACTAGTCTATTTATATGTAAATTTATACAAACACTTTCGGTTTCACCAGACATTTAATCGAACAGAGATTCCCGATAGGAAAATTGATATTGTTTGCATAATAAGTAATTTGTTCAGTTGTTTCTCCTAACCAAATTATTTTCTTCATTTTCTACTGGCTGTCATGTTTTATTACAAGTTCCATAAACAAATTACAAGTAATTTGCAAACAATTTGTTGACTTGATGAAGTAAGTCGATGTTTTAAGTTCATTTCTCAGAAATTTTCTGGATTGAGTATGTTGAGAAATTAAAAGCAGGATTTTTTATGGGCCTCAAATACGTGAACTAATTAAATGCTCCACAAATTTTGAAGCTTCTATAACTAGAAAAGAACGACTTGCGTGGTAATCTTTTGTAGCGGTTGCACAAAAGCTTCCTTGGAAACTACAATGCTTACACAAGGCACAAAAGAGTTAGTTGAGAAAAAGTGGATCTTAACTACAAAAATTTAGGCTATAATATGAGCATAAAACCTCCATAATCATATAAATCACTTTCAACATAATTCAGGAGATCTTAGCGAAGAACAAGAAGAACGCTTCTATCAATATATAAAAACAATGGAGAAAAGGTACCAAGGTAGATGAGACATTCGTATGATGACCGATTATTGCTGGGGACTAATGCGTGATTGCCCAAGACAATTACACTCAAGAAAATCTCTCAAAAGACAACTTCTAGATGTATAATTCCAAAATAAATGAAATCATTTGATCTTGTAAACTAGAGATATTAAAAATGTGACTGTTTTTTTGTATTATTTATTCACAAGACAAATACTACTTCTAAGACTACTTCTTTAGGTCTAAAATCTTAGGTACCAAAATGTGTGAAAGAACAGTGTTATATTAAAACATAATACTTATGTATTATTTGCTTATTATCAATCCATAAACGTATAAGTATCTTACATGTATGTATATATATATATATGAATATATATATATATATATATATATATATATATATATATATATATATATATATATATATATATATATATTATTTTTTTTATTTATTAAATTTAATTCCATATTGACTCATTTTCCTGGGCTAGATTAGTCAACATAACAAGAGTCGTTAGTTGATTTTCTATCACTCATCGGGGAATCTTAAACATACATTAATTGATAGCAGAAAAATAAATGAAGTGAAAAAATTCAGTTGTGACTTCCTTAATGTTTATTGCATGTAAGTCGCATGATCTGGTAACATTTGATGGATTGCGAGACGAACGACCACCAGATCGTTTTTTAACGGTTCATGCAAGGAAGATAATTTTTATTATCTGATTTTTAATGATTTCTCTTCTGAAATTTACTTATAAATATTTAATTCGATTTATACAATTCATATATATTTATACACTGCCGAGCATAAAATTAGGGTCACTACGTAATTTGAAGTTATTTTAAAAATGCTTAGTCTTTTACGTGTTTTTTCGGTTGTAACAGTTTACTAACTATATATTGCTTGAATAATAAAAAAGGTTTTTCGTTTTCAAAGTTTATTGAAAGTAATCAAAATGAACAATTTTAATTTTATGTGCTAAGTAGTGAAAATGAACAAGTTTACTTTGATATGTATTTGTTGAAACAAAAGAAAGTTTAAGGACAGCATAGCATTTGTTTCTGTAATGTCATCTGTCTGTTGTAAATTGTTGTCATTGTTAGTGTTTTGCAATGAGTATAAATCCCGTTGTTGCGGCACAACTTGTGGCGGCTTTAGAAGACGGTCGCGGTCAGCGCGAAACTGCGAGAAACGTTGGTGTAAGTCTCTCGAATGTGCAACGAATATGGCGGCGGTTCGAAGAGACAGGTCTGCTCACTCGACGACCTAGTTCAGGCCGAGGCAAAACTCCAAAAGCTAGGGATGACTGCTTTCTCGTTTATAGTGCTTTGAGAAACCAAACGGTCACGGCAGTTTCCCTTCGAAATCATCTGCAAGAAGTGAGAAATGTAAACATAAGTGAGTGTTCAGTTAGGAGACGACTTTATGCTGCTGGATTATCTTCTCGAATTAGAGCTACTGGACCGCCCCTTTCCCGTGCACACCGGATTGCGAGGTTGAATTTTGCACGAGAATACTTGACTTGGACAATAGCGGATTGGAGACGCGTATTGTTTTTCGATGAACCGCGATTCTGTCTTACGGTCTCAGTTAGACATGTAAGCCAGTGTTGACGACAAGGCGAGAGATATGCTCAAGCGTGTATTGCCGAGCGACTACCATTTGGCGGAGGATCAGTTATTGCATGCAGGTAGGCATATCTTTTGACACTCGAACGGAGTTAGTCTTTGTCGAGAATGGGACGTTGACTGCGCATAGGTATCTGACAGAGGTTCTAGAAGACCATGTTTTACCATTCATGGCTATTCTTGGAGGCGAAGCAACATTTATGCATGATAACGCACGGCCCCACACTGCTCGGATAGTTTCTGATTATCTTGACGAGTGTGAAATCACGCGATTTGTTTGACAGCTCGCAGTCCGGATTTAAATCCAATTGACCATATTTGGTATGAGATGGGAAAACATTTACGTAGACATGTGCCGGCCCCCAGAAATTTGAGAGAGCTTCGCGACATACAGGTGCAACAATGGGACAATTTTCCGCAGAACGTGATCCAAAATATGATTCAGAGCATGACACGTCGTTTGCAAGCTGTTGTCACTCTCAGAGGAAGGCATACTCACTACTGAAGTCCTTAAACTTTCTTATGTTTCAACAAAAGCATATCAATGTAAAGTTGTACATTTTCATTACTTATATAAATATAGCATATCAAATTAAAATTGTTCATTTTCATTACTTTCAATAAACTTTGAACAACAATACCTTTTGTTTTATTCAGGCAATCAATTAGTAAACTGTTACAACCGAAAAAACACGTAAAAAACTAAAAACATCTAAATTAACTTCAAATTATGGAGTGATCCTAATTTTATGGTCGGCAGTGTATATAAATATATATATATATATATATATATATATATATATATATATATAATATCTATATATATATCTATATATATATATATATATATATATATATATATATATATATATATATATATAAATATATAGAACTGGACACATAGAATATATAATAAAAAGTAGAAGAACGATGACAACGACACGACACGACACAATTATAAAGACACGACTAGACAAGAAAATAAAACAATACTACTAATATTAAATAAGAGGGAAGTTTGAGGGAATGCTCTGTGAAATCGTACAGAGAGGCCTCAAAGTAGCTTCTCTGCAAATTAGACATCCCAAGAAAATAAGCCTTAACGTAATTTTCGGGACTTTTTGGAATATAAGCCCTAGTTAAAATAATGTGAAAAATATAATTCCTTAAAAAATGCTGTTGAATTTAGTAGGTGCCCTAATATTTCAGAGAAATGTTTGGAAAAAATATTACGAAAAATTCCTTGTTACCTCTACAGTTCGTTTCAAGCAATGCACAGGAGGCACGTGTCAAAAGGGGGGCTGTGGTGAGATATCACATGTTTTTATTTTTTCGTTGAACGCGCGATTTTTAAACCGAAAAGCTCGAAAGCGACTCGGTGCTAGTCCCAGTGGAAGTCTGTGATTTTGATGCCGAATACATGTGAAAATCCTTTGAAATCGCCGAAAAGAAAAGCCGCCTCTGTTGATGGAGTCTGCAATTTCTTATATGTATTAATTTTTCTTTGGTTGTGTGCTATAAAGGGTAAAATGATAAGTTCAGTTGCTAGAAAACATCACCTGATTAATGGACGACAACACGGCAAGAAAGTATCACCATTTATCATCACTAAAGGTAAAAAAGACAAGATTGAACGCGTTTCAGGAATTTATGTCCTTGAAGGTGAAAAAGCCTGGTGCACCCAAGCAGTTATAAGAAAGTGGGCCGATTTTATGCTGCCACAATTGTTGAGATGTCTAACATAGGTTTATTAGTTTGGGATTCAGCTAGTACTCACCGCGCTTAAGACATGAAAAACTTGCTTGCTGAGAAAATTGATCAAATAATGATTCCAGCAGGAATGACTGGCTACCTCCAGACACTTGACATTGCAATAAACAAGCCATTCAAGGATCATTTGCGGATAGAAATCAATGAAAACAGAATGGTGAGAAATCAACGAGGTAATATAGTAAAGCCAGGCTAGACGAAGTTGTGAATTGGGTAAAAAATGCATGGGACAGAATAACTGATAGTTGTGTTTCCAATGCATTACGAACAGGCTACTTAGACAAGAAGTATTCATTTAACGATAGCTATATTGCAAGACATTATAGATTCGGACCAATGATTCTACAGAAAATGGATTTGGAGGAAAATCAGAATGGACTTCAAAATTTGATAATTTATAATGATGTTCCAGAAGAAGATGACATGACTGTAATTGAATAAATTTAAATTTTTGTATATACATAAATATTAAACAATATATAAAACTACTTTTTGGAATATAAGCCCTCCGTGCTATACTAATACGTGCCAGGGCTTATTATCGGAAGCCCTAGCACGTATTTTGGACCTAAAAAGAAAGTAACACAGTGTCTTATTTTCGGAAAAAGACGGTAGTAGATGGTGTCAAACCGTGGGACTGAGACTCAACCCGAGCAAAACCACGGTGATACCATTTACTAGAAAGAGAAAACTAAACTGCCAACAGCCCATACTGTTACATGGGAGGGCAGCAGAATACAAACAGGAGATAAGGTATCTGGGTATAACACCAGATAGTAAACTCGTATGGCATGAACACGCTGAAGCAGTGGTAGAAGACCAACGCGCTCTAATGGTGTGCAAAAATCGGGCAAGGAAAACATGGGGTTGAACCCCACAATCCTGCGATGGATGTACACTATGATAGTGAGACCTGCGATCACTTACGGGGCAGTTGCGTGGGGAAGTAGAATCAGGCTGGCCTCTATGAAGAAGCAGCTAGAGAAGATTTAATGACTGGCGTTTGTCTGCATCACGGGGGCGATGGGGTCGTGCCCGAGTGCAGCAATGGAACTGCTGCTGGATCTGAGTCCGTTTCACCTGGTCGTGGAGAGGGCCGCCAGATCGGCGATTGTAAGGTTCAGCAAGGAAGGAATAGGCAGATGTAAAATAATCTGGAGCAGAGACCGGGACAGCCTCGCAACCAAAATCCCCTGGCCGGAAGCACCAAAAGACAAAATGGTATACAAATACCATTTCGATAAAAACTACACAGCAATGGGTAGTAGTAAAGTCGTTTGGAGGGCCGAATCCTCAGCATACCACATCGAGCAAAATGCTATCTAGTGGTATACAGATTGTTTGAAGACAAAGGAAGATACTGGTGCAGGAGTGTTTGGACCTCGTACCAAATAAGTATCAAATAAGATACCAAGTATCTTCCAAGCAGAGGTACACGCAAACAAAAGATGTGCACAATTTAACCTCGACAGTAATTATAGCAAAAAAGGAATTGCTATTCATTATTGCTGTCAGACAGCCAAGCAGCCATCAAGGCCATTAGCTCATACACCATCAGGTCCAAACAGATATGGGAATGTGTGGGAAAGCTAAACAAGCTTGGCAGAGAAAATAAAGTAACTCTATACTGGGTACCAGGACACTCTGGTATAGACGGAAACGCAGAAGCCGATCACCTAGCAAACAAGGGATCCAATAATCCCTTTATAGGTCCGAAAACCTTTTTCGGCATGAGTGTGAACCTCATCCACAAAAATGTACATGAAGAAATAAGAGAACAATGGATGAAAACCTGGAAAGAACTTCCAGTGTTGAGATAATCCAAAGTAATGCTGGAACAGGAATAAACAGGAAACAGAGCTAACAGGAACAAACAGGAACAAGCTTCGAATTCTGACAGGAGTCCTGATGGGACACTGCAGATTTAGAAAACACCTCAAGACCCTAGCCCTAGAGGAAGATAACAGATGCAGATTCTGTGGTTCAGCAGAGGAAATCCCCATACATCTGCTCAATCAGTGCGGAGCACTGCTCCGCAAGAGACACATGTATCTTGGGGCCCACTACTTGAACGCACAGGAGTTGCAGTCCATGAATCCTAACCAGATCTTGAAATTCCTATAGGAATAAGGACTAGAGGAGGCGCTCTAAATGGGTAAGTATACCAACGTTTAGAGGAAGAGGGTGGGGTACAATAGATCTAGGAAGGTCGCAGTACAAGTCGTCACAAGCAAAACTACAATCTACAATATTAAATAAACAATGCTAGTTAGTTAAACCTAAGCAAGTAGGACTTGAAGTAATGACTAGATATGCACGCAGTTCCTTCTCTGCATGCATATATAGTGTTAACTATAAAATCTCGACAAATATGTAACTAAATTGACAATAATAGAAAGCTACAGTCTCGGTTATTAAGAAATAATTATTAAATTGCTTTGAATTTCAATTTCTATTTTTTTGCATATGATGAACCATTTTTTGTTAGTATTACTTTATGCTATTACTAGGACGATAGGAAAATACGAGCACAAATTGTAATAATAATTTTGGTAGACTTTGTAGATTCGGATTTTTTAGAAATTAGATTTTAACAATTTGTAAAATATTTCTTCATAAGAACTTATTCTAAGTGGTCCGGAGTTTTAAAAAATGAAATAGCATTCGAAATTTGAATCTATTTATGCGTATATTTTTTGAACAAGTTAACCACCGTGGTTGCATTTTTGCTAAATTTTTTTTCTATGAGTAAAGTTTTCCCTTCATGTGAATCACCATTCGGAAATCAATTTTTAATTCCTGTTGCCCTTTATTTATTGCTACATTGCCTGGTGTCCTTTATTTCCGAGGATGTATCGACTTATACAACGAGAAATCTTCGTCAATTTGTATTTACTGTCCATTCTCTTTCATTATAACTAGTAATTCTTTTACTCTAGCTGCAAAAAAAGAAATTATAATTTAATGTACAAATATTTTTCCAGGGTCCTAATAATATTATAATAATAGTATATTACGTGACAAAAGTTGTAAGAAGCATATTACGTACGAGCGGAACAGTTACGCACGATCCGCGTAGCGGGGAGGGGGTAATTCCGCGAGTACGTACTTGCCTTACAACTCGAGTTATGTACTACACTTTATCTACAACCACAAAAATTTGTTTCTGTTTAATAGGAAACATATGTTTGATGTAACACCTTCGACCTTATTTAACTTGATGGAAATGAAAAGAAATACATTCATAATGGTTACATACCTTTTTAGTTAGTACTTATTTGTAGTTTTCGTAAGATTTAAACGTGAAAAAACGAAATGAATGACAGCTTCTATGTGAATGATGTGACGTTTAATGATTGTTTGGAAATCACGGAGAACTATATTTAAAAATAGTATCAACGTGCAGCTCTCAACCAATCAACGAATCGTAAACCAAACGTTAATGGGTGATTGAATTATTGAGTGAGTAGTATGATGTATTTACATAGTCCACGAACTGTACAATAATGGGCATTTACAATAGTGGTCGTAGATAAAAAATATAACATAACTCATTTATAAGTTTGACTATAAATATATTTCAATTCAATTTTTCAATTTAAAAAGAAACTTGATGTACCCAGTTATCAGGATATTAGGAGAATGTTGCTTGAGAATAGACGGACTAATGAAATAATAAAAGGGTAGATAGCCCCTGATAATGTTAAACAAGAATATAAGTAAAATATGTCGAAGCCAAAAAGTCAAGAGAGTAAAATGTGAATGTAATAAATCAATGTAAATAAATTCTAAATATTGAATGCTGTAATGATATTTATTTATTATAAATAGTTTGTGAAAACGTGCGAAATTATTTGAATATTCTCGTTTAATCATAAAATTGAGCCATAATAGTACACTGAACGTAGAAGACTGAACAGAAAATTCACTTTCAGGAATACCAAACAACGATACATGAATCATTGGTGGTACATTGGCGTTAGTCTTGTTTGTACATGAAATATATAAAGTATGAGAATTATCCTACAAATATATTATATTTATTTTAAGAAAAGACTAATGGATTCGTTTAATTCAGTTTTCCCAACGAGGATCAATTTAAGAATCTTGAAAATTTCGTTGAAGGTAGACGCATACGATAGACAAAAAAATTTATAATGTACACTTTAATTATAGATATTTAAAAAAAATCCGTTGTAGATTGTAGTTTTTTAGAGCTCCTCCTCTAGTCCTGATTCCTTTAGGAATTTTAGGATCTGGGAGGGATTCAAGAACTTCAACTTCTCTGCGTTCAAGCAGTGGGGCCCAAGGTATATTTGTCTCTTGCAGAGCGGTGCTCCTCAGTCCTTGAGCAGATATATGGGGTTTTCCTCTGCTGAAGAGAATCTGCATCTGTCATCTTCCTCTAGGCCTAGGACCTTGAGGTGTTTTTAAGTCTGCAATGTCCTGTCAAGACGCCTGTCAGAATTTGAAGCTAGTTCTTGTGTAGTTTCAGGCAAGCTTTTGTTCTTTTCTTGTTAACAGTTCCCAGCATTATTTTGGATTGTCTTAGCCCTGGAAGTTCGTTCCAGGTTTTCATCCAATGCTCTCTTATTTTTTCGTTTAAACTTTTGTAGATGGTATTCATACTCATACTGCAACAGGGTTCCAAATCTATAAAGGGATTACTGGATCCCTTGTGTGCTAAGTGATCGGCCTTTTCGTTTCCATCTATACCAGTATGTCCTTGTACCCAGTATAGCGTTACTTTATTTCTCTGCCGAGTTTGTTTAGCTTTCTCCCACAGTCTCATACCAGTTTGGATCTGATGGTTTATGAGCTAATGGCCTTGGTTGTCTGACAGGATACCAATTTCTTTATTGCGATAGTTCCTGTCGAAGTTAGATTTTGCACATCTTGCGATTGCATGTACTTCTGTTTAGAAGATACTTGGCTAGATTCTCATGGATTCATTTGGCGCCAGAAGTATTTGGCGCCAGTACCTTCCTTTGTCTTCAAACAAACCCTATACCACTTGATTGCACTTTGCTCTATTTGGTATGCAGAGGATCCGTCGCTCTCATCGGCTTTAGTACTACACATTGTTTTATAGATTTTCTCGAAATGGTATTTGCATACTATTTCGTCTTTCGGTACTTCCAGACAGGGGATCTTGGCAGCGAGACTGTTCCGGTCTCTGCTGCCGATACTTTACCTCTGCCTAGTGTTTCCTTGCGGAACCTTACATTCGCCGATCTGACGTCCCCCTCCGATCCAGCACCAGTTCCATTGCTGCTGTGGGGCATGACCCCATCACTCCCATGATGCAGACACACGCCAGCCTTTGAATATTCTCAAGTTGCTTCTTCATAGAGACAAGCTTGGTTCTACTTCCACACGCAACTGCCCCGTAAGTGATCGCAGGTCTCACTATGATGGTGTGCATCCATCGTAGGCTTGTGGGGTTACAAACCCACGTTAAATTTCAGTTGGTCTGTTTTATTTTGTTGTCGGTCGGACATATGTCAGTGCTAGATTATCTATTATATATTGGCTGGTAATGTTGTGCGCTTTTTACTGTATAAAATTACGGTGAAAAGCGCACTCTCGTTAATTATTCCCTTCTCGATATTATACAGCAATGTTGTGTACGCGCAACATCATAACACCCTTGCTCGTTTGTCATATTGAAGGACACATATTAAATGCTGTCTGCTTTGTATATACCCTTTTGGTCAACTTAACAGTTCAACTTAATCAACTAAATCCTTCCATTGTTTACTTCTCTTGTTGTACACAATTTATATTCCTTAATAAACCATTTGTAATCCTAATTGTTTATTTAATTTAGAATTATGCTAATTTAAGATACACAAACAATATTAGTTTGATAAAAGCAGACAATACGAACAGAAAGAACTAGACGAAGTAGACTAGGCTAGCGAGTAGTAAGACTAAATTGTCAATACTAGATACACTTAACTAAAGATATATAAACAACGAGACAGATGAGACTATGCTATCAAAATTAGATAGCTAAGATTTAATCATAGATAAACAAAAATGATTACAAATTATAGATTCAATAATGAAGCAATAAAAATCAATCATTTAAAATAGAATTAATAGAGCAATGTTTATATAAGAAGGACGACTTGAAAGTGTTAACCCTTAGAAATTTAAAGATATCATAAAAACGAAGCACATTAGTGTAAACATATGTATAATGAATTCGAATTGAATTCAACATTATGTTGATAATCAAAGCTATTTTTAATTCATTTATGTGATTATTATTGAGTAAATCAATGCGAAAATAAATGTAAAAAACGGTACTTACGTATTAACGCCACCACCGCTACATTTTTAAATGCCGCAAATCTACACCTAACATTTTTATGATAAATCATTAAATAAAACATTTCATTTAAAATTAAACATTTTTAAAACTCAAAATACTTTATTTTTAACCCCGGTTAGATTAGGTTGCCCGCCGCGAAGCGGACAGATAATTCAAGACAACATAACTCTCGATCCAATATATAGCGGTGGTGGCGTTAATACGTAAGTACTGTGAAAACTAACGGCATAGAATAGAATTTTGTTTTAAAGATTTTTATTGATTGTTTTAGAATTTACATTTTTAAACTATTTTATTCTAATATATTCATGATATATAGATTTGTGTAGACATATATTAGACTGACGAATTCTTTTTAAATAATATTTAACAATTATTATTAAAAAGTATATAACTTATGTATGTAAAGAGTCATGTACAGAGAAAACGTATTAATTTACAAGATGTACCCATAATTCATTTAATATCTAGTAGTTGCAATATGTGCCCCACACTGAAAGTAATTAATTAATCGAGGTAAATAAAAACAGATGGTTGGCTGCGTGTTCCCGAGTTCAAAATTACAATTATAAGATTCCGAGAGCTTTGAGTAGTTACTGGGCCGTGTAAGGAAGTCGCGTACAGAAACCGGATCAACTGATGCGACCGGCCGGCCGGTCTCTCTTGATGACTTTTTTTGTCGCATGATTAAGTATTAAGCGCTTCAGTATGAAGTATTCAATTATTATAGATTGGTGGAAAAAAGGCGAAGTTCTACACGAGGAGTGATCATCTCGCATTCCGTTATGATCGTTTAAATTAATGTGTGTAACGATTTTATTTTTTTTGAGAAAACTTCTCATTTTCAATAATTTGCAATCTAAAATCAAGGCTAATAATTCATATTTTTTTCTTTATTTTAAGATTAAACTTGTTTCATTTATTTTGTATTGTAGGAAACAAAATAGACAAATCTAATAGAAATTTACAAATATACTTACACGACTTATTCATAATAAAAAAACTTAACAGGGTATATAGAACTAAAATTCAGTACAGGCAAGACAGACTTGACAGGCAAGATAGGAAATATACAACACCAATTCAAAATTGATCCTCATTTCCTGAAAATTTCCAAAAAAGGATTAAATTGATTTGGTTAACATATAGTTCTAATAAGAATTGCTTCAAATATGCCATACTGTCAATGAGACTATAGACATATTGTAAGAAAAACTTGGTGAATCGATTATTGCAACTGTTAGTAGGCATTCAAGAAGTTTTAATATTTAACTCCTTTGCATTACTTATTTGGGGATACGCCGCGTATCATACGCGTAACACAAAATAATGTAAGCGATAGCTTAAATTTAAAAACTTTATTAAGGAATTATGGTTTAAACTATTTTTATTTTATTTCGTTTCGAAAATCTTTAAAAAAAGCAAATTTAAAAAACTATATATTCAAAAATTAAATATGTAGTTGTGGGCTAAAGGAAAAATTATAATTGGATATGCAAAAGAAGACTAGAATATTTAACAAACGTTTTACAAATCAATATCTATAAACGTCAAGCTTACAATGATAAATTACATCGTTCGTCTATTAAATGTAAGCAATTAACATTTACTGTTTTTAAGTGGCTAGATTAATAAGTTTTGTAATTTTTTTAATATACAGATATTATTTTGTTTAAATATGTGGGCGTAAAACAGTTTCGTCTTCGACAAATGTTAATTAATATTAACAGGTTTATAAGTCGAGTGCGGTCGAGTTCCAAGCGTTTCACCTAATCGTGCAATTAACAAACACGACTTACTTATTACTCGATAGGAACGTGGCGCATTTTAAAACGGCAACTTATGATTTGTTGTAATTTCCATATAAATCGTTTCCCGTTGTGCTTATGTGTATTATCATATCGAAATTTATGTTTGGTGTAATTTTATGGTCGCGGAAAGTATCTACGGTTTCTGGTATTATTAATTTATCGTCGCCAAATTATATGCTTAGGCAATTTTGGTTTTTCGAAAATGTTGATGTATTACAATGATTTATCATAGATAATTTGAATAAATCATATATTGTTCGAGTAACAAAGCAACCTAGACCAGGGGTGACGAATCTATTTTGTGGGAACAAAATTATTCAATTTTCTAATAATTGGCACTTTCAAGATACGCTTTGCACATGCATTTTGACGGACATTATATACACTACATATAAATGACATTTATCTTGCAATGGTCAAATTTTAGGTGTGTTCCAGCTAACAATCTAAACTGTTGAGGAACACTCAAATAACATGTGACATGAAACAAAAATTTTTGCGTTAACTAAATAAATAAATCGTTCAAAATCTTCGCGTGAAAGCAAAGGTTTGGCACGTGTCATCTGTGGCATGGATGAACTTGAAGTTATCAAAAAGCAGCGTTGAATATGAAGTGATTTTATTCATTATCAACCTTTAAATATAAACTTTCAATGGTAAATGCTTACACTTTCATATCTGATTTAGTAAATGTAAAGTTGTACTAGTAGATATGTATTATGTGTACAAGTGTACATGTTAGCAGAAAAGTAGAAAATTCCGTATTTCAGGCACTTCCTAGGTAGATATTATATGTTTTGATTTATAGAAATCGACAAAAGAAAAATCTTATAAAGCGTTAATTCGGTAAATCCATACACTTACTAGCCAGTATACATCTATAGGAATTAAATTAATTGTATTCGTAGATAATCAAATATAAACTTTAACTAGTAAATGCTTATCTTTTCACATCTGATCTAATAAAATTCACTAAATAAATATCGATAATGTGAATTAATACTGTTACTAGTATTAAAAGTCGGTTGCCGTTAAAACTCATAATTTGGAACATATTTCACAGAATTCCTAGATAATATATGTTCCGTCGTGTAGCTAATATATAAAATAACGTGTAATAATACAATGATTCTTAATTATTGGTTAGATAATAATTTTATTATTGTTTTAATAATTCACAGACGAAAACCGTTACGTCTGCTAGACAGCCATATAAATAATCTATTTATGGCTTTAAAAACGTGCATTTAACACCTTTTATTTTATGTAAATTTTAAATATATTTTGTTTTTCGATTTATTTATGGCTGGAAATAAGTAATGTAAGCTTATCCTCCTGTCTAGGCCACATTGTTGGATACTTAAGTTATTTGCTAGTTTTTAATCTACTTATAATTATAAATGTATTGTGTAGATATTTTCCTAGTAATGTTTTTTTTTTGGGTCTTTTTGTTGATCCGCTTATAGCCATAAATTGCATACCAAAATTATCTGAAGGGATAGGTTTATATATCGTTTCAATCTTATAATCTGTGTAAATATTTGTAAATGTTCGGCCCATCCAGGTAGAAAGTCTTGCACCTTTCTCCCCTTCCCTGCATAGTTTCCGAAGTGCAGGATTTGTTAATTATACCGCCTTATAATCACTTTCCTACGTTACTATTCGTTGCCGAATTTCCTACCCCTGATTTTCCTACCTTTTAGTTTTAACGCCTAGATCTTATTTTAGCATAAAAAAGGTTTGTGTCATCTGTTCAGAACCAGTCCAGTTGAGAGTTTCAGTTCTATCACTTCTATGTTAAGTTAAGTTTTGTGAGTTAAATTTGTTTAAAGTTAAGTTTTATACTTTGTAGCGCCAGCCGCATTTCAAATACACTTGTATCTCCTTGTTATATTCTTAACTCAATTCACCCAATCACTTAATTCTTTCTCCTATATCATAAGACATTTTTGGTGGAAATATAACATTAATTTGCACGTAACATCATAACTCGCGGTAAACCAACCGCGAGTCGACACATTGGTCCTTCGAACCGGATAGCTTAAAATTACGTAGCGTTCCAGTGTTAACTTTGATTATTACATTCGAGTCAGTGCGTACTCATCGTTTAAGGAATTAAGTGAAACATAGTTTTTTAATCATCGCTCAGTGCACGTGGTCACCATCAACTATTATCCAGTACCCGTTGGAAATCATCTGTTCCTGTTCAACGACCATCACTTGTTGGAAAACTGCATCGTCTGTTCCTGTGCAGCGCCCAGTATCCTGCATCATTATTTGGTTCTGCAATTATCTTCCAGTTGGTCAAGTAAGTCAATTGGCTACCTATAATTTTTTCCTATCATATTTTCACAATTTGTATTGCCTATATCTCTTTATATTTTTTCTTTTTGTACTATTTTTCATTAATTTGCTTTAATTATTCTCATAATATGGCTGATGAACAAATAAAGGCATTAACGACTAAGCGCGCCGGTGCCAAACGATCTTTAACCGCGTACTCCAATTTTTTAAATAAATTCAATCCGGAATCAGATATTCTTGTTCTTGAAAAAAGATTTCGTGAAATAGAGCAAATTCGCAATAAATTCGGATCATATCAAGACGAGCTTGAAGGATTGCTCGACAAATCAGAGGCTCTTTTTGCACATCGCGAAGAGTTTGAAGACGTTTACTTCAGCGCCTTTGGTACTGCCACTAAACTTCTAGAGCAATACTCTAAAAATTATTCTCCACCTGCTATTACAACGGAAACTAATGATTCTACAGATTTATTGAATTCGACTCAAACTCATTTAGAAACTCCAACTCGCGACTCGGAATCGATTAATCCACAACAGCAGGGGCAACAACCCGTTAATGATAATAATGTACCTTCTCAACAAGGAAGTACACAAAATTTAGACGCTCTCAGTCAGCAACTTTTATTGTCTCAATTATCCCAAAACTCTCTTGATAATTTTCATTTATCATCCTTGCCTACAATTCAGTTGCCAACATTCAGTGGATCCTATGATACTTGGTTAGGCTTTCATGATTTATTTAACTCGCTTGTTCACAAGGATCTTAAAATTCCTCCTGTGAAAAAATTATTCTACTTAAAAGGATGTTTAAAAGGTGAAGCAGCCGATATTATTTCAACTATTGAATCCTCAGACGAAAATTACATTGTAGCTTGGGATCTTTTAAAGGAAAGATATGATGATCGGAAACACATACGTGATTGTCACATTAAAGCTCTTGTAGATATGTCATCCATATCAAAAGACTATTCTTTTCGTGCATTTTTAGATTGCCTTCAAAAACATTTACGCGCTCTTCAAGCGCTGGGAGAACCCATAAATTCATGGGACTCCATATTAATTGTATTATTACGGAAAAAACTTGATTCTTCCGCTCGCGACCGATGGGAAGATTGCAGTAGTGGTATTGCGCACCCTACCTTAAATAATTTAATAGATTTTCTAAAAAGGCGTGCGCAGGTAGAAGGACTTAGAGTTCAGACTCCGAAACCTGCACCCGTAAAACCTAATACTAATATTCGATCTAATACTCGTTTACAACAAACCTTTGCTGCTGCCACTCAGGAGCAGTCTTGTGTATACTGCGATGAAACTAATCATCTAGTTTACAAATGCAGACAATTTGCGGCTTTAGATCCTCATGCCCGTTACGAGGCATCGAGAAAGGGTGGTTGGTGTACTAATTGTCTTAAAAGGGGACATAGGGCCTCCAAATGTATCTCTCAATCTTGTCGAAATTGCAAACAAAAACATCATACTCTTTTACATTTTGAAAAAACAAATAATTGTTCTAATCAGCCAGCAAACTCTCAAGTTTCTTCGCATTTTGTGTCTAATAATACTAGCTTGCAAACTCAAGTAAGCTCACATGCTTTACTGGCTACTGCCTTGGTTGACATGGTAAATCATCAAGGAAAAACTAAAACCATTCGTGTATTTTTAGATGCAGGCTCTCAGGCACATTTCATAACTGAAAAAATTGTAAATTTTTTGAATCTAATTAAAAAACCAGCTAATATTTATGTTACTGGAATTGATAATACCTCCACTAGCGTAAAGCATTCTGCTCGTGCGACATTGCAATCCCGATGCAATAATTACAGGGAATCTGCTGAATTTTTAATCGTACCTAAAATTAGTCAGGCGATACCGTCGATCACTATTGATCAAGTAGGTCTCGACATACCTAAAAATATTAAATTAGCTGATCCCGAATTCTTTAAGTCTTCAAAGGTTGACGCTTTGATCGGCGTTAAATTATTTTATAAATTAATTGTTGTAGGACAAATATCATTAAAAAATCACCCCAATGCAATTCTCCAAAAAACTCAGCTGGGTTGGGTTGTCGCGGGTGAAATCAGTACGCATTTTCAACCTTCGCTCGTATCTTGCCATATTTCTATACATTCAGATCCTACTGATGTAAATTTAACCCGTTTTTGGGAGCTTGAAGAACTGTCAACAACTTCTGTTTTATCCCCTGAGGAAAAGGCTTGTGAAGAACATTACGCTCATAATATCATCGAAAAATACAGCTCCTTCGATAAGCTACAGAGAGTTGTGGCATATATTCTGCGCTTTGTTCATAATACCAAGAAACTCAGCTCACAGCGTGAACTCGGTCCACTACTCACTCGTGAACTTACGTTAGCTCACGATCTGATTATACGTTTAGTCCAGTCCAATTACTTTAAAAAAGAAATTGAATCAATCAAAAGTGGGGAGCCACTTCCTTTATCTAGCAAGTTAATTCCATTAAATCCAATTATAAATGAAAACGGTATTTTACGTGTTGGAGGTAGGCTCGCTCATTCTTCTATTGCTGCAGAGCAGCGTCACCCAATTTTGCTACCTGCTCAACACCATGTGACTAAGCTAATTATAGAAGCTGAGCATTCGCGACTTAAACATGCCGGTATGCAGGCAACTTTATACTCTGTTCGTCAAACTTACTGGCCTCTAAATGGCCGCAACATCACGCGTAGCTTAATTCGTAAATGCATACCCTGTTTCCATGCGAAACCGCGCCTTGCCGATCACCCAATGGGAATTCTTCCCATTCAGCGAGTCGCTTCCTCGCGACCTTTCTTGCGTGTTGGAGTTGACTGTTGCGGACCCTTTTATATTAAAGAAAAACGTCATCGCAATCGCGGCCGCGTAAAGGTTTACGTGGCAGTATACGTATGCATGTGCACAAAGGCTGTTCATTTGGAGCTTGTCAGTGATCTTACCACTGAAGCCTTTATAGCCAGCCTCAAACGGCTTTTTTCAAGACGAGGAATAGCAGTAGAAATTCATTCCGATAATGCTACTAACTTTGTCGGAGCTAAAAATGAGCTTAACGAGCTCTATGATTTATTTAATTCTAAAGCTCATCAAAATACCATAATTAACTTTTGTAGCGCAAAAAAGATTAATTGGCACCTTATCCCTCCCCAAGCTCCGCACTTTGGTGGAATCTGGGAAGCAGCAGTTAAATCATTCAAGCATCATTTAATTAGGACCGTGGGTGATACCTTACTAACCTTTGAACAATTAGAAACATACATCATTGAGATAGAAGCAATACTAAATTCAAGACCCATTTCTCCTATGTCATCTGATCCCAATGACCTTCTTCCTTTGACTCCAGCCCATTTCCTCACAGGTAGTCCGTTGACATCTTTTCCACAGGTCGATTTCACAGACGCCCCAATCAATCGTCTGTCAGCTTGGCAGCACGCTCAGCAGCTCAAGCAACATTTTTGGATACGGTGGCATAAAGAATATCTCCATCAGCTCATGAAATTCCGTGGATCACAGCGCGGGTCAACGAATATCAAGGTTGGAACTTTAGTACTCATCTTTGAAGAAAATTTACCCCCGCTACAGTGGGCTCTTGGACGCATCACGGCCATTCACCCCGGAAAGGATGGAATTGTAAGAGTAGTCACGCTGAGGACCAAAGCGGGCGAATATGACCGCTGCGTTAAGAAACTTTGCCCACTTCCAATCGATGAAGAAGACAACGACTTCACTCCACTAGCTTGAACCAAACGGTTCAATGGGGGCGGCATGTTCCGTCGTGTAGCTAATATATAAAATAACGTGTAATAATACAATGATTCTTAATTATTGGTTAGATAATAATTTTATTTTTGTTTTAATAATTCACAGACGAAAACCGTTACGTCTGCTAGACAGCCATATAAATAATCTATTTATGGCTTTAAAAACGTGCATTTAACACCTTTTATTTTATGTAAATTTTAAAATAAATTTTGTTTTTCGATTTATTTATGGCTGGAAATAAGTAATGTAAGCTTATCCTCCTGTCTAGGCCACATTGTTGGATACTTAAGTTATTTGCTAGTTTTTAATCTACTTATAATTATAAATGTATTGTGTAGATATTTTCCTAGTAATGTTTTTTTTTTGGGTCTTTTTGTTGATCCGCTTATAGCCATAAATTGCATACCAAAATTATCTGAAGGGATAGGTTTATATATCGTTTCAATCTTATAATCTGTGTAAATATTTGTAAATGTTCGGCCCATCCAGGTAGAAAGTCTTGCACCTTTCTCCCCTTCCCTGCATAGTTTCCGAAGTGCAGGATTTGTTAATTATACCGCCTTATAATCACTTTCCTACGTTACTATTCGTTGCCGAATTTCCTACCCCTGATTTTCCTACCTTTTAGTTTTAACGCCTAGATCTTATTTTAGCATAAAAAAGGTTTGTGTCATCTGTTCAGAACCAGTCCAGTTGAGAGTTTCAGTTCTATCACTTCTATGTTAAGTTAAGTTTTGTGAGTTAAATTTGTTTAAAGTTAAGTTTTATACTTTGTAGCGCCAGCCGCATTTCAAATACACTTGTATCTCCTTGTTATATTCTTAACTCAATTCACCCAATCACTTAATTCTTTCTCCTATATCATAAGACATTTTTGGTGGAAATATAACATTAATTTGCACGTAACATCATAACTCGCGGTAAACCAACCGCGAGTCGACACAATATATATCATCAAATTTGTTTAAAAGTAGCAATGTATCGCAATTTAAAAAATAGTACTATAATTTTATGTCCCAGTAAATACATCAACACTCTTTATTTTTTTTTTTCCTCATTCCAATTTGAGTTCAGGAATTTGCATCCCTTAAAACATTGCGGAATTTTAGGCCAATAAGAGTCCCTACGCTGTGATGTTGAGTTTTATTCTCCTGCGCGCGATTGCTTAGCAGTGGAAGATTATATGAGAGGTAGTTTCGTTCCAGTTCGAGGGGAAGTTTCTCTTCGTTGCAGAGTCTGCATAATAGTTATGTAATGTTGCACTTGCATCTGAACGTTCTCATACTTGCTTCACATTTGAGGAAAATATCCAAGGGCGGCAGGCTTAACATAGCTTTCAGAGCAGCTGAAGGAGCGGTTCTCATAGATCCCGTAATAATAAGCAGGCTAGATTTTGCATGCTGGAGTGTTTGTTGTAGATTGTAGATATGGTGGTGACGACTTGTACTGCGACCTTTATAGATCTATTGTACCCAACCCTCTTCCTCTAAGCTTTGATGTACTTACCCATTTAGAGCGCCTGCTCTAATCTTATTCCTTTAGGAATTTCAGGATCTGGGTGGGATTCAAGGACTGCAACTCCTCTGCGTCCAGGCAGTGAGCCCCGAGGTACATCTGTCTCTTGCGGAGCAGTGCTCAGCAGTCTTTGAGCAGACGTATGGCGGTCATCCTCCTCTAGGCTTAGGGCCTTGAGGTGTTTTCTAAGTCTACAGTGTCCCGTCAGGACTCCTATCAGAATTCTAAGCTTGCTCCTGTATAGTTTCAGGCAAGATTTTATTCTTTTCTGGTTAAAAGATCCCAGCATCACTTTGGACTGCCTTAACGTTGGAAGTTCTTTCCAGGTTTTCATCCATTGTTCTCTCATTTCTTCATTTAAACTTTTGTGGATGGTGTTCACACTCATGCCGCCGGATGCCGGATCCCTTGTTTGCTAGCTGATCGGCATCTTCGTTTCCGTCTATACCAGTGTGTCCATTTTGCTATGTAGTGTGATACCCAGATACCTTATCTCCTGTTTGTATTCTACTGCCCTACCATCTAATGGTATGGGCTGTAGGCAGTTTAGTTTTCTCCTTCTAGTAAATAGTATCACCGTGGTTTTCGGGTTGATGAGTCTCAGTCTCACTGTTTGACACCATCTACGAGTTTCATTGAGGCCTCTCTGAACGATTTCACTGAGCGTTCCCTCAAACTTCCCTCTGGCCATTATGACTATGTCATCGGCGTAACCTTGAGATTTGATGTGAAGGTCGTTCAGCCTAGCCAGTAGTACATCAACTACCAGGCTCCACAGTAGTGGTGATAGCACACCTTCCTGTGGGCACCCTGGAGTTGTCGAGATTTTAATGGTATCTCTTCCCACTTGTGTCTCTTCCATCCACTTTGAGATAGTGCTGTCGATACTCCTTGTTTCGATGGCCGCTTTGACAGCCTCGTGTTAGGTGTTGTCCAAGGCTCCCTCTAAATCCAAGAAGGAACATATCGCTCCTTCATTTGTCTCAAGTGCTGCTTCTATTTCCTTTGTCAGCTGATACAAGGCAGTTTCTGTGGATTTCTCTGCTCTGTATGCATGCTGACAATTGTGTAGTGGTGCACCTACCAGCACTATTGTCCTAAGGTAATTATCGATTACCTTCTCTATTGTCTTTAACATAAAAGATGTTAGACTAATGGGTCTAAATGACTTCGGTTGAGTGGTATCTTTCTTCCCCACCTCCGCTATGAATACCACCTTAGCCTTTCTCCATAGCTCCGGTATGTATCCGAGCGCTAAACTACTTTCAAAGATTCTTAGAAGATATGGCATTAGTTCTCTCCCTCCCTTTTGTAGGAAGGCGGGTACTAGTGCGTCCACACCTGGGGCCTTAAATGGCTGGAAAGTGCCAATAGTCCATCTGATTCGGTTTTCCATACAGATGGACTCGGCCCTCCTCCAGTCAGCCCGATTTGGTCTCTGTGGTTGCATAAAGCCCTGTTCCTTTGTATTTTCTACATCCCCGAAAATGGGTTTCTAGTAGGAGGAGAGCTCTCTGCTCTTCACCCTCCGTGAAGCTCCCATCCGGTCTCTTGTGAGTGGTTGTCATTTCTACTATATCATTCGCTAGTGCTTTGCGCAATCGAGCTGCCACCGGAGTGGATTCTAACTTTTCGCAGAAGTTCCTAAAGTTTTTCCTTTTTGCCCTTCTGATATCTTTGTTGTAGTTGATAAGCAACTCGGAATATTCTAGCCAATTTCCGTACTGCTTACTCCGACCGTAGTTGGACTCCAGTCGGTAACGTCTAACGGTTTGTTGCGAAACTAAGCCCTCACACCGCGACAAGGTGACTTCTAGATTGAGGGAAGTGTTTGCTTAAAGCCTGCTTCTGTTTCTCTTTAAGGCCCTCCAATTCTCATTTTCGTATAAAACATTATGCTGAATTTGTGGGCGTTCACCCGAGGGTCTTCTGTCTTTCACCGACCTACTACCTCCATCAGAGCTTTCTACATAAGCTCTGAAATAATGCAAGGATAGTTCCCCCGTATGGGAATGACTTACGAAGTCATTCGCATAGCCTTGTGTGTAGAAGCCTATTTAGTTTAAAGACACAAGCTGACAGCCTAGCAACCATATTCCAGAGGAGTGGGGATAGACCCCACCCTATGGGCATCCTTTGATGAAAGAAACCCGCATTGTGTCACCAGCAACTGTAGTTGTACATTTCTGTTTAGCAGCATAGATTTTGTCCTTTTGGTTGATTTCATGTCGACATCATGGCTGCAGGCTGCTGTAAGCGATGTATTATGCGCCGACAGAAAAATTCCCGATAAATTTTAATAATTGTTCAGTGACAGTTAGTGTCGAAAAAGTGACACTAAAGATTTTGGTAAAGATCATTTATGAACGTCCCTGGGTGCCATCTCAGAAAGTACATTGGCAGTAAAATGCGCAGTAAAATTGCAAAAACAGTAGTAAGAAAACACTTTTTAAAACATGAATTCGTTATCTCTTACAAAGAGGTGCGCACTAAAATTGCTCGTTCGACTGGTCGTCTATTCATTTTGAAATAAACTTTGAAGACGCGATGGTTGCAAACAATTACGCATATTGTTAGCATTGAACGTGTTCCATGGCGCAGTAGTCTAGGGACGTCGGTTATAGATCTCAACAAAAATTGCTTTTATTATTACTTTATCTTATGAATTAAATAATAAAAAATACTCAGTATGGTTGAGGCAGGTCCTAGTAAACGACCACGTTCTTGCATTTTCGAAAAAGATTGGGAAGAAGAATATTGTTTTGTGGAAGTAAAAGGAAATAGTGCGTTCTTCTGTGCTATCGTACCGTTACTACTAAAAAATTTAATATTGAAAGACATTTTAAATTAGAACATGAGAACATCGATAAAAATTATATGTCTCATAGTACTATTCGAATTGAGAAAATAAATAGTTTAAAGAAGGGATTGTTCAGCCAACAATTATTGTTCAAAAAGGTAACAGATAAATCAAAAAATGTAACTATGGCATCGTTTAAAATAGCACATTTTTTTGCGAAAAGAAATCATATTCAAATGGGGAATTATTTAAACAAGCTTTACTTATTGGTGCCGATTCTCTCTTTGATACTTTTTCTAATAAGCCAGAAATAATTAGGGCAATAAACGATTGACAGTTATGTCAAAAAACCTATATCTACCCATATTAAAGATCAACTTGAATCTGATATGAATAGGTGCTCTTGGTATTCACTTCAAATGGACGAATCTTTGGATGTAACGAGCACATCTCAATTAGTAGTAATAACAAGAATGGTTTTCTAGGACTACTCTGTGAAAGAAGAAATTCTATGTTTTTTGCCAATGAAGGAAGGAACGAGAGGTGAAGATATTTATCAAATATTTAAAAATTATGTTTTGGAACAAAAACTTCCATTACATAAATTATCTTCAATTACAACTGCCGGACCTTCAGCAATGATCGGTAAAAATAAAGGATATATAACTTTATGTAGAAAAGATGGATCATTTCCAATTTTTTTTGCTTGCCACTGCATAATACACTGCAAGCTCTGTGTACTAAAGTTCTTTCATTTAGCCACGTTTTGGATCTCATAACAAAAATTATACATTCTATAAGAGCTGCACCATTACAGCACAGACTTTTTAAAAAGCTATTGGAAGATGATGGTGCTGAGTTCTCAGATTTAATAACTTAAACCGAAGTGAGGTGGCTTAGCAAAGGCAAAGTATTAGACCGGTTTCTTAATTTGATTAATGAAATAAAGGAATTTCTTGAACAAAAAGGGGAAATTTATAACAAACTTGAAGATCCTAATTGGCTAGGTGACTTAGCTTTTTTAGCTGATATTTGTCAGAAATGAAACATACAAGGTAAAAATAAAGATCTTATAATAAAGATCTCTACAAAATGACGTCGCTTTAAAAGTTATTAACGTGGACAAGGAATTTTGGAAATTAGTTGAAGTACGTAAATATCCAATATTAAAAAAATGTGCACTGAAGTTAAAATCTCTTTTTGGATCGACTTACTTAAGTGAAGCCACATTTTCTTCAATGCAATTTATCAAAAATAAGTTTAGATCACGTCTTATCGATGAAAATTTGACTGACAGTTTAAGAGTAGCAGTATCAAATTACTGTCCTGATTTTGAAAAATTATGTCAAGAAATACAGTCTCAACCTTCTCATTAACGAATAATAATTTTTCATTTATTATGTAATAAATGTCCTTCAATAAGATTGTTATTACATTTTTTTTAAATTATTTTAACCTATACAATAAAAAAAATATAATCAAAATTAGGTATAAATCACAATTAAATGAAAAAAAGTATTAAGAAAGAATAATTAAGAATTAAAAAAAAATAATAATTTTAACAATAAACATATATGATGTCATTACATATTGTTAAGCCCGCAACGTTCATGAAAATTTGTAATGCGCCCTTGCTTCCAAAAAGGTTGGGCACCCCTGCTTTGGAATAATGTATTATCAAAGGCACTTACGATATCATGGAAGGCTCCAAGTGTTATTTCTCTTGCTTTCTACTGTAGTTGGTGGACAGCTGATTTATACAATTTGCCTGGTTGATAGGTTAGGTTAGGGTTAGGATAGGTCAAATTTTAGGTATGTTCCCGCTAATAATCAAAACTGTTAGGAACTCTCAAAAAACTTGTGCAATAGGTTCGACCGAAACAAAACTATCTGCGTTAATTATAAATCGTTTAAAATCTTCAAAATCATTCACGTTAAATCAAAGGTTTCGCACGTGTCATCTGTGGCATGCATGTACTTGATGTTAACAAAAAGTAGCGTTCAATATGAAGTGGTTTTATTCTAAATTAAACATCAAATATAAACTTTCATATCTTTCATATCTGATATAAAATCGTAAATAAATGTAAGTAGTTTTAGTAGCAGATATGTATTCTGTGTACATATTAGCAGCAAGTTTAAAATTCGAAATTTCACGAACTTCCTAGATAGGTATTATAATATAATAATTATAATATCATACCTATCTAGGAAGTCCGTCAATTCCGAATTTTAAACTTGCTGCTAATATGTACACATAATACATATCTGCTAGTAAAACTACTTACATTTATTTACGATTTTATATCAGATATGAAAGTTCTCCCACTGCGAAGCATTATAATATAATAAGCATTATTATATTATAATGCCTTATATAAATCGACAACATTTAAAAGAAAAATCTTTTAAAATAAAAATTGCTTCGCAGTGGAAGATTATTTGAGGGACAGTTCCGTCCTCTTCGTTGCAGTGTCTGCGCAATGGTTATGTATTGTTGCACTTGAATCTAAAGCTCCCATCCTTGCCTCACCTGTGATGAAAATATTCAGAGGGGGGGAGGCTTAACATTGCTTCCAGAGCAGCTGAAGGAGCGGTACGCTAGACAGTTGGTTTATAGCCTCCTGCATCTGTTTCTGTTTGGTCCACCTAATTGTGAACCCATATGTCAAGATAAGTTTTACTGCCGCCTTGTACCACGATATGCCAAGTGTTCTTCTGGTAATCATCAATGCCATTTTACATTTGTTGGTCTAATATGTATTGAGGTGGTCAAGTGATTGTCGAGTGGAGAGGTATATAAAACAACTATATAGGCTTAACAACATATATATTAACATAACTAAGACCTTGTAAAAGTACGTCTTGACACTTCGAAGGGTGGGAGCAGAGAGACTCGACTCTTATCTCTTAAAAGAAAATACACTCAGGAGGAGGACAAACGAACAATAATACAGGTTACAGTACACTACATTGTTAAGGTAATTGATTAGATAACAATTTATAACAAAGTTGTTAAATAGGTGCTTCCATCGGCACTAATTAAAATAACTGATTCGGCCTTACTTGAGATCTCACAACTTTTTTGTAGCGAAAGAACTGCGTTTCGAGACGTAATTTTTTTACATTTTATGTTTTTGATGGGATTCAGTTTTACCTTGTTAAGTAACTTTTTGAATAATTTGTGTAACTTTAATAAGTAATAAAAAACTTTAATATTTAAACAGTTTTTGTTTTCTATGTGTGTAATCTTTGATCTTCTTAAGGTGCCGTACTCTCTGAGAGCTTAGGCAACCTCTCGCGCATACTTGTGGAACGAATCATCCACTAATATACGGGACCTAGCAGTTTTTCGCCTATTCCGAACGGCACTAATTGAGAGGTTTATTAGGCAGAATTGCTCGTGGTAGTTTGCCCTTGCTTTCCAAGAGGTGGCCGCCAAAGCATAGTTCTTCGAAAAATTTTCAGGGTTTGGCCGGTAATTGAACCCGGGATCTCATATATAGGTAGCGGATGCGTTCACCACTACACCACTGTGCCCACCACTGTGTAATCTTTGATAGTAACCTATAATTATATTATCTGGGCAGGAAGGCGCGGTTTGTTTCTTTGTAGAAAGGGGGCGCATCATAAATAAGTTAGGGAACCCCTGGCCTAGACTATCAAGATTGAAATTAACTACTATATAGTCTTATTGTTAATTAGTTATAGGTACTGACGATAAATATATTATAATTGCTATTTATTGAAAGTGCTATTTATATAAAATTACATAATTATTCATGGTGTTAATTTCATAATTATTCAAATGAATTTTATAAAACCAAAACTTAAAAGTTCTACCATTTTATTAAATTATTAATACCTTTTACCAATTAATAAAAGTATATATTACGCCTTTAAGTAATATGGCACATATTTTGTTTACAACTTTAGATTTAATAGATTCCTATTAGAGTTCTAAAGCAGCTATAAAGATTTTCAGTTGAAAATACTTATTTATACTAATTCAATATTTTATACTAATATATTTTATACTATTTATACTAATTATTTCAATACTAATTATTTTTTCATTATCATTCCAGTGGTTATTCGTCCGAACATCCTCAAGAATCCTTTAGTTTATATCACAAAAAAACATTATATATCAATTTACAATATGAAATAAAAATCTTATATACTAGATTACTCCCTGACACCTTAAATTAATTTCACTCACAGGTAGAATGTTTACATTTTTACAAAATAGGTTATTGTCTATCTAGGTTTCAATATATAGTCTTTCCAATCTACTCCAGCTTGATCTCATAGCCTTATCTATTCTTCTTTATCTTGTGCTTTTTGCTTAAAATCTACTTTCTAATCTTCATTATCAAACTTTGTCAGCGGCCTTGTGTGTTTTGTCCGTCTAGATATGCCTGCCTCGCCAGGTTAGTTTCAATTGACTAAAATTGAAAATTGTTTATATTAATTGTTAAATATTATATGGCAATATTACTCCTAATATTTTAGCATATGTCGATTAAATTTTCTTAATCGAATCTTGCCTGTCTAACCTTGTTTGCTTAATCTGATATATTCTAGTTTGACCAATCTTGTCCATCTCGTTATCTCTCCGGTAAGAAATTTATGTTAAATTTAAATATAACTGTAGGTATAAATTAAAGAAGTTGATTTGGTGACGACTAATTTAAATAAAAACTTGAAAATGTATTTTTAAATTAAGATTTTCCTTTTTCTCTTCCACGCCAAAAAGTTGATTTTATTGGAAACGTAATATTTCCATCAAATAAGCAGTGAATACCATACTGGAATTTTTCAATAAATTGTAAGTAACAACCACCTAAATCCATATAACGCACTGGTGCAAGAAAAAACCGCACGTTAAAAATTAACCATATAAGATGAAAGTAATAATAATAACGGACACAACGGCGACCATTCACATACGACCATAATATAAAAGATAAGACCGTACTCGAGATAATAGGGAAAAAGTAGAAATACATTAAACGACCGGTCGCAAAACTGTTTTGCAACATACCAAACGACATACACTATACAATTTTATAATAAAGGGAATGCTTTCAGAAACGTACATTTTATCGTTGCAGTTCTATGCGCCATTCAAAAAATGTTTATAAATTGATAATAAATTATATATTAAATCGAATACTTTAATGGCATACAAATATATATATATATATATATATATATATATATATATATATATATATATATATATATTATATATATATATATATATATATATATATTTGTATGCCATTAAAGTATTCGATTTAATATATAATTTATTATCAATTTATAAACATTTTTTGAATGGCGCATAGAACTGCAACGATAAAATGTACGTTTCTGAAAGCATTCCCTTTATTATAAAATTGTATAGTGTATGTCGTTTGGTATGTTGTAAAACAGTTTTGCGTGTTTACATGTTTTAATATTATCCAGTTAACTCTCAACTCAATGTGGATATGACATTAAACATATTTATCTACGACCACTATTGTAAATGTCCATTATTGTACAGTTCGTGGACTATCTAAATACATCATAACACACACGTATGTAACAGTCCGCGATTAATGAAAAGTTATGATTGATAACAGACACGTGCGTTTGGTTTACGATTCGTTGATTGGTTGAGAGCTGCTACTACGTGCTCATACGTGCTCACGTTCAGCGCCCCCCGTGCCACAATTCAAACTAACGGAAATTGGCATTGCGTACATTGGGTTGCCTATATCTATGAACACTCTTATTTCAGTTTAACCCAAATAAGTACTAAATAATAAGGATAAATACGACCCGCGTAGCGGGGAGTGCGTAACTGTTCCGCCCGTACGTAATATGCTTCTTACAACTCTAGTTACGTAATATACTATTAAGGATTTACATGAAATCCTTAGTTTTTTTTTATAATCATTATGTCTTAAAAGAATATTTTTGGAACAAATAATATGAGATATTATAACAAATGTATGCAACCTATTTGTAGAGACATGAATGTGAATGTATTTGTGAACGTGAATGCATGTTTCAGAGACTATCGAAAGGCGTTCGACTGTGTTAATCATCAGAAAATGATCGGTATTCCAGCGATGAAGTACTCCAGCGCATGCATAAACGAAAAGAATTATTGAACAGCATCAAGGAAAGAAAAATGCAATACCTGGATCATGTGATACGAAGGCGATAAATACGACATATTACGCCTCATAATAGAGGGCAAAGTACAAGGGAAAAGATCAGTAGGAAGACGCCAGAACTCGTGGCTGAAAGATTTGAGGAGATGGTTCGACCGCTCGTCTGCAGAAATCTTTCGTGCTGCAGCTTCGAGAGCTAAAATTGCCATTTGGATCCAACCTTCGGTAGGAGAGGACGTAATAAAAAGAAGAAGAATCTATTTGGAAAACTAGCATATCTTCAACCCTTTGCGGTCCGCTGTCTCCGTAGCGGGGACATGTGTCCGGGTAGTGGCAGGACCTTTGGCTCTGCAGCGGGGGCATGTTTACGAGTAGTGGGAGGACCGTTATATTTTGTTAGAGGACCCCCACCGAACTGCTCACCGAATCCACTCGACGGGTACGACTCATAGCGCACTACAATGCATACATAAAAGAAGCCCGTCCTACAGTCAACGAGTTAAGCAAACTTGTTATAGTGTTCACGTACGTTTTATTAATTGTCACCCTTTCTATTCACCCGAATATGAACGAGAGTGAAGAACATTTTATATCGGCTTAGAGTGAAGATGACAGTGATTTTGATATATCCGATAATTATTATGAGGTTCATTATGAACGATTATGAGGTTGAGTATGAAAGTGACGGTAGTAGTGGAAGTGATATAGTTTTTCGCAAGAGGCGCAGATTTCGGGTTCTCAGTGATAGTGATATGGATGATGATATTGATAAGTGGAATGACGTGAGTGATAGCTTCAATATTCCAGAAATATTTACTTTTGATATTTCACCACGAGTTGCCGGACCGCAAGTTTCTTCTTCGATTGTGGAACCACTGGATTTTTAAAATAATATTTCACTGAAGAACTCGTGGAAGATTTAGTTTAAAAAACAAATGAGTACGCATATCCATTTGGGATACATGGAAAGATGTTGAGAAAGAGGAATTTTGGGCTTTGGCCAGGTCCAGATTTTTTTTGGATGATACATCGTGGAACGAGTACGAAGTACACCTCCTGACAGCAGAAACGGGGATCCAAAAGCAAAAATTCAGCGTATCAGTGGTTTCTTAGAATATATAGAATCTAAATTTGAATCAATAGGAAGAATATCTTTTATTAATTACATTCCTAAAAAGCCGACAAAGTGGGGAATCCGCGTTTATGGTTTGATTGATTCGGCAACTGGTTACATATATTCGATTTTACCTTATTTGGGAAGTATAACAACAAAGTCATTGATGAGGCCGGACCTTCAAGTATCTACTAGGATTCCAGTGCATTTATATCATCAGTTATTGAGCGATATTATCATCGAACTGCCACTACTTACCATTTATTTACCGACCGATACTTCACCAGAATTGAATTACCTGAAGAACTATTGAAATTAAAGTGTCATCTAACCGGAACCATCATGACAAACAGAAAAGGTATTCCTATAGAAATGACGAAACCTAAATTAGCTATGCACAAATCCATTGCATACAGAAGGGGAAAAAATACAACGCTCTTAGATTGGAGAAATGAAGCCAATGATCCTCAAACCCCAACGATGAAGCCAATGATCCCAAAAACAGCGCGAGTTGTGACTATTATTTCGACTTGGGATCATGCTGGATCTGTTGAACGAAAAGAATCTTACAAGGTGGTACTAAGATATTGTTAGAAAAGCCACAGGTTTTGTTGAATTACACTTCTTCAATGGGGGATATTGATCGCGCCGACCATTACGCAGCCACTTACTATTTTTATAAGAAGTCCTTAAAGTGGCGGCGAAAATTGTTATTGAGGGAATGCAAATATGTATAGTAAATTCTTATACCCTGTATAAAACTGTTAAGCAAGGTCGCAAAGAAAATGTAATGTCCCATTACCAATATTGGAAATGCTTGGTAACACAGCTAGTAGGCAACTTTCATGACAAGAGAAAATGGCGATCACGCTCTAAACTTGCCGCAGCGACCCCGTGGAGTAATCACGCGGCGTTCACGTGATAGTTCGTAGTGACGTTGTAAGAAGCCTGATTTACACTGCTTTGCCAAATTTTACTTTTGTGCGGATAATATAAAGCTCAATACTATAACCAAATACAAATACTAATGAGACGTTTCAGATATAGCAGAGTTAATAAAGATTTTGGCTCCGGAATTCTCAGAATCAGAAACAGGTCGGATTTTGATGATATCGGTGTCGGCTGCGTGATCTACGCTTCAAAAGCGTTTGCACTGACCAATAGGGAATCATCCCCCGAAAATCACGGTGAAGATTACGCAAGTTTATTACTCCATCGGGTGGCTGTGACAAGTATAGTAATGATGATCGGATGAATGGAAAACTCTATATCATTGCGAAAGGTTCAAATAAAGATTGTATCGGGTGCTCCAATCGATCAGTGGAAGGTGGAAGACGTCAAACAAATTGTTTTTGTGAGACTTATCCAAGCAACCTCATGATGCACTTAGGAAATTTCAAGCGTTATCACACTATGAAATACTATAAATTGTAAAACCTAAATTATAGGAGTACACATTGTTGAACATGATAAACAGAGTTAATTATTGTTTAATTCAAAATTAGTAATGTCACAACCAGGGACTCACAAATACAGCTCATAATATTTCTATTTGACAATAAAAGAAATATCAGTTATCTCATATTTAATTTGTTAAATGAGTTGTCACTGAAACAAAATAGTTACTGGCGTAACTATTTGAGAATGATTGAATCTACATATTTCAAGCTATTTTTCTATAAATTCTTCAGTTATTGCACGTCCTGACGCCATGACGGTTAAACTACGAATGACTTAGCTTGATGAAAACTAGAGACACACTGGTCCGACGTACGCAACGTATGCGATGCAACGTGGGAGAATTTGTGTGCACACACGTCCCGCATATGCAACGAAAATTTTGCATCAGACGCTGTTGTGATTTATCAGAAGGTGCACTAGTGCGTCTGTCAGTTATGTTTTCTGATTCTGATAGCGAGTTTGAGAATGTTTAATTGGGTTTACTATTTTAAATGAGTATTTCCGCGCCATAAAAATAAAAACTAAAGTTAAGAAGAGACGATATTGGGTTCATGAGATAAATAAACAAAGAGTAAAAGTTGGAAAATACCATACATTAATGCAGAAACTGGAATTTGATGAAGAACGATTCTTTATGTACTTTCGCATGTCTAAAATGCAGTTTGAGGGGAACGCTTGCATCAAAGGTCTATTTGTTTCTGACGTGCTATGCATTGGATCTAAAAATACACTGATCACACGCGTGGATAGCGTACGAACATCCCCTTCCCCTTCCCACGCTGATCTGGACATCCCAGATCGACGTTGCGTGTGAGGCGTGTGATTGCGTTGCATACGATAAGTGTGTTTCTATGGCATAGTTGTTCAGAGTCCAGATATCGTAGTGCGTTGCATACGTTGCGGACGTGGGACGAGTGTGTTTCTACCTTTATATTACGCCCGGTAAATCCGTGGGTTGCTATCAGTAAAAAAAATACATTAAGATTTCACACTCACGGTCAGTTTTTGGATTACGTCAGTTCAACTGATCAGTTTAACTGACCGTAAATGACGGGCTTATAAACTATCTAAGACAACAGATAGCAAACTCCTATGGTATATGATCTAAGAGGATGGGGTAGCTTAAGTCAAACCCGTTCTAATGCTGTGAAAATATCTTGTTGGAAAAATGTGGGGCTGCAACATCGCCCCTGTGATGAAATCATGCCCGAATGCAGCAAAGAAACTGCTGCTGGGTACTTTGAGTACTTGTACTTGTACGTTGTACTTGTACGTTGTACTTGTACGTTGTACTTGTACGTAGTACTTGTACGTTGTACTTGTACGTTGCGTTTTGTCGTGCAAGGGACCGCCAGATTGCGATTGTAAAGTTTAGCAAGGAAAGAAAAGACACAGGTAAAATAAGCGGAAGTCGAAACGGGATCAGCCTCGCTGATCGCTGATGCAAAGATCCCCTGGCTGGAAGTACCAAAAGACCAAATGGTATGCAAATACCAGTTCGAGAAATACTACTAGTAATATACACACAGTAATAAACAGTAATACAGTACCAGTATAGTCTGATGGAGCGACGAATCCTCAACATACTACTTTAAGTAAAGTGGTATCAAGTGGTATACAAATGGCACGAAGACGGACGAGGGTACTGGTGCAGAAGTATTTGGACCTCGTACCAAATAATTGTAATCCATAGAAATCTACGCAAGTATTTTTAGAAAACGAAGAGTTAGCCTGTCAGACATACAAACGACCATCAAGATTAGCTAATACATCATTAGATACAAGCTGGACTACATGGACCGCTAGACTAGCTTAGCAGAGAAAATTAAGTAACACTATAATGGGTACCAGGATATACTGGTATCTTCTTCTTAGTCCTGTCTCCATGTCTGAAGAGTTGTGACACCAAGGTTATATACCCTGATTGCTTAATTGTTTCCATTGCTTGCGATATTCTGCCGCTCTTAAGTTGGTTTGCAGGGGTTGTCCCGTTATGTTCTTGATTTGGTCCAACCATCTCGACGCGGACCTGCCTCGCGGTCTTTTTCCCTTTATTTTGCCCTGTACGATCAACTTCTCCAAGTTGTCTTGTGCTCTTCTGGTTACGTGTCCAAAGTATTTTAGGATGCGTCTTCGACATATTGTGGACAATCGGTCTTGAATTCCTATTTCATTTATTATCGATGCATTAGTTCTCAGTGCCGTCCAAGATATCCGGAGCATTCTCCTCCAGCACCACATCGCAAATGCATCTATGCGGTTTCTGTCGGAGGACTTGATTGTCCATGACTCAGAGCCGTATGCGAATATAGAGAACACTAATGTTTTAACCAGGGACAATTTTGTATTTTTTGTTATTGTCTGTCTTTCCCTATCTTGACTAAGTTGGACATTGCGGTTCTAACAATCGATATTCGTCTTCTAATTTCAGCTTCGCATCCTCACTTGTAAGTTATTGATGCTCCCAGGTAAATAAATTCCTCGACAATGTCGATGTCATTATGCCGGTTCTCCATCTGTATTGTTTTATTCCTATCGATGAGCATTAGTTTAGTTTTGGTCCAATTAATCTCCAGACCCACGGGTTGGCTTTCATTCGCCACGAGTTCAATTAATCTAGCCATTTCGTCTTAGCGTATCTCAAATTGCTTATTTTCTTACCATTAATTGCTACTCCTCCCTTGAAATTTTCTAATGCGCGTCTCATTATAAATTCACCATAGACATTAAATAGTCTAGGCGACAATATGCAGCCTTGGCGCACTACTTTGCTTACTTTAAAGACATTTCATGTTTTGTTATCAAGACAGACAGTGGCTTCGTTACCTTTATACAGACTGCTTACGCGGGATATTAGGTGCGTTGGGACTCCCATTTCTTTTAATACACGCCATGGACAAAACGTCGTTGAATTCACTTTGTATATGGCGCAGAGCCATTTAACAGAACTGAACATTTAACAGAACTATTTCCAAGACCGGCAACATGATCGGTACTTGATGCAAGGATATATGGTACGGATGAAATTTATGACATCTTAGGCCTCCGGCGCATTAGACAGCCTGGCTATGCAGCCAGGTTGCGGCGGCCAATATATTTGAGAAGTCAACCGACGGCCAGTTGCGACCCTTTTGTCGAGCGATATGGACAAAATACGTCTGGCTGCTACAATAAGTGCGTGGAGACTGACGGTGCGTGAAACTGACGATTCGCTGCACAGGCTCTGGCTGCGCGTAGTCAATGGGCAAAATTTAATGCCTCTTAAAAGGCAAAATGCCTTGCTTATAATAGCTGCCGCAGCCAGCAATTCGTAACCGCGTAGTGCGCGGGCTATTTATTTAATTTGTTTATAATATATACTTAACATGTTAAATAACCTGAATAATTAATTGCATTATGTTATGTATGCACATGTTTTAATTATATTGCTTCAGAAAACAATAAAATTTGTATTTTATTTAGAAAAAGTTTCTCTTGGTTCAAACAATTTGAAATCTTGTTAAAATCTCATGAAATCTAAAAATCGAAAGTTGATATTTATGACCTCCTCGAAGTTAATTGCCACGTATTAATCTTAATATATTGCGAATATCCTGTTAGACAAGCAAACTTTAAGAAATCGAAAAAACTCTGACCTTTTCCCTATAGAGTGAGAGGTTTTGATTGATCATCTTCACAAAGAGCTACGATGTTGTTTAAAAAAACAAACCCATTATTGATATATTCCCAATAGTCGATGCAATAAATTACATTAAACGATGCACAAAAAATTATATTTGCGACCTTATAATCGCTTATAAAATGACACAAGAGCAAGATTCCAATCGGCAATTGTGCATTTTTTAAGGCGCCTCAATGATACCAATAACATGTTGAATGAAACATTAAAATAAATCGATATTTTTAATGGCCGATAATTAGATCAGAAAAAAAGTGTTTAGTAATATCTGACGGTGGAAACTGGGACGATTTTATCTTTGACTCTGACCGTTATAAATCGATAATGTATTCGGTGGCTGTGATTTTAAATTGGTACGGCGAATTCTGAAGATGCCGCATGTGATTTGGACAAATGTTCCGAATTTAAATTCAAGTGGGGCTTACGGCTACCTTTAATCTCGAAACTTTAATAAGAGACTTGGAACGTATTAACTAATACTCATATATATTTTACCTTATTAGGAGAATTTAAATATAAATAATTACTCTTGGATGCTGCGCCCCGTGATCGTGTCTTGAATTTATCAGTCACTTTCTTCTGTATTAAATTTCAACTTGTAAATCTGAATACATGATTATCTTTTTCAAGAATTAAACTTTGAAAAATACTTAAACCAACAAATATATAGTACATTACAATAACATGTATTCAATTATTAGACTTAAACTTTTAAGAAAATGCTCATTAGAAGATGTTTCACACAACAATATTCAGCATGTTTTTTAGAATATCCGAATAATGTAATTGAATATTTTTGTGCAGAAAATTTATTGTGATATATGTTCGAAGTGAAGGCCAATAAACTTCGACAAAATGAGACGTCTTGACATTCTAATATTTTCTGGTGTGATAGGGGCATAGGCTCTTGTAATTCATTTTCGCATATTCCCCAGCCTCGTCGGAGCATCGTGATAAACACAATTCGTTATATCTCACGATGGGAAGATATCAAGTGGCGTTAAATTCGGCGAACGAACAGGAGAAGGAATTACTACACCTCTCCGAATCTAGCGTCCGGGAATTTTTCTGTTTAACATTTGGCGAGCTATAGCTGCCAAGTGAACTTAATTGTGATCATGTTGATATTAAAGTCGGTACCGCTAACAGGACATCTTGTAACAATTTCAACAAAATATTGTTCATAAAAATCGACGTATGTCCGTCCATTCAAATTACCGTCTATGAAAAATGGTACAATAATCCGGTCGCCACACCAAAATTACGCCACACCAAAAGTTAACACATTAACACAACAATTAAGGATGCTATTCAACTGTACATGGTAAACAAAACGTCATAGAATTCACTTGCATATGGCGCAGAGCCCTTTATAGAACTTTAATAGAACTGAACCCTATTTCCAAAAGCGGCAACCTGGTAGGTACTTGATGCAAGGAAATATGGTACAGATGAAATGTATGACGTCTTAGACCTCCCGCGCATTAGACAGCCTGGCTGCGTAGCCAGGTTGCGGCGGCCACAATATTTGAGAAGTCAACCAACGGCCAGTTGAGACCCTTTCGTCAAGCGATATGAACAAAATACGTCTGGCTGCTAAAATAAGTGCGTGGAGACTGACGTCTGCCACATACATTCGCTGTACTCGCTCTGGCTGCGCGTAGCCAATGGGCTGCCATTAAATGCGGCTTGTTCTAATAGCTGCCGCAACCAGGAAATCGTAGCCGCGTAGTGCGCAGGCTCCCATATGCCGGTGTTAGACCGGTTGCGCAGCCCGGAACCCTAGTGCGCCGGATGCCTTAATATCTCTTAAAACACTAGCTTAGGAAATTACGGAATAGAGCTCAAATAGCAGACTAAACATCTTAAAAGTAGGTCATTAACCTCAAAATATAATAAAAAAAAGTTGCACAATAAGAGAGATATTACTGCTAAAATTTTTAAATTCAAACCATACATTTTTTACTAAGTAGGATTATGATGGTTGCCTTTTGGTGACTTTTCCTATCTGTTAAGCTGTTTCATCTGTTAAACAGTTCCTGCTGCACTGTGCTTTAAAATAAATTCTTCCGAATAAGTCCTAATAAGGAAAGTACAAATAGTCCATCGCATCGAGAGCGAATACGTTGAAGTATTATTAATTTATGGGGTACTCCAGAATTCTGCTGCTGCACGTCAATTGTACGCTGAGGGGTTTTTAGACAGACCAATACCTATTCCTCAGAAATTCACAGCCCTAGTAATACGTGCACAATCACGTGTACTGCAACACGTCCAAATGGTGGACGTGGCCGACAACAACGAATTTTAGATGCCCAGAAGATGAGAAGAAGAAATATTAAATTTTGTCGAAATATATCGACAAATATCTCGCCAAGTATGTTTCAATTCGAATTGTCTGGCGAACATTGCCCGAGAGTCTATTGATCCTCTACATGTACGAAAAGTACAGACTTTACAACTTGAATATCATCATTTACGTTTACAATTTTGCCGAAATTTGCCGATAGCTACAAAAATATGCTGAATTTCCAAACTTTTTGTCTATTGTATTGGCGACTGATTACAAGTATTACGTTTACAAGTAACGTAACATAAATAACATTCACAATTGTCATATTTGGGCTGTCAAAAATCCACATGATGTTCGTCGCAATCATTTCCAGTACAGATTTTTGATAAACATTTGGGCCGGACTGGTCAACGGGCAACTTATTGGCCTCCATGTGTTGCCAAATCGATGGGCTCGAAATGATTATCTCTTCTTATTGCAAAACCAGTTTATAGAATAACTGGAAAAAGTTCCTTTGAATTTACGTCGATAAATGTAGAATCTTCAAGATGGTGCTACGCCGCATTTTAATCGTTTAGTTCGCAAACATTTAGATAAAGTGATTTCTATGATTTTCTGTGATTTAGATGAAGTCCTTTAATTTCTATTTATGGGGTGTATATTTATATATATATATCGATGAAGACAATGGTATACACCAACGAATTAATTGATTTAGATGTTGATCTTCGTAACCGAGTTGAGGCAGCTACGGCTCCAATTCGACAGCAATAACAAGGCCTAGTAAATTATGTCAATTCATGGATAAGTCGAGGGAGACTACGTGTTCAACAAAACGGCGATAACTTTGAACATGTAGTGTAAAGTCGATTTCATGAAAATAATTTAAATATTGTTTTATTAATATGCTTAATCGCAACTTAAAAAAAAAACAAAAAATTTAAAACCGATTAATTTTCTCTCTTAAGATTTAATATCTCTCTCTTATTATGAAATTTTTTATAAGACATTTCTACATTAGTGAGCTAATTTTAAGATGTATAACCGCCCCTTCAAAATAAAATCACAAGACCGTATATATTATATACACATAGTTAGAGAGCGAGAGAGATAAAAATTATGCATTTAGGACATAAATATATCAAAGTTGATTAAAGGTTTATTGTAAATCGTGATGTCGCTTGATTTTTATTATTACCATAATTTGTTTTTAATTTGGTTTAAAATGCCGTAAAAAATGCAATAATTTATAGGCTATTCAAATTTATTTCCATTTTGCGGATAATTTTCTTATGGGGTCATTATTTTCTCATAATCCGCATGATTTGTAATTTGATCTAGCCTATAATATAATAGCTTTCATTTAACTTGGTCGGTTTATCGTATTTTTTTTAACCATAAATTGTTAAAACTATGGGAATTTTATTGTGCACAATAATACAAAAAACATTTTTTTCCCTAAAAAAAGTCTGAAGTTTAGGTTAGGGTTGTTATAAAATATTATATAAAAAATATAGAAATACTGCAAATATGGAAATTTAAACATAAAGTCAGAGGAATCACACTATAATAAAAATGGAATAACATAAAAAGATCAAACACAATAAAATACAAACGTCTTGTCAATGTAATTTTTATGTCTAGTATTGTCTGTCTATATTTATGGTAGGTGTGCATTCCTAATCTTGTCTTCTTATGCTTCTTTGACTAATTTTATCAATCCAGTATTGCATTGGTTATCTAATCTCATATTTATTTCTATCTACGTTGTCTTGTATATTTAATCTTTTTTCTACTCTTTTTATCATTATTTATTTATCTATTAATTAATTAATTAATTAATTTATTATTTAGAATTGATTACATTTATTTTTAATTTGGCCATCTATGGACCTCAAAAACTTAAGACTTTTTTCATTTCTCCTCCCAGAACCTCTCCATGCATTCGCTTCTTTCCTTTCTCTCCTCATTGGAAATGATCCGTTTGGGCCTCTCATCGGTTTCTCCTGAAATGCTTTTATACTGACGAGTCCCCTTCTAAACCGCCTTCTGTTATGGGCCATCTATAGTGTGTATTGCAAATACAACAGTATTTTACCATTATCTTTTTGAAAACAACTTTCATTAAAATATATAAACTTCGGTTTATTATATGCTCACCGATTGAACGATCTAACTCTCTTTCTTGATACAACTCAATACAACTGGCTTTTCGCTCTGACTGTATCACATCCTCCCACTCTCGAATTCAATGTTGGCTAGACAAGGATGAAGGGATCCCCTCGGGATCCCTCTCTCACGGCCCGCACAAGCTTAGAGACCAGCGCACGTTCCAGTTAGTATATATTTCAGTGACTCCCCCTTTTTATTTAAAATCAGACACTCTGAGGCGTACAATCCTTCAGGTTTTACTACCGATTTATATTGTCCGATATTGGCCTTGTAGGATAATGCTCGTTTGTTGTACTCTTCCTCTTTTTGCCTCCTTATCTAGTACGTTGGGTTCGATCCATTCACCCAGGTATTTAAACTTCTCTGTTCTCTTTATCTTCCCATGATTTTTCTTCATGTACCTCTCACTTTGGTGCTTGTACTCCATATATTCTGTCTTGTCATAGGTGATTTGCAGACCCGCTTTTTGCTGCGATTTCATGAAGACACTCATGCATCTTTCGAGCGTCTTCTCGATTATTCGCTACGAGTGGCAGAAAAGCTACATTTGATTTCCAAATTTTTCCTTTCTCTCATAAGGCGTATTCCTCTTATTCTTTCCAAATTCAGGACCTCTGCTTAACAGAACTTTAGATATTATCTTACAAGCGAATGGAAGTAGAGAGATCCCCCTGCAATTATTTGGGCCCGTTCGATTACCTTTCTTATGAAGTAGATGTATGTTCGCACATTTCCAGTCATTTGGGAACTGACACGTTTTCCATATTTCTTTTGTAAGTTGATGGATTCTTTTTGCAGTGATTTCTCCTCCGATCTTCCACATTTCTGCCACAATGCCATCTTCCCCTGGTGCTTTGTTATCTTTGAGCTATTGATTATCAGTTTTATCTCATCTAGACTTGGTGGTTTGGAATCTGGGTTCTCGTGGATTTGGTTCTTGATGTCCAGTCTTTCTAGAGGTTCTTTGTAGTTTAGCAGCACTTTTCTTTGTTATTAGTAACTATGCTACCATCTATGCACTTAAAGCAAAGAGTTGGTGGTTGATACCCTTATAGCTCCTATTTGAAGGTTCGATAAACCTCGTGTTATTCCTTATAAATTCTTCTTCCAGTTTTTCCACCATAGATGGCTCATATCTTCTCTTTTGAGCTCTTAGGCCTTGGCAGCTTCTTTTCTTTCATTCCTGAAGTTTTCCCATTTTTCATCGGTTTTATTGGAATACCGCCTCTTCCATGAATTTTACCTCCTTTTAAGTGCTTCATCACATTTTTTATTACACCACCAGTGCTTCCTTTTTCTTGGGGTGTTTCTCAAATCTTCAGATGCTTTGATCAAGGATTTTCCGATCTCATCCCAACGGTTCATCTCCATACGAGACAGGTTTTCAACGTATTTATCCTTGTTTTGCTTCAGAGTCTCGGTATTGATTCTGGGTTTATTGCTTAGTCTTCGCTTGGGTCTGTTTGGCTGGAATTTTACTTTGATTTCTGAGAGGTAATGATCTGATTCAATGTTGGTACTTTTTCTTACTTTGACGTTCACGATTTCCTTATAGTTCCGGGTTGTTATTGCGACATAATCGATCTGAAACTCTCCTAGCATCGAGTTTGGAGAGATCCAAGTCTTCTTTTTCTTTGGTAGTGCCTTGAAGTATGTGAACATTAGTTTCAAGTTGAATTGTCTACAAAATCCGATAAGTGGTTCGCCATTCCTATTTGTTCTTCTATGTGCTAGATAGTTCCCCACAACGGCTTTATATTTCTTTTCTCTGCCCACTTGAGCATTGAAGTCTCCATGCAAGATTTTTACATGGTGTGGAGAAATTTTGTAAGTTGGATTAAATTATTTATCAAAATTCACAAAATATGTTTGAAATTGAGGACAATAAACGTGTCAAGTTTGTGCGCGTTCTCATTCTTTTTAAAGGATTAAACATTTCTTCTAATGAAATTTAGAATATAGTTCTATTATATATTTATTTTCATTTCTCTTTACTGTTAGCACTCCATAAAAAGGGAGACAACAAAGAATGCAATAAGTTTAGGGGTATAACTTTGATGTGCACGATGGTCAAGATATATGAGATAATCCTGAAAAAAAGGCTAAAAACTGTGATAGAGGTTCATTTGGAAGAAGCCCAGAGTGGTTTCAGAAAAGTATTACATATTTACCATGAAGCAACTAATAGAAAAGAAGCACCATAAACCATAAGCCGCACCATATATGTAGTTTTTGGCGACGTCGAAAAAGCATTTGAGAGCTTCCCAAGAAAAGAAGTATGGAACAGCTTCAGACAAAGAGGAATTAGTCTCTTTAGAACTTAGTTCTGGATGACGCGACGCGACGTAATAAAAGAAACGAATAGTGGAATAAAGAAATTTCAAGTAAGGTATAGAAACATGCAGAAGGTGGAAACAGCAGAATGCGTGTGCCGACGACCCAATGATCTATGCAAAGATCGAAAACGACCTACAAACGCATTTCGACATCTTTTAGGCAGCGTTAGAAATAATGTAGTAATAATAATAATAATACATAAGCATAATAACTTGATGAAAAACATATAGAGAAATGCAAACACTAAATATTTGGTTATAATTATACATATTGATGGAAAGAGAGAAGCTGAGATGAGAGTACAACAGATTTGAAAATGCAACTAAACTCTTCTATATACTTAATAACACGTTCATAAGGGATACAGAAATATCTAAGAAAATGAAAATGGCAGTTTACAGAACAATATACAAACCAATTCTGACATACGGTTGTGAAAGTGAGTGTTAAGCAGCCAAAGCAAAAGAAAAAGCAAAATACAGGCGCTAGAAATGAAATATCTGAGAATCGTTAAAGTTATTACTCGTGACAAAATACGAAATGAGACAGTTAAAGCAGGGCTTAATGCTGAACCAGTTCTGGAAAGCATAGAAAAAAGGCGTCCAAAGTAGTTTGGGCATCTAATATGTGAAAATAGTTTGGTTCATGAAATTAGGACGATCTAGCTTATCCTATTGATTAATCTACTGTAACTGAATTTATATTTGGAGCTTGTAGTTAGTAGGTTGACATCTTAGGATAATTGAAGACCTTGCTGCAAAAATGGGATAACTTAATAACATTTTTTTCACGAAAATGACTTTTGTATGCCAAACCATAAAGTCGACTATTCTTTATTGTTTGGTACAAGAACGACACAAATCCATCCAATACCACTCTTACTACGGTGTTGAATTTACTTATTCACTTGTATAGTTTGGAGCAAAATAGTGAAACCGTAGATAGCGAAACAGCAAGTGAGGTTACCGATCCATTGAGTCAAAGTACATCTAGTATAAAGAAACGGAAAATGACAAATGAACTGGAATAGAAATATTAGGAAAAAAATGGGCATCAGGTTTCACACAAATATTTCTCTCGTTCTCTCTATATTTATATAATCAATTCATTATTTAGGTTTGACACATACTAACTATAAAAATCGACCTAAACGCCCTAGAGTCGTAGAAGCCCGTTGTTAATGCAGAAAAAAGTGTTTCCAAAAAGTTGATAGTGCTAGGCGGGACATAGTTTTAGCAAAATGTAATGCCATTGCTGATAAAATTGCACAAGATCGTTATCTACTTGGTAATATCATCATCTTGTCATGCACCGGTTCGTTTTCGTCCAACAAATAATAGATACCGACCCCGCGGTGGTATATATAAATATAGAATTCGAATTGGAAACACTTCTATAGATGTTTGTAAAATAACTTTTTTGCCATCCATGGCGTTTAAAAAAAAGAGTAGAACTTCTGACAAGAAAATTATCAGTTTCAAATGAAATAACCTCACCTAACGAACGTCGAGTGTCGAGTAAATTCAATACAAGTAGAAATTGTTTCAACTTTCAAGTGGAGCTTCACATCAAAAGTTTCCCACGACGTGCTTCTCACTACAGCAGAAACAAAAACTACAAAACGTATTACCTTTCTCCTGAACTCAATGTGAAAAGAATGTACGAGTTATACCTTGAAAGTTTTTAACTTGACTTAAAAACATATTAGACTAGAGGAAAGGGACACATCAGAATTTAAACGTTACTTTTGGTTGGTACGACTTTAATTTCCATAATTTTAAGGCGAATTTGTAATATAGATTTGGTCATCCCAGGACAGAAACTTGTCAGCTTTGTAATCAATTTGAAATTGAGTACAAATCTACCTCACTTTCAGAAGAGCAACTCCGGCAAATACAAACGGATGAAGCACTGCATATACTAGAAGCGTAATCATTTTTTACGGATCTATCCCAAAAAATTCAACTTGTCAAGGAAAACAAGAACATTGAGGTGCTATCTTTCGACTACCTGCAAAACCTTCCGCTACCGAAATCTATCAGGGGATGCATTCTATTGAAGACAGCTATTCAATTTTTGCATTCACTCAGGCAAAAATGATGTTTAAGATGAAAATGAAGACAAAAAACTCCGAACGAACACATTAGCCTTCTCACAAGACTATTTTGAAAATGTTCTTAAAAAAGAAGTGGACACTTTATATTTATTCTCCGATAACTGCAGTGTCCATAATAAAAATAATACAATGGTGCAGTTTTTGTTTACATTAGTAGAGTCACGTCGATTTAACAAATTAGTTCATAGATTTACTGAACCAGAACATAGTTTCCTCCCCTGTAACCTCTGTAACCGCTGCGTTTGAAAAATCTATGACACTTTACAGTTCTCATCTTTCTGTCATACAGGAAAGTAAGTCTACTAATATCTTGATACTTTCAAGTTTCGTTATCCATACATTGGCTGTACTGCCTGTAATTCCGAAGCCCGTCCCGCTTATGGTGCAAAATCACCTGTCAAGAATGTAAAATTTTAAAGTGTACTGAAATTGGCTAATAAATATGTACAACCAAACAATGTGTGGTATTATCCGCAGTTGAAATAAGATTCCTACGAAAATAAAATTACCGACTTCACTGATGATGATGCCAACGATAGTCAGAGGTAGTGAAAACTACGGAAGGTGTTAAAACTTTGTTATTTAGTTTAAATTAGTAATCTTAAACACTAATAAGTAAGTAAAACTTTGAAATTGGTATATTTTGCAACTTTTCATCCCCACATTAAGTTCGGAATTATTTTCTGAGGGAATGGAATTCATATAAATAATGTTTTCAGAGTGTAAAAACAAGTGTGGGATTCTCCTCCATCTACCTTTTAGAGAATCATGTAGAGGACTTTTTTTTAAAAAGGCAAGGATTCTTACAACAACGGGTTTAAACATATATGAGAGCATAATGTTCTTAGTCAAACATAAACCTTTGTTTAACCAAAATACAAAACCCAACCAAAGGGATACCAGATTTAATAAAATATCCTATGAGCTGCCCAGGCACAATATTACGATGACGGAGCGACTTCCTCCCTATAGTAACGTGAAACTGTACAACAACCTCCCAATGGACATAAGAAAAATGGACAATTTGAAAAGTTTTAAGCAAGCACTTTTCGACCTCTTAATCGACATTGAACCGTACCACGTGGAAGAATTTTATGTTCAAGCAAAACATATCTAAATATATAGTTATTTTTTGTATTTTTTATTTTGTAGAAATTTTTGTATATTTTACACACTAGCACTCACTGTTGCTTCGTGTATTGCCCTTTTATTATTTTTGGATTTTTGACAAATTTCAATTAGTTTTTCCTGTAAAAGGTGACTTAAATATTGAAATAAATGGTTTTGATTTGATTTGATTTGATCTTCCGTTTTTATTTTGTTAAGAAATATAATATAGTTTTAATTTATATTACATTACAAAAAAATATTTAAATGTTTTTAGTGGAGTAAAACTCCTTTAGAGAAGTAATTCCTTTCTTGAACCGAAGTACTCAATTAGGGTTATTGATTAATAATAATTCTCTTAACTTGTTTGGCTAATATAATCCTTCCAACATTGTTTGTCTAAATTCGTCTCTATAGTTGTGTCTACGTAGAATTGTCTGTATAGTATTTGTATTCCGTAGTCTGTATATTATTACCTCCTTTCTTTCCAGTCCCAATTCAATTTATTAGTCAGTTGGTCTAGAAGTCTAGAGATATTTAAACAGAAGTCCTTATTGAAAATTATTGTTCAAATTAATCTCATTTCGCTCCACTCTATAATGAGTTACTTATCAGAAATTTTCTAGAAGAGGTCGACTGTACAAAAAATTATTAATTTAAACCAAAAATACTATTCATTGTATTTTTTAAGGCTACGTTGCTATAGCTGTGATGAAATATATTTTGGCAGTAAATTATGTGAAGAATTCCAACAATTTATGGAAGGAAAATTAAATACAAATTAAAATAGTTTCTTGATGTTTTAAATTGCGAATGCTGTGAATTTGGAAACGTAATGGTTTCCCTAGTTTTGCATAAAATATTTAAAACGCTCCACATAAATAATCCCAAGAATTTTATAACAATCTATTAATTGTGCAACCGCACGCACGTTTATTTTAATATTTCAACTAATATACATACTAAAACATTTACATATTTTCTCTAAAACGGGTGCCGACCTATATCCAACTACCTACTAATTTCCCAGAAGCCACAAAAATTATGATATTTTCATAATTATAGACGAAAACATGAATTTCGTCAGGTATTTCCAAATTATTTAATCACCGTATATATTAGCATACGTTATCACTAGAAGCTCACTAGTATACATCTTAAACAACAAACAATGTGGAAATTTTAATACTGTTTCCTTTGCCACATGCTACCCACAAAGCACGTTTATTTATTCATTGGTGTAATTGGTGCTATTGAACAAGGCACTTGTTTTCATAATTATTTCTATTTTGAATAAATTATATAGCTTTAAAGTCGGTGGGTCGACGAAAGTTTGTTTCATAAGCTGTTGTGCATGATTTCCAAAATTTGGTAAAATTTCTATTTTCTGTATTTATATCTGTTTATGAGGTATTGAAACGATGTCATCAGTTTTATTTAATTTTATTAATTTTTAATACATTTTATAAAAAAGAAACAAAACAATAATATGGAGCGTATGCAAGACTAGACAGCAAGACTGGACAGATAAGAATGTACGAACAAGACAGGACAGACAAGATTGGACAGATAAGACTCTACAGACAAAGCTGGACAAACAAGACAAGATAAAACAAAACTGGACAGGCAAGATTATATAGAGAAGACAGGATAGGCAAGACAGGACATATACTAATGGAGAGACAGTCAAAACTAGTCTATCCAGACTTATTTATTTTTTTATAAAAACCTGGGCACCCTGGGACCGCTTATAGCATTAGATTCAGGGTGTCAGATGTCAAACCATTTTAAAAATACATGCTTTTTAGTTCATTCAGTTCAAGGTGGGGTATGGAGGTACGATTTCTTCCCTTTTTTTCCAGGACCGTTCGTCAGATTCTTTTCTGATATGATTTTGTTGATCATTCTGTGATGATATCCAAATCTTCTTGGGATTGTGTCATCTGTTGAATTGTGTTTTTTTGGGTTAAGGTTCGGTATTGCTGCTTCCCCGCGTTCCTTGTCCCATCTCGGGTAACCGTAGGCTGTGTGGGTAACGGTGTCTGCTTGTCCGCAATACACTCAGTCTGTATCCGGTGCCCTCCCAATGTTGCGTAGAAATTCCTTAAAACACCCGTGACCCGTTAGCAGTTGGGTTAAGTGATAATTTAGTTCTCCATGTTGTCGTCGGTACCAGATCTCTATGTTGGGGATTAGTATCCTTTTCCACTCGCCTTTCGTTGTCGTGTTCCAAACTTCCTGCCATTCCCTAATCAGTTCTTCATTTGCATTATTTCTTGTTGATTTGTCTTTGGCGGCATCAATAGGTATTTTCTCTGTTTGATCTGAAGTGCAATTGGCGGAATGCCCGCGATTACTAGGGCAGCATCTTTTGATACGGTTCGATAAGCGCTGCATACCCGTAGAGCGAGCTTTCTCTGATAGGCTGCTAGTTTTTCGATGTTCTTTCTATTTATAGCATCGGCCCAGATTGGAGCACTATAGCATTGCAGACTGGGGAACTGTGCTGAGCAGCCTACGTTTGATGCTCCTCGGACCTCCGACATTGGCATGAGCTTTTCGAGTGCAGACGTAGTTTTCATTGCCTGCTCTGTCGCCATTTTAAAGTGCTCTTTGAAGGAGAGACTCTTGTCGATAATAACCCCTAGATATTTTATGTGGGGTTTAGGTTTAATTTCGGTATCCATCACTTTGAATGATACGTGAGCCAGTTTCCTGTATCCGGTCAGCAGAATTGCTTCGGTCTTTTCCGGTGCTATATGCAGTGCTTTTGATTCCATCCAGTAAATAATTTGTTCTATCGAGTGATTGGCCCTTTGCATGACTCCCTTTCCGTTTTTTCCGACGATGGTTAGTGCGAGGTCGTCGGCGAAGCCTATCAGCTTAGTTCCTTCAGGTAGTTTCCGCCGAAGAACCCCATCGTAAAGTATGTTCCACAGGGTTGGTCCTATTACGGAGCCCTGTGGGACACTGCTAGTGACCTTGTAGGATAGCTCGGCTTGAAGTAGGACATTGCAGTCCTCGAAGTAGTAGTAGTTTCGAACCATTCATAGAAGGTAGGGAGATATTTTTCTTCTTGTTAACTCGTCCAGGATGTGTTGCCAGACGGCCGAGTTGAACGCGTTCCGGATATCTATCGTTACTAGTGCACATATTTTCCTGGTTCTTTTGGTGCCTGCTTTGGCCTTTTCTGCGATGTTTATAACGTGGTTTATGGCATCTATGGTTGATCTGCCTTCACGGAAGCCGAATTGACTATCCGAGAGGTTTAAGCCGTTCTTAAGTTCTTTTTTAAGGCGGCTTAGGAGTAGTTGTTCTAGCAGTTTCCCAGCTGCGTCTAGTACACATATTGGGCGGTAGGAAGAAGGTACCCCTATTGACTTCTTGCCCTTCAGTATGAGGACTAGCTTTGCCTGTTTTCATCTATTTGGAAACGTGCCAGTACGTAAGTTTTCGTTTAGAATTTCAAGCACGAGTTCTGGAGAAGTTTTTGCCATTAGCTTGACGGCTTCTGGAGGCAGGTTATCTGGTCCTGGCGCTCTGTTATTTTACCTCAGTGAATAGCGGAATTTCTGTAATTTGCGGTTGTTCCCAGGTTGGTTTAGGATGGGTAGGGAAAAGCTCTTTAGCAATCTCGAGGGTTTTGCTCATTGAAAGTTGTTGGTTGGTCTGGCGGATGCGCAGGTTCCTCGCAGCTATTTAGTAGGCATCCCCCCAGGTGTCTTCTTCGATGCTTTTTCACAGCTTTTCCCAAAGTGTTTTTTTCGAGAGGTTTATTTCTCTACGTAATTACTTTTTGGCGTCGTGGTAAGAGCGTTTTATCTCCTCTAGGCTTTCATCGTGTTTTGTCTTTCGGACACAGCGAAGGTACTTTCTTCTTACAGATATACACGTTTTCCTTTTGGTTGCTATGGCTTCGGTCCACCAGTAGACGCTTTCCTCCTGTTGTTCTTGTTCCTTCCGGCTATGGGAGTTCTTCGTTGTTTTTTGTGATTTTGATAATTTTCGTATATTGTCGATTGTTCATCTGGCTATTAGGATGTTCTTCCATATATATTTCAATATAGCGGTGGTCGCTTAGCGATTCTGTCTAGAACCTTCCATACCGGAATTAGGTGTGCAATGTCGTATGAGAGACTATTCAGACTGAACAGACAAAACTGGACAGGCTAGGCTGGATAGGCAAGCCTAGACTGTACAGACAAGAGAGGTCAGACAATATTGGACATACATGACTGGACAGAGAACTGGACTCACAAAACTGCACATGCAACACTTGACAGACAAGACTGGTCAGATAAAGGTAGACAGACTAGACTGGACAGACAAGACTGGACAGACATGGCGAAACAGACAACACTGGATAGAAAAGACTAGACTGGACAGACAAAACTGGACAGACAAGACTGGACAAACAGTACTATACAGGCAAGCGTGGACAGACAAGATTTTCAAGACAAGATTGGACAGAGAAGACTGGATGAACAAGACTGGACAGACGAGACCGAACGGAAAATATCTGGACAGAGGAGACTGGCAGACAATACTGGACAGATAAGACTGTTTAGACAAAACTACCCAGACAAGTTTGACAAGATTCGACAAAAAAATTTGCATAAAAAACATTAGAGGCAAAGACTGAACGGACAAAACTAGATAGATAAGACTAGAGAGACAGGCTTGGATAGATAAGACTGAACAGACAAGACTTGTCAGACAGTACTGGACAGACAAGACTAGACAGACAAGACTGGAACACACAAGCCTGGGCAGGCAAGGCTAGACAGACTAAACCACTGGACATACAGAGTCCAGACTGGAGAATCAAAACTAGACAGATAAGACGAGCCAGACAAGACTAAATGGAAAAGACAAGACAGACAAAATTAGTCAGACAGCACTAGTGAGACAAAGCTTTACAGAGAAGGCTAGACAGACAAAACAATACATATGTTAGCAATAATGGATATGTCTTTTATTTCCACATTTTAATTACACGTACCTATGTCTATTTGTCTAATATTCTGAGTTTTATTATATAAGTTGGTATTGTGCTGTCTTCTATGCAGAAATATTTGTCGTGTTAATATATGAAATCCAAATGTTTACTTTATTGTTTTTCTTAAAATAAAACTAGAAGTAATAAAATATAATCTACCCACAGATCGACTGATTGTAAGATAAATTTGTTGTTGTATATGCTATTTATTCTTGTTTATCTAACCAAGTCTCGACTTTTATTACAACCTTTCTGTCGAATACCTCCAAACGCAATTCAATAAATAATCGATTTGTTCATAGATTGATTCTCTATATTGTTTCAAACCAATACAAGATTTGAATTGCTTACGGGCAAGGCAAGGCACACTCGAACAAAAAAATATTTATGTAGATCATTCCGTCGGCCATATTTCAGTGTGAACACACGTACAATAAAACATAACCCACCCACCCATATCATAAGATACAATGGCTAGGTGCGGCCTCTTAGCACTTCTTTATATCGTGACTTGACCCATTAGATACGTACGTGTCCGCCAAGACTCTCGTCATCTCATTGTTAGACGTCAAATAAACTGGATATTCAATTGTATTAACAGCCCATGATGCGCAGGTCGTCTGTCTGTCCATCCATTAGTACCCGAGCTATTATGGAAAGCTTATAATATATTCGAACGGAGATGAATAATAATGAGGTGTTGAAATTTTATCTGATCAACATTAAAAACAATTACTGGTTTTTTTTATGGATTTAATAACACTTTCAAGTAATACGTTTGAGATTTTTGTGGAGATAAATGTGTCATATTTTTGTAACTTGTATATAGAAATACTAATTTGACTGGGTATGATGCAACAGTGCTTTGTAATTAACATTATAGCAATCTGTAGTCTTATCCATCTAATCTTTTATGTCTATAACTTATGTCTACCTAATTATCAAGCAATTATCAGTCGGAAAAGTAGTAATAGAAATATAACTTACACATATTGTCTGGTTTAACTTGCCTAGTCTGTCTAATTGTAAGATTGAATATATTCTTGTGCTTCTATTATGTGTCTCGTCCTGTCTGTCTAAACTAGTCTTCTCAGTGCTTTTCTTACTTTTTTAATCTTATTATATATAATTTTGTTTCTTTTTATTCTATATAGCATTATTTAAGTGCAACTTCTCTTTGCGGAGTTCTTAGAAATATTATGGCACAATAAATGGAAGTGTTAAAATTGAATTGATCTGGCTAGTATCAACAGAAGACCCAACCAGCTCTTATGTCCAATTTTGGTGGTGGTGTGAAGTGATTTTGGGTCTGGTGTTAATGAGGGTGCGATATGGCCGCACAGGTTCAGCATATAATATAAATATAGCAGCAGACTGTACAAACAATCTCGAAATCGAGCACACATAAATATTTCCACAATCTTATCGCCGGCAAAATGTCAACTAGTAAATATTATTTGGTTTTAGTTTATCTAGATATTGTATTTGTATATATACCGAGGCTATTTTTACGACTGCACGTAATTCCTGGTCGAGATAAAATATTTTACGATAAAAACGATTCTAGTCAATATACAGGTCAAATAGAAAGGATGTTTTGAATTCAATTTTATTGCTGCCCTAGGATGTTTTTAATCTATGTTTGGCACAGGCGAAGATAATTTCAAATATATGTTTCAATTTTTTTTAATACAATTTTCTTACACTATGAAATGTGTTTTAGTCTATTAACCGAATAAAATTTATAATGATTACTTTTTTCCAAAAACAATACATTCATATATAAAAACTATATAATATTATGAAAGGATGTTCTTGGGAGTTCCTAAAGCATGCTTGGAACAAATTGAAACTATTCTATTTAATTTGCTTAACAAATTATATACAAGCCGTTTTTGTATTGCCGAGTTGTTGATGTAATCTCAGATTGTCTTATCTAAAAAGCTTAGTAATGTGTGAAATTCTTTCTTTAGATAATTTCTGGTTTGAGTTATGGATAAACAGATATGATTTGTAAATAAATACAGAATATTTGAAAACTATATTATTATTCACTTTTATGTAAAGTAATATACAAACAAATTTTGTTTATACAATAAAACTTAAAATTTGTTTGCTTTAATTTTATTTTTTAATGTTGTCTGTTAAATTTTGAAAGCCACCTGTATAACTAAAATATAACTGCTTAAACTTGATGGTTATGATAATTATTGTGTCGGTAAATCTATATACTCTTTCAAAAAAATACCGTTTTGGAAACAATATCTATAATTATTAGCAATATGTCTGGTTATTATTTTTAATTTGTGTTTTCGCATTTCAGGTAATTGTGTATTATTTAATAGTGGATTTGTAAGGAATAATTTTCTGTATTATATCACGTATTGTGACCCTATGGTTTTCGACTGCAATAGTTTACAGTAAATTGAAAAATAATTTCACATGAAATAAATGCCAAATGTATTATAAATGTATTAAATTAATTATTTTTCTTATCTGTTACCACTTATACTTACCACTTTATGTATAATTTATGTATAATCTATACATTTTTTTTTCGTAACTTTATTCATTGTGAAATACAAAAGAATTAAAAAAAGAAGTTATTAAACCGATTTAAAATATAATTTAAAAATATTATTTATATAAATTTGTTGTTGTAAGAATTGTTGTAAGTAAATACACAGATTTAAGCACCCTAATTTTGCCCTGGTTGCGTATTCTTTACCCTAGTAAGAGGCTATCGTATATAAGACGCACGACGAATACAGACACCAAAATACAAAAAATGTCTTATAATCGGTGTAAAGAAATTAAAATGAAACAAATGAAATATGAATTATTTATTTGTTTTTCAAAATTTCTGATGAAATTTCATAAAAAATAATTGAGCTAAACTAACAATTTGATGCCATCAATAATAATTAACAGATTACCATAACTTAATCCAAACAATTTTTCAACATTTATTAATAGTAGTTTATGATACAAGTGTGTCAAAATGGTTTTTTGTGCACTCACTGAGATTAAAGGCCTTCGGCTCTTGCTTTAAACTTCGCAACTCATGCAATATAGTATTTCACAAACGTGTATTATATATTATTTTATCTACGAATCATGTTAAAATATTGTTAAATCTAAAAATAATTGTTTCTTACCGGCAATATTGTATTATTTATTAGAGTAAATTTTTTTACTCTATCTCTGTTATTATTTTTTAGAGTAAAGTATTTATTAGTTATTAGCGTAAAAAAGTGCCTGGGGGAGGAAATAGAGGAGCGCCCCTATCTAAGAAAGAGCTTCAACATGGACAGAATTATGGACCACCAAATGCTACCCTTATTGAAAGGTGAGTCTATATCTAAGATAAACACGCTAACTCAAATAATTACAGACTCAGCAGAGCCGTGTAACAGGAACACACACACACAAACCATGGTTTGATGAGGAGGGCAAAGCTATGAAATATGAATCTTTGCGCCTACATAAAGCAGGCAACAGGAATATGCCAGGGCACGTAGGATATGCAAACAGGCACTCAAGTTAAAGAGGCAGAACCACGAGGAAAGAAGGATAATACAAAGAATAAAAGAAGCAACAACCAAGCCGTGGATTATGTATATAAAGCCAAAAAGCGCTGACAACTACATACATATTAAAGAATGGGAAAAGCATTTCAATGATATGTTTGCTACACCACCGGACGTGCTCCCTACAAAATTATCTGATACTAAGAGCAAACACTGGTGTAATGAGAAGATCTCAGAGCAGGCAGTCGCGGAAGCAATCAACAGCCTGAAAAAGAAGAAGGCAGCAGGCATAGACAGCATAACGAACGATCACATCAGGTCTTCATACCCTCTGCTAGCGGACTGGTGGCTCAACATATTCAACATCATACTGGAAGCTGGAAGCATTCCAAACGCATGGAGGACTTCAAAAATTAAAACACTATACATAGGCAAAGGGCGCCTCAACGATCCAAATTGATATAGAGGAATTGCGCTGCTAGCAACACAACTAAAAGTCCTAACAAAATACTCAACAACAGGATCACCGCCAATATCGAGGACCTGCTACCCACCGAGCAATACGGCTTCCGAAAGAACAAGGGGTGCGAAGACGCCATAGACCTACTAGTTAAAAATATAAAAACAGCAATTAGTAGACCAAAAGGAAAACTATATGTAGCTTTTATAGACTTCCACAAGGCTTTCGACTCAGTAGATCGGAAAATAATGTGTGACAAAATGGCGCAAATCGGCATTAAAGGCAAAATCTTCAACTTAAGCCGTGACCTCTTGGATACAAATTACATTAGAGTCGATAACGGCAAAGAGCTATCCAAGGTGATCTCCCAGGTATGGGGGGTTCCACAGTGCGATTCATTAAGCCCAACCCTCTTCTTGAGGTTTGTCAAAGATTTAAAGCCTAGAACACCTTCAGGAAAGCCTGGACCTCCTCCAGATCTGGTGCACTACGAACAAACTCTACATCAACCACAGCAAGAGCCAGATAGTGAAATTTAGAAGAGGGGGACGATTCGGAAGAACAGATAAAGCATACCTAGGGGGACACCAATTGGAATTCGTCAACGTATATGAATACCTAGGCGTGACTCTACAACCCACGCTCACGGTCACAAAACACATCAACTTAAAACGGAGAAAAATGGCACGTGCAATCGGAATGCAAAAGCATCTCTAGAAACTGGATATAAATACAGCAACGGCAATCTATAACATTATGATATGGCCAGCCGCGACCTATGGTTTTAAATCGATGAGCACCCTCCTGACTGCGAACCATATATTGCTAATGGATAAAATCAAGGCCTGCTTCTTTAAAAAGGTCTTGGGCCTACCGATAAATGCATCCAATACGTTTACGTTTCATCTGGCTGACGTCAAAACTATGAGAGAGGAGATACTAAACAACTTTAGAGGTATCACAGAAGAAACGAGGCAAGAATACGCAAAGGCGATTGACGAGAAGAATATGAATTTCGTGGTGGAAAGGTACACCGACGGCCCAGCGTTTGCATGCAACTCGTGGAAAACATCAAACCAACAAGAAAGACACCTTAACCTGTTTGACTCTACATGGATACCATCACATCATATGTAAGAAAGACCATTTCCACCCCCCAGACGAAGACTGCATCTGCCGTCTAGGTGGCAAAGTAGCAAGGAGATATTACACGCTAACCTGCCCAAGAAAGGGAAACCAGTCAATAGCACAGTTTATACGTAGCACTACAACTACCTGACGATTATACATGTAAAAAAATTTTGTAAAATTAATTTAACTTTTTGTCTGTAACGATGATTACGAAATAAAGATATTGCAATATTGTATTAAATATTATTTAATCATATTTGTAATTTTAACAGACAAAATATTTCAGCGCCTCCGTCCCAAAAATTGCTCACTAGTAAAAACGCACAGTGACTGTACAGTATTTGGTCATTGTCGATGTAATCTGGGTTAACCTAGATTTTTCAAATCAAATCTAAAGGTATATTTCTCTGGTGATGTACAAAATTATAAAAATAAGATAAGTCAAACAAAAGCAAAGAAATAATAAATAAATAAAGTTGTGTAAAATCTGGTTTAGCAGCATTCAAAAAACTCTCCCTTTATGGAGTAGAAACATTTTTCAATTAGATAGTCTTTAGTTTCTTCTATAAAAGATCTATATGTTGCTGCTTCTTTTAGTTTAGCGGGTAATTTGTTGAATATTTTTACTCCTACACAATTTGATGCTCCGCTACATAAATGCCATAGTGTGAGCTTGTTTTTTGTAGTTCGTAAGTTTATCGCGTTTCTGGTGTTCCTTTTGTGGAAATTACCATTAATAATAAATAGTTGTCTATTTTCGCATATGAAACATGCCACTTCCCACAGGTACACACATGGTGCTGTTAAAATTTTTAGGCTTATAAAATGTGGCTTGCACAACTTGTTATTTTGATTCCACAATTGTTCGTATTATCCTTTTTTGGGAGAGAAGTAGGGGTAAATAGTACAGTTGTTGGTCAGTAGGTAATGATTGGTTCCCCCAAACCACCTATAAAAAAAGGGTAGTCATATTTTGAAATGATTTGTCATATTTTGAAAACTATATAACTATAAGACTCTCACTATAAGACTCATCTTTTGGAGACATAATTGTTTATTAACAGAAGAAAATTCTATATTCTTTTCTGTATTGGATACAACCCATAACTTTGTTATAACTTAAAGTTTAATGTGTGTATTTAATTAATAAAATGACCAGTCCGAGATTTACGTCAATTTAGACAGAAATATACAAAAAGTAACCTTACTATTTCTAGATATTTTCATGATTTAAAAATGATTTTTGTGCGGATTTTTGACAGTTGTAAATCAAAAGGATTAAATTTTAGAAAAAAAAGGTTTTTGATAAAAATAAAGTCTTCTTCTTTAAGTGTCGTGACCGATTCGATCGTTGACCATGATGTTGGCTAATAAGTTCATGATTTTAACTGCTTTAATGTAGACTGCTGCACGAAACAGCTGGGCTGTTGTTTTGCCATACCATGTCCTTAGATTTTTTAACCATGATGTCGTCCTTCGTCCTACACTCCTTTTTCCGTAGACCATATTTTTCTGGATGCTGCATAACGTGTCCAAAATGTGTCCGTTTTCAGTAGACCATATTTTTCTGGATGCTGCATAACGTGTCCAAAATATTCGAGTTTCCGACTTTTGATGATGTTCCCTAGTTCCATAGTTTTATTTAGTTTTTGTAGGATTTCTACGTTCGTCACTCTGTCTACCCAACTGACTTTTAATATCCTCCGGTAGGACCACATTTCAAATGCTTCGACTTTTTTCATTACTGTCTGTTATCGTGAAGAATTCAACGCCGTACAGTAACACCGGGAATATGTAGCACTTGAGCATTTTAGTTCTTAGCTCTACTGATAAATCGTGGGTACATAGTGCTCGTTTCATTTTGATAAGTGTTGTTCGCTCTATTGCTATTCTACGCTTTATTTCTTCGCTAGGATCCCATTTTTCATTAATTACGCTTCCCAGATATCCATATCTCTCACTACTTTGAGAGATTCTGTTCAATACATTCTGTAGTTGAATTTCTGAGCTTGTTACGATAAGCGTGTCATCGGCGTATCTGATGTTTATAATTCTTCCGTTGATTAATACGCCATCATTATAGTACTGATTGAAAATAAAGTATTGATTGAAAATATAGTACTGATTGTTAAAAATATGATAAGACAATAAATATCCCACGATAAACAGTTTTTATAGTGATCGATCATCCCACCAATTACTATTTTGACGTCAGAGTAACTATGTGACAGTTATTCCTAGTGTGTTTAAACTACAAATAAGAGAATAAAAAAATATTCAATACACAATTTTACAGCAATTGAAAGTGAAAAATCTATTTTACTTGAATTTATTTATGTATTTATTATTGTAGTTAGTGAAAACATTAATTTATTTATTTCTAGGTTAAATAAGCGAGTGTTAATATACATAAAATGGCAAACGTAAAAAAAAAACTTAAAACAATAGAAACATAGCCAGAATATATAAAAATACTCAACCTTTCCGGAGCTTTATAACAATTACTGAGTCTTTTTAGGACTACCAAAACAAAATGTAATTAGTGATTGTTTAAGAGAAAAAAGTTTTTCTTAATCCAAACGATAATATATTGGAAAATGGATCTAATTCTGATATCATAAATAATGTAGATGCAATAAATAATAATATTTTAGCTGAAAATTTTCAATTTTATGAAGTTCTCAATGTATCCATTCCTCGTCGTAGAAATAACTCGTAAACGAAAAAAATTACAGAAAGAAAATCATATGTAGTTTCTTCTTTACAATTCAAATTAGACGAAGAAAAAAAACTGATACAACTAAAAAAAAAACACAAACTTGAACAATCGGAACACAGCCTGAATATATCAATATATTCAACCTTTCCGGAACTCTATAACTGCTGATGTGCCGACGAGAGATAAATCTCGAAACGTGTCCACAGATGGCTATCCACTTAAGGTATCGAAAAGGCATGATCTGTCAAAACAATGTTGTTTTTCTGTTTTTTTTTTGAGTGCATGAAAATGGACTGATAGCTATAAAATAACTGACAAATTTCACATGAGATTTGTTTTGGTAGTCCTAAAAAGACTCAGTAATTGTTATAGAGCTCCGGAAAGGTTGAATATAATTATATATTCAGGCTGTGTTCCGATTGTTTTAAGTTTTGTTGTATGATTATCTATAACCAAAATCTTGGTGGCAATTAAAAAAAAATTAATAATCATAACATTAATTATTAATTTATGTTTGAATTGTTTTTTTAACAATTATTAAATATTTTTCTTTTATTAGATTTATTATATCACTGGAGTGTTCATCACTGGAGTGATCACTAGTTCATAATAGTTTTTCATATTTTCTAATTACTTTTATTTATTATAAAGCGTTGACTAATTACTGTAAATCCACTAGACAATCACTACATTTTCAGGATCGATTACTATGTTTTTTGATTAATAAAATATTTCTCTTCTTATTTTCTATGCATTTTTTAATTTTTGATTTGAATTATTATTTAAATAGAGAAGTGACGTTTTTTACAATTACTAGCAATATAATAATTCCTAAATTCATTTTATAAAAGCATGCAATTTATTGTTTTCATCGTTCGATTTCTAAAATGACTTATCACTGTACTGTTTAAGCCCATTCTTTGTGTGTGAGTAAAAGAGCCCCATGCTAATATTTCGTATGCTAGTATTGATGCCACTTCAGCGTGGTAGACGCTCAATATTACTTGTTTATCTAGCAGATCGCGTAAACTTCTAAGCATATAAGCTTTCACATTCAATTTCTTTAGAATTTAATCTATCATGACTTTCCATTTATGATGCTTCTCCTAGTACACTCCCAGGAATTTTATGTTGCAGATTATTTCTATTATATTGTTGTTGATGGTAAGATATATGTTGCTAGTAATTTTTTTCTATGTGATTGGAAAATAATATATTTAGCTTTTTGATGCATTTAGAAATAAATTATTTTGCGCAAACCACTGGTACAATTTGTCCAAGATCTGTTTTGCTACGTTCTCTGTTTCCTGTACTGTTGACCCTGAGACCATAATACTTGTGTCGTCCGCGTACATTGTGCAAATATCGGCTACAATATAGTGAACAAGATCCATTGCCTATAGCGTAAATAGCACAGGTGCTAAGATAGTTCCTTGTGCCACCCCCACGGACCTATGGATTGAACTAGATACACCGTTTCGGACCTTGACATATTGCCTTATTTTTGTTAAATATGATTGAATCTGATGATTCTCTGATTCCATATAGTTCAAGTTTTTATTCCAGCGATACATAGTCGAAGGCTTTCGACAGATCATAATAGATTCCCATTGCACATTTTCGCTTGCCTATTGCGTTTATTAATTTTGTATAGAAATTATCAAATGCCGTTATGGTTGATCTGTCTTTGCGGAAACCCTTTGGTAGTATTTTGTCAGGAAGTGCGTGCGTACTTTCCATACAGTATTCTAATATCTTCGTACTTCTGTTACTGAAGTCATCGCTACTGGTCTGTAAATGTTTAATACTGTTTTAACTTCTTTCTTATGAATACGTATTATCATGGCTGTTTTAAATTTTTCCGCAAAGGTGTCCGTTTTGAACGAGGAGTTCACAATGGCAATGATTTAATCTAGATTAGGTTATTGTTGGGTTAAATTATATTAGAACAAGATAAATCCATAATACTAGTAACTGAGAAGTCTCGGCTTCTTCATTCAAAATAAGAAAAAATAATTCAATTTTACTATACGTCAGAAAATTTATTTTGACTACGTCTATATTTCTTGTTTAGTGGCGCGAGTTGTTCCCATAGTAACATCAAACAGTAATCGTTTAATAATGAAACAGCATTTGATTTATATTGGACTTTTACGCACGATTGGGATTGGGATATTGTGGTTAAAGTATGAAACACGGAGCGCAAGGTGGGTGTAAGAAACCCTGATAGGGATCGTGTGAATTTAATAGTTTAATGGATTTTTTATTATTATTTTATTGATTATTAAATATCAGTACTTATTATTGAAGCAAAATTAAAGGTTAAATAATTTTTTTTTCAGGTTTTCTATATTTATTACAGAAATCAAAGAACATATTTGTTTTCAAGTAATAAAACAAACAAATAAAAAAAAAATTAAATAATTTTTGTCATGTAACTTCACATGTTTGCTCCATACATATGTAACGGTTGCATTGGTAACAGGTGTATTTAGTTTTGAAATCTTTTTTATTAGGGCATATTTCACATCTTCAGACAGTTCATTTGAGGATTCACCGACATGATCTCGGTGAGTCATGGGAGTCGGTGAGTCTCGGTCAATGAAGATTGTCCTTTCTAGTTCGTAAATGCTCTGAAACTAATTCCATTCCCAAGTCTCTGAGAAAATTTCGACGTAATATTGAGGAGTTATTATTGACCTTATATATTACCATGCGGTTTATAGCAGACATATTCAAAATAGCGGCCCGTGGTCGCTACAAATGCTAGTTCAAAATTTATTACACGGAGCTTAAGGTGGGTGTAATTCACCCGCTGACACCTTTGACCTCGTCTAAATAAATCGTGGGGTGGCGATCGACTGTGCCCTGACAATCATCACTTCCTTACGACTCTCCAAGCAGCTACTCAGACTCACAGCCTGTTACAACGATTAATCTCTAAAATATCGACCAATTTATCCTGGTCTGGGTGTAATAAAAATAATAGTTGTATATTTTTTATGGAATTCTTGTATTTTGATATTGTTTATGAAATCTATGTATTTTTTATAAAAAATATTTTCTATTACTTTTTCTCGATTTTAGACCATTATTTTAAAATTTATTCAAATATTTTTCAAAATTCCAATTTTTTTCTATATAATTGACAAATTCTAATAATAAGGCCTTCTAAACATCCAAAACAACATCAAGCCATACATCTTATTATAAAATAGCATATTAGGATATACATTTCGGCCAGCATAGTTATAAACGTTGTTGTTAAAAAGTTTTTATATATTTTATTTTATTAATTCAGTATGTTTTAGACCACGTATTTTTGTGGTACATTTATTTAAATTTTGTTTAAATTAAATTTACGAGCAATATTTTACTCAGCGCGGAAGCAGCTGTAATAACTCATCAATTAACAACTCATACAACTATATAGCATAATCAACCAATTAGCTAAATGTAATCTGAAGACAGAACCGCCAATAATAAAATCTAACTGTCAACCTTGCAACTGTCGAAGAACATCTAAATCGATGGCCTGAACATTTTGCCGAAATAACTAGAAGCCTAACCAAAAAAAGAAGTAGTACCAGAAGTAGGTACCAACGAAAGAAATATCACAAATAATGTACTGACTGACTGCGTGATCCCATGCAAGAGAGAAATAGTATCGGTGATACGACACCTGAAAGCAGGAAAAGCGATAGGTACAGATAATATTCCAATAGAAATATTTAAACAATTTCCTGCTGAAATTGCCAACATACCGCATCCAATTATTACCACTACCCTTTATTACCAAGACTGATTAGACAGATACAAAGACTGCTTATCTCCAGTTGCAATTACATGAAGGTAAATGTGACAATGCGAAAACTTGCGGGGAATGATCCTATTAAATATTATAAATGAAATCATAATGACGGTCATCAAGCTCTGAGTAGTGGGCATGATTGATCCAATACTAATGCAAGAACGGGCACGGTTCCATCCAAACTGCGGGTGTACCGACCACATCAACACATTGACGATCACAATAGAGAAGTCAAATGAGAATTCCAAAACTCTTTGTACCCAACATTCGTTAACTTCAAACAAGCCTTTGATACATTGAAACACCTAGCTCTATGATAGATGATGAAAGGAGTGGGTTCCCACAAAAAAAAAACGACATATGTGACCAATACGTTTTACACTGGCTCTGTATGCAGAGTCTTGCATAAGGGCAAACTAGGCAGCAGGGCCAATTTAAGAAACGGAGTGAAAAAGGGCTGCATCTTGTCCCCGTTTCTATTTACTCCGGCATTGGATTTTGTTCTGAAGGCATATGAAACGAACAAGGGTATACAATAGGGTCTTCACAGCCGCTTCGAGGAATTAACATATGCGGATGATATATATGTGCTTAGTTACACACATATCGGCATGCTTGTTAGAGATGTTGAATAGCGTTACAAGCGGAGTTGTCTTAGAAGTTAAATACAAAACAATGGAAGTGTGGAAATAAACTGCTACAACAAACAACCCATATCAATCCACGAAGCGTTGATCAAAAGAGTGGGCTGTTTTACCTACCTAGGTAGGTTGATGAAAGTGGCAACACTGAAAAAGATATCAAGTAAGTGAACGGAAAGCGGGCTCTGCATATGCACGCCTACACCACATATGGCAATCTGCTATACACAGTAAGAATACCAAGCATCGAATATTTAATACAGACGTCAAACCCGACCTGCTGTATGGATCTGAAACGTAAAAGATAACAAAATAGATAACGAATTTCTAAGAAGCATTCAACACATTAACCAATGTCTAAGGCGCAACCTGGTAATTTTCTGGCCAAACATAATTTCCAACGAAGGTTTGCTAATGTGGTAAGTCAAAAACAACGTAGCGAAGAACTGTCAAAATATAGGCGAAATATGTAGAAAAATCGTGGATGCAATTTAAGCAACTCGTAATCAACAGGGTCAGATGGAAAACTTTTATTAAAGATTTTAAAATTAAAAAAAATTAATATTCATATTAAAAATTTCTTTCTCTCAAATTGATTCAAGATTTCAAATTTAGATAAATAAATAAATAATTATTATATTTTTCGCAATATGAATTTTAATTTGACAAATAATTTCATTAGAATTCGAAAAATTCACTATGTTTTTACCACACTTATATTATGTAAAAATGTTGTAAGTATGAATTACCACGTAGTAACTGTCGCAACCATCCTATTCATTAGAATTATTTTATGATAATCAATATACAGTACGTAAATTACAATTTACATAATAAATTATGATTTGAGAGAACAAGAAACAAAAACGAAATTAGAAGAAACACTAATAGTATTACTTTTTCTGACCTAGATCCCACGTATTCATAGAAATCAATAACTCTCGAACCTCATCAAACAAATTAATCGGACGAGATCTAATACAAAAATTACGACATGCTACAACTATAATTTGCTTTCGTAATTAAAGTGTTCAGTGAAAAAATATATGTTGGCACCGCTATGTATTTAAAATATATGCCATTAATGATTCAAGAGATTAAATATGAACGGAGTTTTACTTTACTCAACCATAAATATACTGATTAAGAAATCTAGATGATTTGCGAGGAAACCTTATAAATAAATAATCATTATATATTAAATTGTAATTATATAACTTAAATAATAATTATACAGGTATGCATTTTAACATTCCTTTTAATATAATAACGTGATTTTTGTTTTTAGAAAATTTTATTAAATTAATTCCAGTTTGTGAATTCTAAAATATAGTTACAATAAAAACTATTGAAACTATACTAAAAATATTAATATGCATATACAGAAAGATGAATAAAGAATGCGTTTCTTTAATTTTTTCCATTAATTGAGTTTTCCTCACAGTGATATTGTCCTCGTGTGATGCCTTGTCTAGGCAGAACTGTTCTGCGTCCACTTTTCATATATATATATATATATATATATATATATATATGTATATGTATATATATGTATATATATATATATATACATATATATATATATATATATATATATATATATATATATATATATATATAACTTCAACTATTAATTTATCTTCAACTCTTTTTTGACATTTTTCAATGTATCTAAAGATACGCTATCCTTAAAATGTATTTTAATTTTTTTTTCTAAAATTCATCCTAAAAATCTTTGTATTGTTGTTTTTTTTGTTTTCTTCAGACGGGTGGTTCTTGACCACTTTTGTACTATTCTAGAAGCTCGTTCAAACTTTGTTCGCGTTTGATACCTTCAATTAATATCCATACATTTGGAAGATAGACACATATTTGTGAATCAAAACCTTTATGCCAACCTTCAATTGAATTTTTGTTGTTTTGGCAAACCTTGAACTGCGTCAAAACAGTTCCTCATCTGAAGGGCAAAACAAGGTGGCCGACAGTGGTAACGATCTGGTCAGCCAATCCACGTGTCTCCAAAAAAATCAACCACTACTTGAGTTTCACGTGTGTATTATATGTTGTGTAAGCACAAAGGCTAAAGCCGATAACATTCATATGCTTAATGCAAACTCAGGGACAGCGCTTTAAACCATTTGCATGTAGATTTCGATAAATACACTGGCAGAAGTGAAAAAAACATCCTCGAGAAATTGCTTAGAGGAACTCAACGTTTATTGCATTCGCCGTTGCGAGCTCAAAATCAATGAGAATATTCCGAGGGTTACAGGTTAGCTGCAAGTCTTTATTTACTCTTAAAAGTTGTATATAACATTGCTCAGTTTTGTTTAAAGGTTCCTTTTATGTTCTGTAAATAGTTCTTTTTCGGTTCTGTAGAAGGCGTGGAGGTTTTGGTGTATTGTTTAACGGTGTATTGGTGATTGATTTAATGACATTTGTAAAACATGGAGCAGTGGTACGGTGTTCAGCGTGGTTTTGAGTAAAATCATTTTATAAAAATGATGACTGTGTGACTCTTGTACAATGATTATTCCGTAATCAATTTAATATTTCAAGACATAGAAGAGAGCCGTCCGCTTATGCAATTATATGGATAGTTCAATTAGGGTGGTGGTTATTAATGGGTGGTAATTAGATGGTTCTCATGGCTGAAATATTTAGAAGAAACTGGTTCCACATTAAACTTAAAGCATAGAGGAGCAACAAGGTCAGTAAGAAATAGAGGGAAACATTGAATTTAGAGTAGCATTGATACGTAGTCCACGGCGTTCTGCAATTAAACATGCATCCTAATTGAACATTAGTAACACATAGTTATGACGAATTTTGCATAGACTTATCTTTCAAACCATACAAAATTCAAGCAGTCCAAGAGTTGAAAGCTGGCGATATGCCGGCTCGCAGGATTTTCAGCGAAGAAATATTGCGACATGTAAATGATGATGAACACTTTATTCACCGCTTGTTTATATCAGATGAAGCACATTTGTATTTGAATGGATATGTAAACAATCAAAATAATCGATATTGGAGTGATGAAAACCCAAGTGAATTGCATAAAAGTCATTACATAGTTCAAAAGTTATGGTGTGGTGTGCACTTTCATGGTCGGGCCATTTTTTCCAGGACCATAGAGGAAATGCCATAACTGTTAATGATGACCGCTACTCATACAAGTTCAGAACATTTTTCATGCAACTAATGTTTCCGAAAATTAATTTTTCCTCACAGGATGGGGCCACAAGTCATACTGCGCGTATGTTTATGGAACTATGTTCTCTTTTAGAGAACTCTTTCCGGACGAACTGATTTATTTGTGCAACTGCGACTTTTTCTTGTGGGGATTTCTGAAGAGCAGGGTGAACATTGATAGACCGCTAACCATACCGGAATTAAAAACGAATAGCAGACAATAAATTGCACGGATTCAACCTAACCTGCTTCCTCGAGTGATTTTAGGTTGGGAAAATTTGAGGTCAAGATTAGAAGAATGTTTAACCAGAAAGCGGCGTTTTTAAAAAAAGTAAAATAGCATAATTTACTCATCTAAAATCTGTAAAAAAATTCTGATAATAAATGTTTTATCAATGAAATGGGTAAATTTTCCCGCTTCACTGGCGGACCCTGTATTATATGTCTTTTATGATTAGGAATTACTGGGCTTGACTTTATATTTATTGAAGCATTTGACGCAATATTATTAGGGGAGTTACATGTATTTATAGCATCACTTTTAATTTGGTTCATAATTTTATTCACTTCAATGTTTGCACTCTCATCGATATTGCACGAACATACGATTATGATCTCGGCTTTTTTTGTGTGGGGGTCGTTTGGCCGCAAAGCTTTTGATCTATTGGGCATCGTTGTTCTCGGCCTATTTTAGCTACTGTATCATTACGTATTACAATACTACATGGACACGAAAGTTTTTGTGGAATTTTGTCCAATAAAGAATACTTTCACACACAGTAGTTTATCTTTCACATATATAGTCGTCAACTACAAGTTTAAATCTTTTGATTCGACATATTATTAACGTAAAATATAATAGAGAAGCGGGGGATTCCAATTCGAGCGGTTGAGCGGAGCGGACGTGTTTTGTGAAGCGAGTTTTACGGATTGAGTTTTTTTTTATTTTTTATTTGTGACGCGTAAAAACGGTGCGCGACAAGGAAGAAAAAAGAAAGAAAAAATGAAAAAAAGTGAGAGTGAAAGCGACCGAGACGAGGATTATAAAAGGAAAAGAGAAAAGGGAAGAGAGTCAGAAGAAAGGTTGAACCCCTTTCAAAAAAGTAAAAAACTGGAAAGATCACCGGCTAAAAAGGAAATGGGTGAGGAAATGAAGATGCTGAAAAAAATTATGGAAGATATAGGGAGATAAAGGAAGAGAATCGGAAGATGAGCCGGGAAATGGAATACTTGAAAAATATGATGCGTGAAAAGGAAGAAAAATGGGAAAGAGAAAAGACAGAACTAAATGAAAAAATTAAAAAACTGGAGGAGAAAATGGAAGAGAAGGAAAAAATAATGAGAAAAAAGAAGATTGTTGTGACGGGACTGGACGAAGGGGAATGTGAGAACGAGAAGAATCTGGAAGAATGGATAAAGGCAGAATTAGAGGTAGAAGTGACGGTGAAAGAGATGTATAAAGTAAGTGGAGGGAAAATGTTAGTGGCGGAACTTGGGACCTGGGGTGAAAAGCGGAAAGTTATGGAAAATAAGAGGAAACTAAGAGAAAAAAGGGAAAAGAGAGTATACATACAAGACGATCTGACAAAGAAGGAAAGAGAAATACAGAAGGAATTAAGAGCGATAGCCAAAGAAGAGCGACAAAAAGGACGGTGGGCGAAAGTCGGTTATAAAAAGATATGGATAGACGGAAAAGGCTTTAAGTGGGATGATGAAAAGGGGGAGTTAAACACAACAAATTTTTGAATAAGAGCACAAGGAAAAGACGACAGGACAGAAAACGGAAAACGAACATGGAGAGGAATAAGGAAGAAACGGAGCAGTTAAGAATAGTATACTGGAACACAGCGGGGATAAAAAACAAAGACAATGAGTTTTGGGAATATTTGGGAAAATTTGATGTAGTGGGACTGGTAGAAACGTGGGTGGAAGAGAAGGGGTGGGAAAAATTGGAAAAAATAATGCCGAAAGAGTTTAAGTGGAAGTGTCAATTTGCAGAGAGGGTAAGCAGGAAAGGGAGAGCTAAAGGGGGGATAATAATGGGAGTGAAAAAGGGTTTGGAAGAAGAAAACAGAACCGAAGCAAAAGAAGAAAGAGGCATTATGGAAAGAACGGTGAAAATTAGACAGAAAAAATGGAGAATTATAACAATATACAGCAGAAGTATGAAAGAAACGAAGAGAATGATAGAAGAGCGAGTAAAACAGCAAGACGAGGGAACTCTGGTGATTGGGGGGGACTTTAACGCAAGAATTGGAGAAAAAGGAATACGGCTAGAAGAAGAACAAACAACAATAGAAAGAAGACCAACAAAAGACACAACAGAAAACGCCGAAGGGAGACTACTGATAAGTCTAGTAGAAGAAAGAGGGTGGGACATACTTAATGGAAACAGTATAGGAGATGAGAAAGGAGAGTACACATATATCGGACCAAGAGGGGAGACAGTTATTGACTATGTTATGGTGAATGAAGAAGCATGGGATGAAATAGAACAATTCAAGGTGGAAGAAAGAGTCGAGTCGGATCATATGCCATTGGAAGTGAAGACAAAAGGAAGAGAGAAAAATAGAAGAAGTGAGAAGGATGCTAGAAGAAAAATTGTGAAGAATATCTGGACGGAAGAAGCAATAGAAAATTATAGAACAAGACTTAGGGAGGCTAGATACGAAGAGGAAGGGATAAACGAAAAAGTGAAAGAACTGGGTGATCACGTAAAAAATGCAACAGAAAAAAAAGTGATAGAGACAAGAGTGAAGGTGGGGGCTTGGAAAAACGAGTGGTGGGATAAAGAATGCAGGGAAGGGAAACAATCAGTAAGAAAGAAATTAAGAAATTGGAAAAGAGGAAAAGCAAGTAATGAGGATTACAAGAGAGCACGCAAGAGGTACAAATTAGTATGCAAGGAGAAGAAGCAAAAGAAATGGATGGAAGAAGAACTAAAGATGAAAGGCATAAAGACGGAAGAAGAGGTATGGAAATACATAAATAGGGAAAGAAAGAAAAAAGTAGAAAAAGTGAGTAATAGAATTACTATGGAGGAATGGAGAAAGTACTTCAGTCAGCTGCTGGGTGGTGACGAAATCAGACAGGAAAAGAAAAAGAGTCAACAAAGGGTGGGAGAAATAGAAGAGACAACAAGAGAAGAATTAGAACAACAACTGAGTAATCTGAAAAAGAAAAAGGCACCGGGGAGGGACGGTATACAGAATGAATCGTGGATATATGGAACTGAAAGGGAAGCTGACAGGCTGTTGGAGATAATGAATGGAGTGTGGAAGGGAGAGGGCTTCCCACAGGAGTGGAAAGAGGGGATAATATGCCCCATATATAAGAAAGGAGAAAGGGAAACAGCAAGCAATTACAGGGGGATCACCATGCTCAATACAGCATATAAGATATATGCAATGATTGTAGAAGAGAGATTGACGAAGGAATTGAAGGAGCGAGGTGTGATACCAGACGGACAGGCGGGATTTAGGAAAGGGAGAGGGACCATGGATAATGTATACATCTTGAATCACATAGTAGGGAATGAGATAAAAAAGAAGGGCGGCAGGATGTATGCATTATTTGTGGACCTGAAGGAGGCCTTTGATAATGTAGCAAGAGAGGCACTGTGGGAATGCCTGAGAAAGAAGAGGATAAAGGAACATCTGATAGCAAAATTAGAAGAGATTTATGAAGAAACAATAAGTAGAGTGAGAGTTGGGGAAAGTGTGAGCGAAGGTTTTAATACGCATAAGGGAGTGAGACAAGGCTGCCCACTAAGCCCCAGCCTGTTTGCAGCATTTATTGGAGATATAGAGGAGATGTTCAGCAAGGCGCAGACGGGTGGGGTCGTGGTGGGCAAAGAAAAAGTGTGGTCCCTAGCCTACGCGGATGATTTGGTGGTGCTAGCGAGAGACGAGAAAGGGATGAAAGAAATGATAAGAAACATGGAGAAATATATGAGGAGGAAAAAGCTGACAGTGAATGTGGAGAAGTCCAAGATGATGGTGTTTAGAAAAGGGGGTGGCAGGAGAAGAGTAATTGAGTGGAGATGGGAGAAGGAGAAAATTGAAGAAGTAAAAGAATTTAAATACCTAGGGTACGTGTTTAATGAGAGAAATACTGAAACAGCACACGTGAGAGAGTTAGTAAAGAAAGCCAATAAAATACTAGGAGTGGTATGGGGAATAGGAGAGAGAAAACTTGGACACGACTATAGAAGGAGGGTGATGATGTTTGATAGCCTGGTGAAAAGTGTGATGATGTATGGAGCGGAAATATGGGGGTGGAGAGAGCAAGAAGGACTGGAAAGGGTGCAAGAAAAATATTTGAAATGGGTGCTAGGACTAGGTAGAGAGACCCCGGGGTATATAGTGATGGAGGAAACAAAGAGAGATGGAATAAGAATAGAAGCAGGAAAGAGAGCAATAAGTTTTGAGGAGAGGGTGATAGAGAGAGGAGAGTGCAGAATTCTGCAAGAGTGCCTCAAAGAAAAAAGAAAAGAAATAGGAAAAGGGGTGTGGAAAGAGAGGGAAGCATATCTAGAAAGAAACGGGTATGCAGGAGCGGAGATAGAAAGAATGCGAGAGAGAGGTAGAGTAATGACAGAGGAATTGGTCCAGAGAGATAGAGATGTGCAAAGGCAAGAAAGGAGAGCAAGAATTAGGGAGTCTAGGTACAACGGGAAATATGAGAAAATAATAACGGAAGAACTGCCAAAGTACCTAGGAAGAGAAAGTAGAAAAGAGAGAGTGACAATAGCAAGATTCAGATGTGGAAATGAAGAGAGAGATAATAAATTTTGGATGGAGGATAGGAATAGAGTATGCAGGATGTGTGGAGAAAACAAGGAGACAATAGAACACTGGCTGAACGAATGTTCAGAAATGAGAGAAAGGGACGAGGGTAGAGAAGAGGTTTTAAACGAGGATGGAAGAGGGATAGATTGGATGAAGAAAGTTGAGGAGAGAAGAAGAGCAATATGTGGAGAGGGAAGCCGACAATCCACCCAACAACGGAATTCATCACTATAAGAAACAATATCGGTCCCAGAACAGATCCATGGAGGAACTACAGAAAAGGATCTCAAGAGCTGAATTGGAATAGCAAGTTTAGGTTTTTAGTGATTTATTTAGTTTTATTAGCATACGTTTCTTTTTGATTTATATACTATATTAGTTTTATTTATATATGTATTGTTTTATGTATAAAATTTTGGAATCCATTTATAAACCTGTAGAGGTAATAAATATACATAAGTAGTAGTATAATAGAGAAGCAATATTGCATCTTGGGGTTCCTGAATTTTTACTGTCAACTATTCGCTGATATTTTATATATTTTCACAATTTTCACAAAATGTTCATTAGTTTCTATTGATAGCCGATTCAAATTTCAAAAAATACGTGGCTCACCCTTTATAATAAAAACTGTCCGTTTCACTTTTTGTTTTATTATACGTAACAATCATGGTGAAGAAAAGTAGCACTTTTGCTTTTTTTGTGAGTGTCTGTTATGTAGTTTATGTCTTCCTTCTAGTTGGTTTTCACCCCAACAAACAACCTCTGATGCCACATTTATATAGATTATCAATTAAAGTTTGTTATCAAAATCAATCAAAGTAAAATCAAAAATTAACAAAGTAAAAAAAACCAAAAGACCTAGTACCAGAAACTTTAACTAAATCCAAGAAAATTGATTGAATTACCAGTTAATTTACATCTAATTTACTATATATTTTGCTAGAGAAAGTTTCGAATGCTTCATTATTGATTTTTGTTTTCTTAATCAAAATTGTTTATTACTCAACAGATTTTATTTTTGAATAAATTTTCATAATTTTATTTGAATTATTTTTTCGAACACAGTTGATTCCAATTTGATTAAGAGAACGCGATAAACGCTAATTTGGGATTCATGATAAATAAAAAGAAAAAACTGATTACAGAAATTTTATTCACTTACAGTATTTATTCGTTTAATCGAAAAAGTAATAATGTGGGGATAGATACATGAGAATTGTCACTAATTCAATGATTAAATAAATTTTACCAAGACGTCCAGAAATGATTTCAAAATAGAAATTACATCTCCGACTAGGGATGGCGATCTTAGATCGATTAATCGAATAATCGATGTATTGAGTCGAGAAAACGATTTTTTTAATCGATTTTAAACATTCGGTTGATCCCGTGAATCGATCTCAAACCCCCGAAAATCAAGATTCGATTTTTTTGCAAGAAGAAATGACAGTTTTTACTTAATTAATTAAAAATTCAATAGATGACAATACCGGTTTTATCACTAACTTTATAACTAGACGATTTACTCGCCGCTCTTTTTCCACTAACGCAATTGAATTCTGAATTCATTTGTAAACTTAACTTTTTTCCATCTAACTTTTAGAATTAGAAAGTGTCATATGTTATATATATATATATATATATATATATATATATATATATATATATATATATATATATATATATATATATATATATATATATATATTTAAATTCATTAGAATTATTAATTCATTAGAGTTTATTTGAAAGATGGACATTTTCATTTACGAATGAAACACATCATTCAAATGACTGCCACGATTGACTTGACAGTATGCCATCCGATCAACCCAATTTTTCAGTACATTTTCGATTGTTTGGGCTCCAATCGCATGATGGCAACTTCGATGTCGTGTTTCAAGATTCTCTAGATGGTTAGTGTAACACTTATCCTTTAGAATGGCACAGTAACGTTCGCTATTGGCGGAAACGGCGGTTCTGCATATTTTAGAAGAAAAATGATATCTCCGGACCAAAAACCACATACAACAGTTAGTAATAGACACGAAATCGAAGTTGCCATTCATGCGATTGGAGCTGGAACAGTGGAAAATGTAGTGAAAAATTGGGTTGATTGGATGGGGTGTGAACTGTCAAGCCAGCCGTGGCAGTGATTCTTAAATGAAATGTTCAATCTTTCTAATAAACTCATAATTTTGACAAAATATTCATTAGTTTTTTCTATAGCCGATTCAAATCCCAAAAGTTACATGGCTTGTCCGTCCTTTATAATAAAAACTGTTTGTTCCACTTTTTCTTTTATTACACGTAACGATCATGTTGCAATTTTGCACCAGCAATTTTGTTGTTGACAAAACATTCTTCAGGGATGTCCCTTTTATTTTTTCTCAATGTTCCTAAAATGGTTAGTTTGTGTTGAACTAATATCTTATGTGCCATCGGTGCAGACATAAACCAATTATTCATTGTTATACTCCGATAACTCCTGTATGAGTAAATCAATAGGCCTTCCTGTGCTACATTGTTTTTACATACACTGAAGCGAATTTACATGGCTGTAACAAATTACTGGATTGCAGATAATTGACTTATTAAAATGATGCTTGGTCAAGAATAACGTGATAGGGAAGTCCTTAAAGAATGTCTTGTCAAAGCAAATGCTGGATCTTTATTATTTCTGTATAATTCCAACAAAACATTGTTATCCTACTCACCAAAAAAACAACAAAAAAGTGTGCCATTCTAGAGTTAATTATAAGAAAGAACTGTATTTTTTACAAATTCAATAAAGATTAAATCGATAAAAGATCGCTTTCTTGTTGTCTTTTTTGAGTTTGTGTCTTTTTTATATAAAAACTCAAAAAGATGAATCGATTTGTGAGAAATCGATCCTATAGACTTCGATATTTTCTGAATCCATTCTTTAGATGAATAGGATGGTTGCGAGTTACTACGTGATAATTCATATGTATATTTAATTGAAAAATTCACTATGTTTTTACAACACTTATATTATATTGTATTAAGTGTGGTAAAAACATAGTGAATTTTTAGATTCGATTCTTTAGACGTCGATTCAAATCGAGTCCCTATGTCCCCTATGTCCGACCAACCAACACTCCTCCGTCGGATTGTGCTAACAGACTTGTGCCAAAAAGCCCAAAAATGGATGTTACACAATAAACTGAGGAAAATCGGAAAATGATAAAACAATGGTTTTCCACATTTACTCAACAGCATGACGTCAAACATTCAAAACAAAGGCAGAAGAATTGGCTAAAAAGTTGTGAAAAGTACTAGACTGACTCTCTATAAAGACCAGGGATGAGCAAACTTTTTTGATCCGGGCAGCATAATGCCGGTCAGTAATTAAAGAGTCTTTTAACGTATTAAAAGTTACCTGTAAGACAGACTGCTGTAGTGTGTCTCTGTTATGAGTTGGAAACTGCTTTATAGTTATAATACCACATCTACCACGAATAAGCACTTAACTAGATAAATTTTGTTCATATAGTATCTACAATAATAAATATGTATAAACCTGGTCTCTATTATTGCGCCACGTTAAATGATTCTCTATATAAAGGTCGATTTCCATATGCGCGACACTCAGCTACGCGACATCGTGCGACATCGCCTGTAAAATAATGATTACATTGTTTTAAATGGACATAGCTATAGTGAGAACGAGCTCATTTAAAACTATGTAATCATTATTTGACAGGCGATGTCGCATATATGAGAATCGGCCTTTATAAGACATTGCACTGTTGGGCTCCAAATTGCTAATGAACCGTGATATTGTCTTCTGCGATGTACTGACAACCCAAGCTACTGATCATTCATAAGTATAGAAAAACCTAGTAATTGCGGGTTTACGATGAACTTAATGTAACGTGATGCGATGTGATCTTTACGTTAAGGTATTTAAGTTTATGATATTACAATCGCCATAACGTGCCGCAAAACAGCGTGTATGGAAAGTGACATTTGACAACTGACAGCGTTGGTATTTGAAAATGAATTCTGTTGTGAGACATTATCAATATTTCAATGTTATTTATTATAAACTGTAAACTTTTCAAACTGTAAACACAATGAATGTAACAACACAATGGCAAATGCCAGAATCGAGAGCGTTGATTGCCTGAAAGAATCACGTGAACTTGATGCAATGCGACGTGAAAGTTTGGATGTCGTAGCTTTCATATTACTTTAAGTTCGGATACTTCACATTACGTCGACTGTAATCAGCCGCATATAAAACAATGTATTTTAGGTTTAAATCACGTCTCTTCGCGTCACGTTATGTTCAACGTAAACCCGGCATAAGTCTCGATGCTAGGTAAAATGGAGGATTACCATTGGAGTAGTCTATTAACAAAAATGCACGCAACGCTTCTGATTTTGCCAAATTACAATACAAGATAAGAAAAAATGATCTGGTTATTGATAATTCTATGGCTCACCCCTATTTGGACATCCCACAAATTATACAACTAACATTATTTCTTCCTCCTATCATCATCGGCATAGTGCAACAATTTAGTTTTTAACAATTCAGTAAAACAATTTAGATTGGTGCAACAATAGAGTAAATTAGAAGGCAGCACAGTTTGTTGCTAATAGTTGGCGAGGTATATAAGAAAGCAGAAAACCAAATTGTTTTGGTGATTGTTGTTTAAAATCTTCAAAGACATACAGATCGGCTTAAAAGAAAAGATTTCACAAGCTTTATTGAGCAAGGATATGTTGATGATGCAATTGTGTTAAAGCAATTAAAAACATTATAGGATCACGATGATAACAATGATAGAGATAAAGAACCGCCTGTGTCCTTGATGAACCGTCTGGCAAAAAATATTATGGTTATAGTTTTATATAACAGGACAATGGTGGGAGTCATATGTCAGTATTCAATAACTTTTATCTACTCGCAAACCAAAATTAACACATTAAGAAGTAAATTATTGTATGTGAGGGATGTCATTATTATAACCGCTTGTATAAAAGTATCCAAATCGTGCGTAAATGTCCAAATGGAGAAATGGAGTTTCATTAATAAATGATTAATTCTGTTTGTTGTTACTATGGCAACAACTCGCGTCACTAAACAAAAACATAGACGTAGGGAAAATAAATTTTCTGACGTATATTAAAATAGAATATTTTTTTTATTATTTTAATACTCTCAGTTTGAATTTTTATCTTACTTCAATATAACGTCACCTAACCATAACCTAATCTAGGTTATGCTAGATAACATCGACTTCGGTTTTCGGCCTTCGGCTCGTGTTTTAAACTTCGCAACTGAAGCCACACAAAAAAGCCACTCTTCACAAACTTGTATCATAAACTACTATTTGCGAAAAACAACATTTTTTATGAAATAATTATTGACTTCAAATAATTTCTGTTTTTGATAAGTGATATAGAAGATACCAGTTGTTATGGCCACATTTGAATACATGTTAAGGAGTATGTTACTAAGCTCGTTTAGACACAATATATTCATTATACGAAAAGGTCAATTTAAAATATTTATAATGTATCACATGTATTATTTAACATTTTTGTTTATTTGTTTTTTTTTTGTATAAAATCGAGTTCTTAAATTTAAGAGAAAAATAATGTAGGTTTAAGTAAATGATGTTTTATAGACATCCCATCTTCCTCTATATATCTAACATCATATAAGGTAAACGAGAAGTAAAAACCATAAAACAATAATTAACTTTAAAAAAATATATAATCCAAGTTTCTTTTCAGAATTGTTGCGTGAGCGGCCATTTTTATTCATCATTATCACATTCAAGCAGCAGTTTCACACATCCATGATAATAATAGGTGTTAACACACTCGACTTATTTTTAGTTCAAGTTGTGTGTTTCATTTAATCATTAATGTAAACTACGCAAAGCGTTAAAAACCTCACATTTTCGCTGCTTCGTATATGTGTTAATGGGTGGTCTTGCCGGCAATGGACACTGGCCTTTTCTACATCACCATAGATTAAAATAACCATAAAGTTTTATTACCAATTGACCATAAGGGTCTATCGTCTCTAAATAAATAAAATATATACAAATAAAATGACTCAATCTTCAGTGCGATCTTTGAAAGAAGGTCGAAGGAACAAAAATAAATATTATTATAAAGAGATTATAAAAGTTACTATGTAACAGGTTTAAAATTTCTTGCGTAGTTTCCCAACTACTTGCTGTTATCTACTACCCCAAAATAAATACCTAAATAAATAAATAGACCAACTGCAGTTAATACAGTGTTTACTAATATGAAAAACTAAACAGTGCTGAAAATATTATATTTTCTATAAAAATCCTCTTTAAAATAGAAAATAAAATGTTTTAACCTGAAACTGCATACTAAACTTGAAGACTAAAATTGTGGCAATATCAGATGAGGAAGTAACCATAAATGATTTACGGTCGTTTTAAAGCAATATCTAATCCTGTGTAACCATATAGGAATAATAAACTACGCAATTGTACCTTAAAAGTCGTGAATATATAACAAGTGATCGAGTAAAAACTACGTATTTTACAACACATGTGAGAGTATGTAGTACCGGCATACGGAATGCTAATATCTACTCTAAAAACTTAAACCATACAACGGAGAGTTTTAATTTAAATGCAGCTATTGTTTCGTTCACTAGATGTTCTTCGCCGCCGATGCGTAGGTCGCTCCTTGTAAAAAAGGATAAATATAATGAATGCCATTGTTTTCAGCATTTTTATTTATTAAATAAATTCTCTATTAGGCCAGGACAACTGATTTTTGAACCTTTCGCTTTTTCTCGGACGAATAATAATGATTACTAAAATGTTTCTTTTTCATTTCTGTAAAAACCCTTGTCTCATTTTTACATAATGATTCTTAAATAGATTTAATAAATGGTAAACTATTCTTATATGTCATTGATCAGAACCGATAAAAGGAATTAAATAAAGAACGACTTGTTTTTGTTCTGATGTTTTTGTATGATATTAATAAATTGTGTCTTCTAATCAAATACAGTCGAAAATCAATTTGTAAATCATTATTTCTCCATGAGCGATAATCTAATAGCGATATTTCTTATGAAAATCAAATATTATTCCAACTCGATTTATTGTATGAGTAGTCTTGAAAATTAAATTGAACAAAACAAAAGTTTAAATAATAATATATTCACACCATACCCGTCAGGCATATTTCTCCTGTGAAAGTAAACAGCATGATACACAAAGAGGTCAATGCGAATATATCTCCTGGATACGATCTGATCACAGGCATCATACCTAGACACATACCTAGACAATGGAAAGTCGCCAAAATCATAATGATTCAGAAACCTGGCAAACCACCGAATGATATAAAATCGTATCTCCCCATAAGCCTCCTAACCATAACAGCAAAGTTATTTGAAAGACTACTGCTTGAAACTGATTGAATCCGAACCACTCCCGAAAGACGAAGAAGTAAAATATCTAGGCATGCTCCTGGACCGCAGGCTAACCTGGGCGAAACATATTAGGACCAAGAGGAAACAACTGGATGTAAGGCTGAAAAAAATGTACAGGCTCATAAGAAGGAGATCTAAGCTATTCCTGCATAATAAAGTCCTCATATACAAAACCATACTAATGCCAATATGGACCTACGGTATTCAGCTCTGGGGTACGGCCAGCAACTCCAACATAGAGATCCTACAGCGATTCCAATCCAAAACGCTGAGAACCCTAGCGAATGTTCCATGGCACGTGACCAATGCCATGCTACACAAAGTTCTTGGATTTGACACGGTTTAGAATATAGCTCAAAAGCTATGCACCAACTACGAGAAGTGACTCGAAGACCACCGAAACCCGCTGGCACACAGCTTGCTAGATCAAGAATCAATCATAAGGAGATTGAAGAAATTCAAGGCGGTGGATCTGCAAGCACGGTTCCGCAAAACCTAACTGTCCAAAACTAAAAAAACCCAATGGAGAAACATAGAGCTGCGCGTGTCATAGGATGCACTTTCTACTTCCACACTTCCTACCAGTCATCAAAACTAATAAATGTTGCTTAATGTAACAGCTTGTAGTTCAATGTAATATTGTGAAAATCAAAAATTAAAAAATTCACACCATACACATTCATTTTAATATGAACTGAGTGGTCCAAACAATTTATATTAAAAACTTCTACAAAAACTTATTTCTTCAGACAAATCTTTATGCCAGGTGTATCTCCTATGGTCTCATCTGGTCTTGTCTAATATTGTTTGGTCTTTTCTGGTCTTGTCTGATTTCGTCTGTTCTTGTCTGGTCTTGTCTCGTCTTGTCTAATCTTGTCTGGTGTTGTCTGGTCTTGACTGGTCTTCTCTAGTCTTGTCTGGTCTTGTCTGGTCGTGCTAGGTGTTGTCTGGTCTCGTCTGTACTTGTCTCGTCTGGCCTTGGTCTTGTTTGGCCATGTCTGGTTTTGTCTGGTATTATCTAGTTTTGTCTGGTCTTGTGTGTACTTGTCTTGTCTGGTCCGTATCTGGAAGCAAGATTTGGGTGATCCTCTCGAAACTAAACCCTCTCGAAATAAAGTGGGACACCCTACTCGAAAGTAATTAAGACATTTCTTTGGGAAAAACGTAAAAATATTTAAAACTAAATTAAATCTACGTGGTTTCAGCCCATAACAAATAATGTTTGGTTTCCTTATGATTATACTATTTATTACGATTAAAAAAAATAATAATATTTATTATTATTAAAATACTTAAAACTTAAAACATAATAAACTAAAAATCTGGTAAAATTTACGTAGACATATTCAGGCACGCCTTGTTTAAAAATCAAACATAAATAAAGAATAAAATTAAAAATAAAGATTATTTTCTATTCACTGGCTGCCGTGGCAAGGATGTGAGACAAAATTCTTCAAAACGCGATAATATTTGTTTATTTTTTTCTATCTTTGTATTTTATGTGTTTCATTTATAACGTCGTGGTATAATTAATTATATGTATATGTAATAAAAAACCGCTTATGTATGAGTATTCGCAGTGGAGTCACTTGTCTGATGTTGCTTGGTCTCGTTTGGTCTTGCTGGTCTTGTTTGGACTTGTCTGGTCTTGTGTGGTCTTGGCTGGTCTTGTCTGGTTTTGTCTGGTCTTGTCTGGTCGTGTCTGGTCTAGTCTTGTCTATTCTGGTCTTGTCTGGTCTTGTCTGGTTTAGTCTTGCCTACTCTGGTCTTGTTTGATCTGGTCTGGCCTTGTCTGGTCTCATCTGGTCTTGTCTGGTCTTATCTGGTCTTGTCTGGTCTCATCTGGTCTTGTCTGGTCTAGTCTTGTCTACTCTGGCTGTGTCTGGTCTTGTCTGGTCTAGTCTTGTCTACTCTGGTCTTGTCTGATCCAGTATGTTCTTGTAATAATAATAATAATAGCTTTATTCAATTGGCCACATTATTGGATAGACCACGTTGTAGATGTGATGGTTTCTTGTACATATTTTTTATATTATAAGGCAATAAATACAGTAATAAAACAAATGCGAGAAAGTAAACCACCGAGTTTATGCATAAAAAGACAAGACGGATCACAAACCCTAAAAAGAACTGTGAAATATTAGCAAAATACTTTCGACTTACTACTCAACTGTGAAAAACCAACACAGAAAAAGCCAGAACCTAACCTGGATTGCAAACCCCCAACACACAAAGAAATTGTCAACATAATTAAAATCACTGAAAAATAACAGAGCACCTGGAGAAGATGGACTGATTTCGGAAATCTGGAAGCTAGACCATGAAAACATTACACCTAAAATACACAGAATCATCGAAAACATCTGGGAAAAAGGAAAAATACCAGAAGAATGGAAGTTAGCCCTAATACACCCCTTCCGCAAGAAAGAAGACAAAACGTAATAACTACCGAGAAATTTCACTACTACCTGTGACATACAAAATTCTGTCCAAATCCCCGTTAAATCGGCTAGAACCTCAGATAGACCCACATATAGGAGAATACCAAGGAGGGTTCAGGACAGGAAGATCATGCAGTGAACAGATCTGGTGCTTGAGAACAATACTAACAACGAGAAAGACCAGGAACACCACAGTAATATTCGTCGACTTCAAGAAGGCCAACGACTCAATAGATAGAGAAACACTCTTCAACACATTGCAAGAAATGAAGGTGGACAACAAGACCAGAAATCTAATGAGAGGTCTCAGAACCATTTGAAATTAAGACAGGAGTGAGACAGGTAGAGACATTTTATGTTGATGATTCTATCCTTGTGCCTCCCCATCTTTACCCCACTGATTCCTTTTTCCCATGTCCTGGTTATTTTCTCTAAAACTTAATTAAATAGAATGGTAGAGAGGCCTCTCTCTACCATCACAGTCTTCAGACATGCAGACATTCAATGAAAACAATCAAATCCGTGAAAGACGTCTTAGAGGGTCCACTGTTGAAACTGTTCATTAAATCTATATAAGATGGAGTATATCCTATGCCTCTGAAAGTAGCTCTCGTAATTTCCTTGTATAAAAAATCCGCGTTGATGTATGAGATTTAAAACTATGGACCAATTTCGATAGTATCTATCTTTTCAAAAATCCATGAAAGCCTTTCTATAATACAATGACTGAATATTTAGTAAAATATAACTTGTTCAGTAACTACCTTTAGATCATATAGATCAGTAGAGACTGCCACAGAGAGCTTAACAAAATTTACCATGCATGAGCTGGATACTGGAAAACATGTAATAGAATTATTTTTCGATCTCTCCAAGGCATTTTACACTGTCAACATTTATTTTATGTTAGCAAAACTGGAATGTTATGGTTTTCGAATTACCTTCTTAAGTTTAATAAGATCATTTCTTATGGGGGAAAGCTAATTGTTCATGCCAATAACAGGAACTGTTTTGGGACCACTTTTGTTGCCGTAGTTTTTTAACGATTTTCCACATTATGTAAGTGCGGAAAACCATACTTTTCGCAGATGATATGAATTTGGCAGTCTCGGGAAACAATATAGAAGAGCTGGAAGCCAAAGTTTCAATGGTCGTTGGCCAAGTAATTACATGGTGTAGAGCTAACAATCTGTTCCTTAATTCGGATACGACGATATGCCTATATTTTGCAAAGCTTAGAAAAATTCCAACAGATTTCCGACTCACAGTTGATCAAAAATAACTTAACTTTTCAACATCAACCAATTTTCTGGGGCTGCGAATAGACTCCACTCTTAAGGGTGTATTATGCGTTAGCCCACTCACACCTTGCTCTGGGATCAAGCTTCTACGGTCAACAGATATTTTGTGATGCAAAAAAAGAGTCATTCGACTTAAATATTTGGACTTAAATGCGGGCAAAGTTGCAGATCGTGTTTCACAGAGAACAATATACTTACATTGGCCTCAATTTATATTCTAAAAGTTCTGTGTTATATAAAATTTAATGTGACAGATTTCTAAACATTAGCGAATTCGCACAATCACTGCACAAGATCTTTTCTATCTTTTTTCCTTTTTTTTATCCTTTTATCCTTTTTTATCCTCATCACTTTTTTATCCTTTCCTAAACATAATACTGCTTTATATGGAAAGTCCTTCATCTACACAGGCATAAAATTGTTTAATAAGCTGGATAATAAAATAAAATCACAGGACTATAACCATTTAAAATGGCATGTCAAGCGATTCCTGTTGTTGCAAGGAGCATACAATTCCATTTCTGAGTTTTTAGAGGATTAACATGTATGTAAACTAAAATGTAGCAAAGTTATTTTTGGTGTTCTAGGTATTTTTTTTTTTCTACATTATTTGTGTGTTTGACCATCTTGAAGTTTTTATTATTCTTGTTTTGTTATTATATACTTTATTTACTTCAAAAAATAAATTAATAATTATTATTATTACCAACTAGTTTCGGTCTTTATTAATCAAGAATTAGCCATCATTAGGGTAAAAACATAAACTTTTATATATGAAAATTAAAATTAAACTTTCAATTTGTTATATGTCGATCGTCAATTTCCAAAAACAAAGAGAAATTGACGATCGACATATAACAAATTGAAAGTTTTGTTTTTGGTTTTATATATAAAAGTTCATGTTTTTACCCTGATGATGGCTAATTTTTTCTTAATAAAAGCCGAAACTAGTTGGTAATAATAATAATTATTAATTTATTTCTTGGAGTAAATAAAGTATATAATAACAAAACAAGTTTTTTTTAATTTATTTATTTTTTATATTTTTATGTTGAAGCATTTTTATATTGATTGTATTATTATCTTAATGTTTTACTTTCTCGCATTTATTAATATTATTATTATCAATAATTCCCCTTTAAGGAGAGCGCTAAAACACAATCAATTAAAATGTAATTTTTTCTGCCTTCTTCTTTCTGCCCAGAAACCTCTCATATATCCACTGTATATCTTCATCTTCATCTCTTCTGTCCACTTCTTTCTTGTTTTCTTCTCTTTGGGAGTTTGTTCAAACTTCTGTTTTCTGATTTTTTCTCTGTATTTTTTCCTGTCGGTCATGTCTTCTGTGGAGATGTTAAGTTTCTTGAGGTCTTCCAAGATTTCCCTTACTTAGTTGGTTTTCACTGTATTAGTCATCACTAGTTAAAAATTTTCTTGGTCAGTCAGTTTTCATTCATCCTATATATGTGTCCATAGAATTTTGCCCTTCTTTTCCTGATGTTGTTTGTAATCGTCTCTGTCTGTTCGTACAGTTCTTTTGTTGGTCTCTTTATCCAGATCCCCTCTTTCTGAACCGGTCCATAGATCTTTCTTAGTATTTTCCTTCTTGTTTTTCTATCCTTGATTTTCGTTCGTCCCTTCATTACCGTTGTTTCTGAGGCACACAAGGCCTCTGGTAGAACTACTGTATTGTAGTGTCTTAATTTAGCATTGATAGAGGGACTCCTTTTGTTGTAGTGGTTCCATGCAAGTCTGTATGCTTGTTGTAGTTTTTTTATCCTTTCTTCATTGGATTTTGTGTTCAGTCCTGTTTTCTGTATAATCTCTCCCAGGTATTTGAAACTGTCTACTTGTGTTGTCTTTGTGGAAAAATGGAATGGAAATGGAATTGTATGCTCCTTGCAACAACAGGATTCGCTTGACATGCCATTTTAAATGGTTATAGTCCTGTGATTTTATTTTATTATCCAGCTTATTAAACTTATTAAGACTTTTAAGACTTTTCATATAAAGCAGTATTATGTTTAGGAAAGGATAAAAAAGTGCCGAATCTTGTGCAATGATTGTGCGAATTCTCTAATGTTTAGAAATCTGTCACATTAAATTTTATATAACACAGAACTTTTAGAATATAAATTGAGGCCAATGTAAGTATATTGTTCTCTGTGAAACACGATCTGCAACTTTGCCCGCATTTAAGTCCAAATATTTAAGTCGAATGACTCTTGTTTTGCATCACAAAATATCTGTTGACCGTAGAAGCTTGATCCCAGAGCAAAACGTGAAGCGATAGGTGTGAGTGGGCCAACGCATAAAACACCCTTAAGAGTGGAGTCTATGCGCAGCCCCAGAAAATTGGTTGATGTTGAAAAGTTAAGTTATTTTTGATCAACTGTGAGTTGGAAATCTGTTGGAATTTTTCTAAGCTTTGCAAAATATAGGCATATCGTCGTATCCGAATTAAGGAACAGATTGTTAGCTCTAAACCATGTAATTACTTGGCCAACAACCATTGAAACTTTGGCTTCCAGCTCTTCTATATTGTTTCCCGAGACTGCCAAATTCATATCATCTGCGAAAAGTATGGTTTCCCGCACTTACGTAATGAAAAACAGATCCTTGTGGCATATCCATATTTATATCTCTGCAGCTACACTTCCTGTTATTGGCAAGAACAATTAGCTTTCCCCCATAAGAAATGATCTTATTAAACTTAAGAAGGTAATTCGAAAACCATAACATTCCAGTTTTGCTAACATAAAATAAATGTTGACAGTGTAAAATGCCTTGGAGAGATCGAAAAATAATCCTATTACATATTTTCCAGTATCCAGCTCATGCATGGTAAATTTTGTTAAGCTCTCTGTGGCAGTCTCTACTGATCTATGTGATCTAAACCCATGCTGGTAGTTACTAAATAAGTTATATTTTACTAAATATTCAGTCATTGTATTATAGAAAGGCTTTCATGGATTTTTGAAAAGGTAGATACTATCGAAATTGGTCCATAGTTTTAAATGTCATACATCATGTCGGATTTTTTATACAAGGAAATTACGAGAGCTACTTTCAGAGGCATAGGATATACTCCATCTTATATAGATTTAATGAACAGTTTCAACAGTGGACCCTCTAAGACGTCTTTCACGGATTTGATTGTTTTCATTGAAAACCCATACATGTCTGAAGACATGTATGGGTTGAAGACATGTATGTCTGAGTAGTGGCAGAGTTAGAAATAACCTTTTGATGTTCCGCGGCTTCAATTCGAGGCATACTTAAGGAGTTGGGAATACAAAAATGGCACATAGTGCAATCAGAGCTAGATTTAGGCATAAAGTTTTCTCGGATTAGAGTTAGGGCCTGTGTGGCCCTATTCTTGTCTGATCTTATGTGGTCTTCTCTGGTATTTTCTGGTTTTGTCTGGTCCTGTCTAGTCTTGTCTGGTCTAGTCTGGTTTAGTCTGGTTTGTCATCAGGTCTTGTTTGTTCTTGTCTGACATTGTGTGGTCTTGTCTGGTCTTGTCTCATGCACCTCACAAAAGTCCTTTTTTGTACATCAATAATATTCCTAAATAATAGTTGATTTACTGTTTTACACAATGAACTAATCTTATTTTCTCTTATCCCATATAGCCTCCGTGGCCTCTTAAGAGAATATCACAAATATTGGATGTTTAGTTTAATCAAGAATGTTAGATTTTATCAAAGTAAAAGTATGAAATAATGTTAAAATCCACGCTCGCTAGCCCCCACTCTGAGTAATATGCAGCTTACAAATGGTTGCAGTTTTACGGTATAAATTTGTTTTAGGCAAAATTTCAACGAACTTTAATCCAATATCTCATAAACGGTGTAGTTATTCACGATGAAGTTTTGCAACAGTTATTGCGAATATTTACTGCTCATCTGGTTTCTTGGAAATTGTATTTAATAATATTTCCATATTTTTAAATATTTGTACTTCTTTAAGCGAGCTTATTATTAATAAACCGCTTGAAGAGCCGCATGCGGCTCGCCAACCACCATTTGGCCAACTCTGTATTATAGTATCAGATTAAACAAATTTAAATTAGCACCGGAGAAGGATTAGTCTGGTTGAAACTACCAACGATTGCAGCTTGTATAGGATTTCAGAAGATTAAACAAGACTTGATAAGAATGCTTAGAGACATCAATGCATACATACACCAATACTTATATACGGACAAGGGATAGTTCAATAAGATTTGAAAACATTGTACAAGAGTAGATACATCTAGAGATAAGTGGCGAAGAAGACGTAAACATTATAAAAGACAACACCACCAGGCAGCACTGGACAAGTCTGAGTGACACTTGATTGTATTAGATTTGATTCGATTCAAGAAGACTAGCTAGCAATATATAAGACGAGACAAGATTACAAGACAACAGGACTACCCAAGACTGATTAGGCCTATCCAAGTTCATTCAATTGGATAGTTTTTAACAAGGCACCAAACCGCATTAAACTGGACAAGACTTAAATAAACAAAAAATTAAAATAAACAAAATAAAACAAAAACTTAAATAAACAAAACTGGACTGAAACTAAATAGACTAATCTCATTTAAACAAAACTGGATATGAAATATATCAAGATAAGTTAGAGTTCTCGCTTAGAAAGAGAAAAATAAGATTAGTTAAGATTGGTTGAGTCGAGGATTGAACAAGATTTAATAAGGCGAATTTGGACAAGATTCGAAATGACTAAACGACAAAACTATTTGACGATAGCAGACTAGGTAATCTTCCAAATGATTTAACAAGTCTAAATAACATTGGACAAAATTGGCTAGTTTAGTTTGGTAACTTGGTAAACAACAGGACTGTAGATGACTTAAATTTTCCTTAAACTGGAGAATTGCAAGACAGTACAATATTTAACTAGAGTATAGCAGACTGGAAAAGAATGAATAAAATTGTATAAGATGTATCATGTAAAATATCAGACAAGATTAGGCAAAATTTATATTGATTTTTCTATTCAACGCTCAATTGAATATTTTTATAATTTGGTTTGTCTATGACTTGTTTTTTATCTCTTTACGATCCTTTGTATATAATTTCAAATATAAATATGGGCTTTTCCTTTTCTCGTTAGAATTAATTGAATGTTGTGGTCAAAATTAATTACGGCGTGTGTGTTTTTATTTTTTTACACCCTTTTTATTTACCATTAAACAAGTTTATAATTATCACAATAAAACAACCGTTTAAAATTATGTTTTTATTATTATCATTAATTCTGATGGAATTGTTAACAGTGAGCGTGACTAATGTATATTTTATTTTTTCCTTTGATTTTTAAAACGAAAATTATGACTTTGTTCGTTAAACGAAAAATATTTTCGTTTTTTAATTCAATTAAATAGTAATTTAGCTAAGAATTAATAATTTTTATTAATAGTTTTATTATTTTTAGTAATTTTAGAAAGAAACTCAATGACTTTCATTTATTTGCATGGCCAGAAAGTCCACATAAGATATAATAAGAATATAATATAATAAGAATATATAAACTATTAGCTTCTTATTGTTATTAGAATATTTAATTAAATATATATATTAATAAATATTAGCTTCTTATTGTTATTAGAATGTTCCAAACATACAATTTTCATACAAGTCCGTACCTAATCTTTTACTATTGTGGAATTCCATGTATCAGTATTAGTGGTACATTATTTTATATTAATTTTTTATTGCTCCATCTCATCTTGCACAGTACTATATTTCAGTCAGTCAAGTCACATTCCAGTCACGTGATTTCTTGACACTTTCCGTGATATTTCTTATTTCAAAGATATGTTTTTATTACTTTCAATTTATTTGTGTTCATTTTTATGTACATACAAAAGCAAATGCCGAACAACTGTTTTCAATTTATTCGGCAATTATTTCTACTTGGGTGTCTGAAGACTTAACCATCTAGAAAATTACTCATGAATGTGTACGGAAGTCAATGCACGTCCATGTTTTCATTGACACTGAAATGTTACCACACTGACACAGCACGGATGTGTTAATTGACTTAATTCAACTTTTATATTAATAAGAAACTTTTATTTTTTTCACTTTTTAATTATCTTGTATTTTCCTAATATATTATACAATTATATTAATAAATGAATAAAGAAACTATATTTTATAGAACAGCCATCAAAATCAAAATAAATTTATTCATCCGTAACAAAATATAACTAAATACATATCGGATAATGTGAATTAATGCTTAAATTATGAAATGCTTGCACACTATAGAAAGCCTGTTGTGCTAGGTGTTCCTTTAGTTTTGATCTAAATATATTATAAGAGTTGTTGGTGGGGGTAAACGGGATCTTATTATGAATGTGGACTTTTACTGCAGATCGTTAGATTGGTCTTAGCTAGTCTTATTTGTTGGAAACGTCGCGTTTTATAATCGTGAAAATCTTTATTTTTATGCAAGTTTTATTTTTGAAGGTGTACTAAAGACACTACTTCTAGCACATAAAGACATGGGAGTGTCAATACTTTATTATTTGCATGAAGTTGTAATACCGATTCCCTCATCTTTCAGTTGCCCTTATGACTCGTTTTTGGGCCTTAAATAGGGCTTCGATTTATGGAGCCATACCCCATACTGCAATGCCATACATCAATCTTGACTGAACATCTGCATAGTAGAGTGTAAATAAGGTCTATTTTGTTACGAAATTATGTTGGCTAATTCTTTTACTAAGGTTTCTGTGTTTATGTTCCATTTTAGGGTATCTTGTAAATAAACCCCAAGAAAGTTGATTTGGTTAGTTCTAGCTAATTCTGTATCGCCGATTTTTAGTTTAATAGTTTAAATGTATTTTGTTTTATCTTTGTTTAGCAGTAAATTGTTAGCGAAAAACCATTTGTGTATTGTACTGGGGAGTTTGTTTGCCTGTGTTTCGTTTTCTTCCGATGTTTTGTAATAGATAATGAAGCTGGAGTTATCTGCGTACAAAGTGCAGTGTTTCCCTTCTATGTACTTGGTAATATCTGCTATATATAGTGAAACTAGGGTTGGAGAGAGTACACTGCCTTGTGGTACTACAATATTTGTAGTTACCAGGGAAAATTGTCCATTCTCATAAGTTATAAATGATTCAAGCCATTTCGGTGCTTTACCTCTTATTTTTGTCTTAAAATAATTGTCCTAATAATTGTCTTGTTTAGCTTGTTTAACTTGTTTAGCAGCAGATTGTATTTTATGCTGAAACTTTTATGCGGAAACCATGTTGTGCGCTCGGTATCAATTGGTATTTGTTAATGAATGGCATTAGTTTATTCAGTATGCTACATTCTAAAAGTTTTGATATAACAGATACATGTCTTGAAAACCGAAGGGAACTCTTCAGTGGTAAATGATAGATTGACTATATGCGTTATAGGGACTAGAAGTTCATTCGTGAATTTTTTTAGGAGTTTAGGCCATTTCAATATCGTTGTGTTCCTCTAGTAAATATGTATGTGTATTATAAAGTATGTGGTTATCTGAGATCTGTGTTGGTGTTATCTTTGTTATCGACTGTGTTTGGTGTCGTCTTTAAAAAAGTGCGTTAAATATTGATGCTACTTTATTAGGATCCACTTTTTCTTTAGAAGTTGTTTTGTTGGGTAACTCATTTAATATTTTCCATAAGGTATTTATTTTGTCGTTTTGTGTACCATTTTGTTATAGAAATCCCGTTTCGTCGAATTTAAAAGCTTGTAGTGTTTGTACTTTCCTTGTAAGTAGTGTTTGCGTAGAACATGGAATTTTTCTGGCAGAATTTATAAATCGTTAATATATCTCTTTATTATAGTAGTAACCCACGATTTGTTATTGACTCCCTTTTTCACTTTCCTAAGGGGAAAGCATGTATTAAAGTGATATTTTAATATTTCTATAAATGCAATCGTTTTGTTATTTACACATTCCTTTCTGTATATATCCATCCAGTTCTCTGCTGCCAGTGCCATTGCAAATTTTCTTTTATTGCTAGCGGAATAATTTCTGGTGATGTGATATTTTGGACATATTTTTTTATCTGCGTTGCTGTCTATCTGTAGACTTAGCATTCTGTTATCGGATAGCATTGTATCTATTACTGTAGTGGAAACAGTATTTCTACTTTTCACAAAAATGGTATCTATGATAAGTAAATAAGAAAATGAGCCTACTACACGAATAACAAGCAAAACAAGGTCTCAATGTTTTGCTTGTTATTCGTGTAGGCTCATTTACTTCTTTTTCAAGACCATATGCTTTCATTAGGTCTTGTAGAGTGCATTTCTCTGGCGAGTGTTCGTTAAAATCTATGTTAAAATCACCGGATAATATGCAGTCTGTTTGGTATTTGTTATTGGCATTTAGTGTCTCTTCTAATACAGTTATAAATGTGTTAAAGGATCCCACCGGTGGTCTGTATAAAATAATGATACCTCATATGTGGGGTCATGCCGTAAGTCATAGTCCAAGTGGCGTTTTTGCCACAGTCTAGATACATTATTAGATAGATAGCTATCATCACAAAAGTAGACAAATAGACAGACAAGATAATAAAGATATAACAGGGGTTATTAATCCGGACAGATTTCGTTTAATATTTGAAACCATAGAATAGTGGATAGGTACAAAAAACTATATAGATAAAACTAGAGAAACTATACAAGGTGGGCCATTGAAAACGAAACAGAGGATTTTTCGGATATTTAAAGATGGTTTCTCAAAAAACGCTCGGACACGTCAATTTTGTTTATGAGGGGGACACCTTCTACAAGAAAATTTGTAGCCAAATCACGTTCCGAATATATATATATATATATATATATATATATATATATATATATATATATATAAATATATATATATATATATATAAATATAAATATATATATATATATATATATATATATATATATATATATATATATATATATATATATATATATTTCTGATGAGGAAACGTAGTTGTTCGAATTTGTGCTTCTTTAGTTCCTCTCGGGTTGACTATTTCTCCAAGATATTTAAACTTTCACCTTGCCATACTTCGTTTTAATCGTTCGTTTTCGTTTTATTTTCTTTATCATTCTATAGTTCTTTACATTGTTATCATTCTATAGTTCTTTACATTGGTCATAATTTCTGTTTTGGCAAAGGAGATCTGGAGGCCTGTTTTCTCCGCTGTTTCATTTAACTAGTTAATCTGATTAATTGTGTCTTTCTCCGATTTCGTCAAGAAGGCTCGATCGAATGCTAGGCAATGGATTTTGAAGTTTGTTTTTTCTGTTCCAATTTTTGCACACGACTTTTAATGCTCCTACAATGTTTTCATTACCTTATCTAAGACCACGTTAAATAGAATTGGTGACAGGCGATCTCCTTGTCGTAGACCCGTTTTTATCTGGAAAGGTTCGCTAACTACCCCTTGGAATTTGGATTTTGAAACGGTGTTGCTTAACGTTAGCCTAATTCAGTTAATGGTATTTTGGTCTACTTGGTATTCTTGGAGTGTGTTAAAACAGTTTCAGGGTCTACTGAGTCGTATACCTCCTGAAAGTCGATAAATGAAACAAACAAGTCCATTTTTGCAGTAGTAGAATTTCAATACCATTTTGAAGCTCAGAATTTGCTCTATAGGTACATAATCTGTTCCTCCTAAAGCCCCCATGGTACTTGCCGAGTTTACAATCGATTTGTGGCTCCAATCTACTTGGCAGTTACTTGGTAAATATTTTATAAGTGAGAGATAGAAGGGCAATTCGCCTGTAGCTACTGACCTCTGCTCTTTCACCTTTCTTGTGTAACGGGTGAATTAGAGCCACTAGCCAGGTCGAAAACTCGTCCAGGATAACTTCGTCCATCCAAACCTTTTGAAGTAGTTTGGTTGTTTGTGAAATACATTCTTCGCACACAAGCTTCCAAAGTTCTGCTATAACGTCATCTTCTCCAAATGCTTTATTGTTTTTGAGCTCGCGGATAGCTTTCCTAATTTCTTCTTCATCCTGCGGTAGAGAGTCTGGGTTTTTGTGGTGTATTGGTGTAGAGTAGTTTCTCCTGTAGGTTTACCACAAATTTATAGCTGTTGAAAGTATTCTGCTAGTATTGATAACCCACAGCCAGTGTACCATTGGAGCGTTTAAAGTTGAGACTGGGTGCTGTGTACCCCTTTACTTTTCTTTTGAAAGCTTTGTAAAAGTGTTGTGTGTTGTTTTACGGAAAATAGTTTTCTGTTTCTGAAATCTGCTCGTTCATATATCTCCGCCTACATTTCCTTAATGTTGGGTTATGATCTGTTCCTCCTAAAGTCCCCATGGTACTCGCCGAGTTTGCAATCGATTTTTGGCTCCAATCTACTTCTACTACTGACCTCTGCTCTTTCACCTTTATTGTGTAACGGGTGAATTAGAGCCACTAGCCACTCATCCGGGATAAATACGTGCATCCAAACCTCATGAAATAGTTTTTTTTTTTAGTTTGGTCCAATGTGGATACCGGGTATTAACTCTTCAAACTGCGGCCTAGTGGCCTTTTGCATTTTGCCCACATTTTTCACTCATAGGCCCAGAAACCTAGATGTTATTATAAATTTGCGCTAATTAATTATACATTTGTCTTCTGGTACAAATGCGGCCGACACTGGGGATAGAACTCGGGACCTCTAGACTTGTTAGTTAGCGCTCTAACACGAGTGTCACCACAACACCACTCGTGCCGACTGAAATAAGTTAATTCTTGGTTGTTTGTGAAATACATTCTTCGTCCACAAGCTTCCATAGGTCTGCTATAACGCTATCTTCTCCAAATGCTTTATTGTTTTTGAGCTCGCGGATTGTCTTCCTAATTTCTTCTTCATCCGGCGGCAGAGTCTGGGTTTTGTGCTGTTTTAGTGAGGAGTAGTTTCCCTGTTGGTTTACCACAAGTTAATAGCTGTTGAAAGTATTCTGGTAGCATTTTACAGTTTTCCCTGTTACCCACAGCCAGTGTACTACTAAAGCGTGTATATGGAGACTGGATGCTGTGTACCCCTTTACTTGTCTTTTGAAAGCTTTGTAAAAGAGTTGTGTGTAAAGCTTTCTAAAAGAGTTGTGTCTAGAAACAGTTTTCCGTTTCTGAAATCTGCTTGTTCCTGTATCTCCGCCTACATTTCCTTAATGTTTGGTTCTTGATATTTTGAGGGCATCTAAATTTTCCTGAGTTTTGTTAGAATACCACATATTCTATTTTGAGAGCTTCTCAATAATTGCGTGATCACACTGTTCATTCCAATATGCAAGCTTCTTTCGGAAGTTGAGCGGTGCGTGCAATTTCTTACATTATTTTACATTTAAACTCCTCCCTCATTTCATTCATGTTTGTGAGAGGTAGTGATCTGAAGATACTTTCAACGTTTTTTTCACTCTCACATTTTCATTCTCTCTGCTACATATTCTCGGTATAATTACATGATCAATCTTGAAATGAAATGGGATTGAAATACTATATTAAATAATACAAACAAATATGACACACGAGCCTATACAGTGATTCTCACAAACTTTACTTTATGGCATAATTGACATTCATGAAACTGCTTGTTGCTTCAGCAAACAATTATTTTGTGATTAGAAAATGATTTTAATATAAATCTAATTTGAGCGCAAATTAATGAGTTCACATGTCTAAATACACAAGAAACGAAGCAAAGCTTGTACATAGAAGATTAGAAGAACACTAAATTGACAAGACTAGGCAGACAAACCTAAACAGGCAAAACTAGACAGACAAAAGTAGAAGTGTTAGCAGATAAACTGGAATATATAAGTAAGGACTGAAATAATTCGATAGGTACATAAAATTAGTTAAGATATCACTAAACCGCGAATACTTGTAGAAAGAGAACTTCAAAGACTTAATTCGATGGATTGGACTAGAATTCAGTGGTTCCCAAACTATTTTGGTAGTGGAACCCCCAAATTTGCCAATGATCGTGGAACCTTACATATTTTTTAAACAACGACTTTTCAAAATATGTAATTATTTTAGTATTTCAGATTTTATTGAAATAAACAAAACTCAAAAAAAAAACAATTCATGTTATTGTTAGAAATAATTTACAAAAATATAAAACATAAATTAAAATAAATGAAAAAACTTGAATGTGAAGGATGCACCTGCTTCTTTGATTAAATGAATCCATAAAAATTAGGCGTTATGTTTAATAACTGAATTCGCGTATTTTTGTCGCAACATGCTTCGAAAACCCAGCTTCACACATATAAGTGCTTGCAAACGGCAATAGAATTCGAAGAGCCTGTTTTGATAAGTTCGGATATTCTTAGAATACATCTGACCAAAATTTACCAAACTGTTCTAAGTTTGCCTTCGAATTGTGTATCCGAACTCAATTCAATCAAATTTTTAAATTCATAATGCATGGAATGAAATCCTTTTGGTTTTCCTTTTATTTTGAATGGAAAAAATCCACACGCTGTAATTATCTTCATTCTCTAGATTTGGAAAGTAATCACTGAGTAATTGCTGTAACCTAGACAGATGTGTTTTTATACCATCATAGATTTCCATATTTTTTGGAAACACGAGTTATTTTGCTCCACAGCTGAAATCCAACATTGTATTTTCCTTGAAAAGGCAACCAATTTATCTTTTGTCTGAAATATATTGACTTTTTTCCTTGCAGAGCCAAACATAATTTGTTCTATTTTCCAAATATATCAGCAAGGTATGCAAGTGTAGATAGTCATAAAACTAAATCTCTCTGACAATTCAAATTTATGACCAATAAACTACGCCAACAGTTCCCTTCGCAATTCAAATATTCGCACAAGCATTTTACCACCCAATAACCATCTAACTTCCATATGAAGACCATATTCCATATTGCACGAAGACCGTAGCATTAAACACTATTCTTATTTTTTTAATGAAATAAAATTTGTCACGCAGAACCCCCAATTTTTTTACGTAACCCCAGGGTTCCACGGAACACACTTTTGGAAAACACACACACTGGACTAGATAGACGGTACAAGAATAAATATGTAGGATGGGAGACAAAATAAGCAAACGACTATTTTAAACGACAAACGATTTTTTTTATATATTCTTGCTACACTGCCAGTTAGTGTAGTCACGGCAGAAATGTCCTTTCCCACTGTTAGGAGTCTTAAACTAGGCTTAGAGCTTCAATCGCCGAAGATCGACTAACTGGACCGTCATTTCTACTCCTTCACAAAATCATACCCATTCTAGTGGAGGAAGCCATTACTCGTTCCTCGAGACGACAAAAGAGAAAAATTGATTTTGTTATGTGAATAAAATTATTTTGACGTATAACAATAAAATACTATTTCTTTTTAATAAGATTTATTATTGTAATTCGATTAGCCTGTCCTAATTAGACCTCGACTATATAACCCCCTGACTTGAAAACTGGATCCGCACTTGTCTATGCAGAATTTTATAAAATTATAGAAACGTTATATAAATATAAATACGTAATATAAAATTATAAAAAAGTATAGAAAAGTTTTTCGAATTACAAATTTTACTTTCATTATTTGAATGACTCTCTATTATTTTCGACCCGCATTGCCATTCATTGTTGAACACTAAAATGATTTGCTTTTTAAACATTTCAAAACTATTATATTTCATATTAACATAAAACGTAGACTTATTCTCAATTTTAAAAGTTTCCTGCAATATGTAAAATACAGCTATTTACCGAAAAAATTAGAATTATTTTGTATCTAGATTAACAATCTGAATTGCGAACCACTCAATTTCATAGTATTATTGGAATAATTTAAGAACGTTTCCAAACTTTATCTATTGAGTCTCTGGTGTATTTTCAACATACCTACAATTGGTGTTATGTCATGTAAGTAGGTTCTAATTCTTTGGAAAGCGTTTTACATCGACGACAGCATGTTCATTATATGCGTTTAGGTTTGAAAAGGCGATACGTTTTGCAAAACGGAGCCCATTAGAGTAGCACTCTAGTCATAGATCAGCTGCAACAATGTGTTCTCCTTTTCCAGAAATGGAAACACTACGACAATGGAATCAATTACTTTCAAGCCGTTTTCGTTTATTTTTTGCTTTGTTTAGCTTTTTATATTCATAGCTGCGTTTGTGACTAAATTAGGCAGACTGCGTTTGTGACTAAATTTCATTAGCTTACTCTAATTTCTTTATTTATTCGATTATAGTTTCCTAATATGTTTTGTGTAACATCAATAAAAACTAATTGTGTTTTGCTTTGATAATCCTTATTTACTTCAAGTGGAACTAAAAAAAAAAAAATTCTTCCAACTAGTTTCGGCTTTTTTACATTTAAATTAAAAATTAGCCATCTTCAGGGAGTATATAGGATAAAATGTTGTTACTTGAAAATAAAATAAAAACACGGCTTATTTATTGTCTATTCAGTTTTTATTAAGAATCATAAAGTATTATTTATTAAGTATCAACATTTTATCAAAAACATCAAAACTCAAAAAAAAGGCACCTATCCTCCAACAACATACAAGAAAAGAGGAAGAATAAACTGCGTATGGGAGATCCTACTGAATAATATAAACCAGGCAGCGGAGGAGGCACATGGCAAAAGAACGGTCAACACAACGACAAACCACAAAAATAAAAAGTCATGGTTTACACCAGAGGTTAAGCTACTCGCCCAAGAAAAGAGGAAGTCCTACCTAACATACCAAGCGATAAGACCCCAAGGAACTATATCAAATATACAGAAACTAGAAACCGACTAAATAGCAGAATAAGAGAAATAAAAGGGGAGCACTGGGAAAACTTCAGTAGAGGAATGGAAAACGACTTCCACGGAGCCCAAAAGCGCATCTGGAAAATGCTCAGAGCAACAAAAAGGGAAGTCATTGAAACAGCTCAATAAAATATCATCTCGGCAGACAAGTGTATATTATAATATATTGGACCTGTGTAGTTATAATCTACTGGACCTGTAAAAAAACTAAGACCTGTTAAAAAACAAGGAGAAAGAACGATGACCCGCGTAACGACGGCGGCTATGCCGAGAAGAGGCAGAAGACATCGAGGATATAGCAAATCACGGTAGAGGAGGTCATATCAGAAATGAAACATCTGAAAAACGGCAAATGCTCAGGCCCGGATAACATTCCCAACGAACTGCTAAAATGTGGGGGAGCAGTGCTGGCTGAACAGTTTGCCAAACAATATACTGAGGGACTGAACAAAACCAGTGACCTGGAAAAACAGCATAACAATTCCATTATTCAAAAAGGGAAAAACCTCAGATCCTGTGAACTGCCGGGGAATATGTCTTCTAGATACATCCATGAAATTATTTACCCGTATACTGCAGCAACGCATTCTCATATATACCACTATAAGTGAAGTAAGCAAGGGTTGCGGAAAAACCGGTCGACAGTGGATGTAGTGTTCTTTGTCCGAGAGGTCTAGGAGAAGGCAATAGAATACAATAAACCAGCATATCTGGATGGATCTATGGTGCTTCATAGATTTTACAAAGGCGTGCGACAGAATAAAAGAAGAAAGTTCGAGGACGTTCTGAAGGACCTAGACCGCAGAGGAACACATCCAAGCATCATCGAGACAGCCAGATTGCTCAACACAAACAATACCACAGAAATAAGGACAAATTCAATAACAATAGAGAAAATAGAACAAAACACAGGAGTACGACAAGGCGACAGCCTCAGTCCATTACTCTTCAATATCATAATGGACCGAATAATAGAGCAAGTGCGTAAGGTAAACCATGAGTACTACATGGGAAAACAACAACTTAAGATTATCTGCTATGCTGACGATGCAACGCTATTCGCGGAAAAAGAAGACGGAGTATAATGGCTCTTACAGGCATTCAACAAAGAAGCTGCAAATGTTAATATGGAAATATCAACCACCAAAACAAAAAAAGCATGGTAATTGCCAGGGAACCATGAAGATGCAAGCTAGAACTAAACAACAAAATAATAGAACAGGTCCTCGAGATTAACTACCTGGGAACAACAATATCACCTTACGGTGATTTCAAGAATGTCGTACGAAACCAGATCAACAAGTCAGCTACAACAGCACGAAACTTGAAATCAACTATCTGGAAAAATGCATGCATATCAACTGCAACGAAAGTCAGAATATACAAAGCATGTGTATGATCCGCAATGACATACACAGCAGAAACACGAGCCGACACAGCCGAGACGAAAAGGATGGCGCGCACCAATGAAATGAGATTAATAAGAGCAATAACAGGAAACACACTCAAAGACTAAAGAAGAAGTAAAGAAATTCGGGGAGAATGCGAGACAGAAGACTTGGTGAGGCGGAAACGCGTGCGAAGGCGCTTCTGAAATGAACACATATCTAGGATAGAAGATCAGACTAGCAAAAAACCGCACGAGACGGAAAACCAGCATCATGTCGACCACCAGGATGACCACCAAAGAGATGGAAGGACAGCTGGTCGTCAGAATGTTAAGAGCATGTGCAATGAGGATGAAAAAAAACAACCCTTTAGGCTTCCGAAAAGAAGAACAGAAGAAGAAGATTTTATTCAATATTCTCCCTGAAGATGGATTTAATTTAAATATAATAAAGCCGAAACTGGTTGTAAGAAATATTTTTATTTTTATTCTATTGCACTTGAAGTAAATAAGAATTATTAAAGCAAAATACAATTAGTAACCTTCAAGATGGTCAAATCCACAAAAAATCAATAAAAACCGAATAGAATTGAACTGAAAAGCATTTGTTCGATAAATTCCTATATATCTATTATATTTTATTTCTTATTTAATAAAACAGGTACTTTTTTCGACTTTTCTACAAATGTAAATATTCAATTTTATTCTAAACTTTCTTACGATAACTATACATTTTGGACTTTTAACGTCAGACCTTAATCTTTTCCAGAACACCTGAATAAAAAAACAAATATTTTTATGTAAAACAAAATTACATTTATTGTTCCTGCTGCTCACGTAACATTATAATTATGTGAGCTTTATTTTGAAAGTGGTGTAAGTCAATTTTCAAAAATAAAAAAAAACTACTTCATATTTACAATTCCACTTTATCTTTTCATTTTGATGAAAACGGACATCAAACATATTTAAAATATTAGTGTTTTTGAATATACTTGGCAATAAGTCCTTCAAAATGAAAAGATAATGTAGGAATGTATATATAAAATTAGTTTTTTATTTTTGTAAATTGACATTCCCCCTTTCAAAATGCACAAAATGCAAAAGGCTTATATATTAAACCATATTATTATTCTATTATTTTGATATTAAATATAAATTAAGATATTTTTCTTACCACTTTCGGCAGTGACAACAAATGTTGTCGCCTATCTGATAATGTAATATAACGAAAAAATATATAAATCAAATAAATCATAACTGCAAAATAGAAAAAGGATCATATTTCAAACAGAGGTGGAATAAACAAATGAGATATGTATTACAGTATTTTCTGGGAATAATACTAATATAATCAGACATTCAGACTTAAATAGTATTTTCAAAAATGCTCCATATCCCACATCACGTATATGACTCAGACTCATGACTCTACTTCGTTATAGCATTGTCGATTCTGAAATCGTTTGTGAATACAATAACTCTCCAATTCATCTTTTTGCCACACATTGTTTATGAAATGTTCGAAGTTTATCTACACTACTCAAAACAATTATCGGGCCACTAATTGGTGCCTCCATAAAATTACATAAATTTACAAACGGGAAATTACATGCACATAAAATTAAGAACATCTGAAAGAGGGTCTATTTCATTGTTTTAATCAACACATATGAAAGTGTCAGCGTTATTACTTAAACGTACTTTTAAAGTACCCGTAATAATTAACAAAACCACCAAAACGAAATTAAATGAATTGTTAATGTAAACTTTTGTACTTTTATATATGTGATTGTGCCCCTATAGCACGAATAATGGCATTACACCGTCTTGGCATAACTTCGAAAAAGTCTTCGAAGGTCTTATTTTGGCAAAGTGTCCCATTATCCAATAAGAGCCGCCGTTAACTGCTGGATGCTCTGAGGAGGATGCGAGCGACCGCGAACACGTCTGTCGAGCATATCACAAATATGCTGTATGAGATTTAAATTAGAACGCAGGTCAACCATTGTCTCAATTTTCAGTTCTTGTCGGAAGTCTAAAGTGATTCGCGCAATATGTTGTCTTGTGATATCCTGCATTAACAAATAATTTGGACCAATTCCAAATACCACAGTGACAACATGTTCTCCTAACATAATGTAAACATTGGGATTACCGTTAAGGTTTCTTGGTATTACAATACGGTCGATTCTACTGTCGACACTAATCCCACCTCAAACCATAACAAATCCAAATTTTTCAACTTCCTGGACAGTAGCAGCTGCATTGCGTTCTCCTGGGCGAATGTAAACACGTACTCGGTCATAGCAACGAGTAATACGTAACCCTGATTCTTCCGTGAAGAGCACAGACTTCCATTTTCGAAGTTGCCCTGCGACATGTGCACGAGCAAAATTTATCCTTGCTGTTCTTGCGGTTTTTTTGACCTCAAATTTGATTCCCTCAACCTGTTCCTAATTGTATCATGTAATACAGTGACCCCACGCGTCGTCCTGAAGGAAATTGAGAGGTCTTTTGCCTTAGAAATCCAATTTCCAAGACTAGAAATCAGTTCAAAATCAGTTCATGTTAATTATTACGGATTTTCCGGAAGTATACGATGCTGACAATTCCCTATGTGTCAATTAAAACAATTAAATGGATACATTTTTTTGCTTCTAATTTCCCGTTTGAATTTTATGGAGGTACAAATTAGTCATCCGCTAATTGTTTTGAGCAGTGTATTATGGTGGCTAAATTATACGATTCTTCATTTTCCAAAAAAATAAATCTTTCATTAAGAGCCAATATTAATATCAGCCGCCATAAGTTTCGATAAATTACCTCTGGCAAAAGACTGACCGTCTGTGTAATGTTTTGTAGACTGTTAATTAACGGAAGAGCGTCGGATAATACAGCTGCGATTTTCTCGATTGATTTTGTAACCTCTTTACAATAGCGTAAAATGTTCACCATCGCATTCATCATTATACATTCTTCTATTGTGACTTCTACGTTGCACTTTATACCAGTCAAAGAAGCTCGCATCGAAACTCGTTGCTCCAGCAATCGCCTTAACGCTTGCAGTGTTGAGTCCCATCACGTAAATACATCTTATATAAGTACATGATTCGAAACGTTATGAGCTTGCTTTTTCTTTAAAATTTAACTGCTGCTCGTGGAATTATTAAAATGATCAATGATAGACCGTGCTTTAGTAATCATGACATTTGCCTCAACCTCTTTTAATGGCTATCTTTAATTACCAATCATAGTGAGTGAGCCAAACATTTGATAGACATTATTTTTGCGGTGTTATCGATAAGTATAGCTCGAACTCTATCCTGTATATTCAAATACTGAAAAGCGTTCTTTATATTACATGATATGTTGGTTCCTGAGAGCTGAAGACTCTCGAATGTTATTACCTAAAGCTTGTACTCGAAGTTAGCATTTATCCCATGAGCTGTTGTAGCGGCAACGGGTCTTTCCGAAGAAGGCTTTACAAAGAAATTAGTTTCTGTAATATTAACTGTTGCTGTAATACCCAAACAAATCCTAAAAATATTTTGTCTGTTTTATTATAGGGTTAATACTGTAATCACCCGAACGGTTTTACAGAAATATTTTCGTGGAATATTGTACAACAGGGTCATTACAGTAATCGTTGAACAAATGCTAAAAGATTTACTATTTGTGCCCATAATTATGAGAGTGGTCTAAGTCAAAATTAAAAAAAAAAATAGTTTATCAGTTATTTCGCACAGCATAAATTTAAACTAAATCTATTCAATGTAATTTTTACGATATCGTCAATAATGAACCATTAGGTAGTGGTTGTAATTTCAAAAATATATGGAATTCATTTAGTGTTAATAATGTGGTGTGAAATAACTGATAAACTCATTTTTTTTAATTTTGACTTAGACCACTTTCGTAATTATGGGCACATTTATGTTTTATGTTAGGATTGATTATAATCTTCAAAAGATTTCTAAAATATTTAATATTTGTGTTTTATGATTTAAGAAAGATTAGTTTGCGACAGCAGAGAAGAAAAACAATCCCCAATAAAACGGGTCCAGATACCTGAAGGACCATATAGAAACGCTCACCACCGAAACACAGTCAGTTAACCGGCAAAGTTCGATATAGCAGTTCACCGAGTTCATTTCAACAAGTTCATCAAGTTCAGTTCACCGGAACAGTTCACCCAAGCCGCAGTCACGCCAATAACTTTATAGTAGGTTGCAGCTCCGCGAATCCGTTGTTATATTGTTATAGTGTTATTGAATGTCATTTAATTATTCTAAATATATTTCCTCTTATTACAAAACATGAGGTAAAATTTATTCCTAACACCTATCACCCACACTGTTATTAATAAAATCATTAAATTGCGAAGAAGAATCAATTGTCCATATGTTGTCGTTATCACAATATATAACAACTATTTTACCAGTTTTAGTTCTCCCTCGCTGTGATATTTCTGTTATAACTTTTTCCGTAATGTAGAAACGAGATACCATTTTGTAAGTCGGGCATAGCTTCTTTAATAATCGTTGATAGTCCACCTATCAGACTAAGTTGAATTCTCCATATCGATACATATTTGCTCAGCAATGGTATGACTTATTTATTTGCGCTAGTATTTTAATCTAATAATATATAAAATAATCTTTAATCGATCATCTCTGTTAGAGTAGCTTGTCTCTTAGGTGTGGGCCACTGTTATCATTCCTTGTTGTCTTCGGCACTGAAGCGATGTCCAATTCACCCTGATAGTATCTATTCATGTGGTTCGATGTGTTATAATATTTGAACTGGTTTCACGAACACATTTTCTTTACAATACATATCTAGATGATGCTTTAGAATTTTCAGATGGGAATTCTTTAAAGTTCCATGCCGAACTTTTTTGTTTCGATGTTGATATAAATATTGATTAACTTTTGTTTTATACCACATTTAGGATAGCAGCTATATCCGTATTTAGAGCAAGAAATGCTAAGCCACTAGCGGAATAAAATTATAATACGCGGGGATTCCCCGTGCGTAGATAAATTGTGCCGCGTTTACGTTTAAGAACTAAGCGCGGGGATTGCGTGTTTAAAAGATGTATGTTTATAGCGCGGAATTCAAAATATATGGGTTTATAGCAAACTAATAAGGCCGATTCCGATATATCGGAAAACCAACTATATCGCCGATGTATCATTATCGATATCGTTATCGGATGTATCCCTGATTATAATACTAACAATTTTTGTACACAAAACAATGTCATTTGGTCAAATTTTGAGTATTTGAGGATGACACGCGTGCCACTTGTTTGTATTCATCGCTTTAGATTTGCTTCTATAATATGTTTTTCAGTTAAACTTGTATGTCTAAATTTTTTTTTATACATCGGTTCTATAACGCTCTCCGACGTCTTCCGATTTCCATCTTCCATCTTCCTCGGTCCATCCACAGTCCATCTTAAATTTCCCTATCTTTCAGTTCGCCGTCTATGCCCCCTCGCCAACTTCTTTTTGGTCTACCCCGTCTTCTTCTGCCAATAGGTTGCCAGTTCATCATTTGTTTTGAGATTCTCTGTTCAGGAATTCGTTGCACATGACCGTACCATATAAGTTGTTTATCCCTAATATCATATGTGATTGTGTGTGTAATCCCCATTATCTCTCTGATGCGCTCGTTCGTTATTCGTTCCGTTCCCTATCTTCCGCCCGCTCTTCTCCAGAAGTCCAATTTCGTCGCTCTCAGTGTCTGTTCTGCTCTGATTTTCAGGGGCCATATTTCCGAGCTGTATGTTGTGATGCTTTTGATTATGGTGTTGTATATTCTTTTTTTGTTTTCCTTTGTGATATTCTTCCCATGTTGTTTCTTTCCTTTATTGCTGTGTCCATTGCACCGTCTCGTGAAATAGTTACCTCTAGATATTTGTATTGTTTGCAATGTTTAATGACCTTTTCGTCTTCCACTTCCATATCCTGCTGTTCCCCCCCTATACACATGCACTCGGTGTTTCTTATATTCATTTCTAATCCCCATTTCCCGTATTCTTCGATGAGTTTTCGTGTCATATAATTGAGATCGTCATAGTCCTGGCCGATTACCACCTGGTCATCCGCGAAGCATAGCGTGTAAAGTAGCATATTGTCAGTGATGGGTATCCCCACGTTTCTACATTTGTTTTTCCAAGTTCTTAGGGCTGCTTCTAAATATACCTTAAATAATGTTGGTGACAGACAGCAGCCCTGTTTCAATCCCTTCGTTACTATGAATCCAGGTGTGACCTTTTTACCGATTTTTATTTTTGTTATGGGTTCGTTGTATAGTGTCTGGACCGCTCTAATTAATCCGATGTTTATGTTGGTTCTCTCTAATATTTCCCAAAGCCTTTCTAATGGAACACTGTCATATGCTTTCTGTAGATCCACGAAAAGTAGATGTACTTCTTGATTTCGTGCCATCTTCTTCTCTATTAACTGTGTTAGGGTATTAACTATTAACTGTGTAAGGGAGAAGAGATGGTCTATCGTAGATCTCCCAGCTCTGAAACCTGCCTGTTCTTCTGCTTCCATTGTTTGGTATTTCAGTTCCATTCTGTTCTTTAGTATTTTCCCATATACTCTGCTCAAAGAGCTCGTAACTAATATTCCGCGATAGTTTTCGCATTTCGTTTTTTTCCCTATTTTTATGTATGGCTGTTATATATGACACTCGCCATTCCCTTGGTGTTTTTAGTGTGTTGATACACTTTTGGAATAGTGTTCTGAGTTGATTATATAGTTCTTTTGTACCATACTTTAATAGTTCCCCTGGGATTTCTCCTGCAGCTTTCCTATTTTTTAGTGGTTTGCATGCTTTTACTATTTCTTTATATTCTATTCTTATTGGTGATGCTACGACGTTAATATTCTGGTTGTTTGTGTCTTCCCGATTCTTGAATTCTTGCCGATGCTTCGTTAGTAGTCCTTTGAAGTATTCTGCCCAATCTTGCTGTTTTATAGTTGTTATAATATCTTTATTCTTGGTGTTTCTTATGTTTTTTATTATTTTCCAGCTCTCGGAGCTTCTGCTTCCCCCTAAGTACATATTTACTCTTTGACAGTTTCTTTCCCAGAATTCGTTTTTCCTTCTACATATTTGTTTCCTCACTTTTGCTTGGGCTACTTTGTATTCTTGTTTATCTTCGTCTTTTTTTGAAATTAAGTATTTATGATGTTTTATTCGCTTTTGCTCTATGTTGTTTTCGATTTCTTCATCCCACCAATATGGCTTTTTTTCGTTATTCGCTTATATAGTACTACCGCTTCCAAAGCCGCTTCGTGGATTGCCTTTTTAATGTATTCATATTGTTGCTCTACATCATAGAATTCATTTTGTTCCAATTTATTATCCAGTCTATTTTGGTATAATTTGTTTACGCTTTCTTCCTCCAGGAGCGCTATGTTGCATTTTATCTCTTTAAGGTTTTCTGTACAGTCATCTTCTTTACTTTGTGGTGTGTCTCTTTTCCTTGTTGGGAATATCATTTGCCCCAGCACTAGGTAGTGGTCGCTACCGCATGTTGCGCCCCTGTAGACTCTTACATCTTGGGTTCTTATTTGTTTCTTGTTTTAGCATTATGTAATCGATTATTGATTTGAGGTTTTTTGTTTCTTGTGTCCACGTGTACTTGTGTATTGATTTATGTTGGTAAAATCCGTTTAGTATTTTGAGCTTGTTTTGACTACACAGGTTTATAAGTCTTTCTCCGTTGTTGTTAATTACTTCTCCGTACTGTCCTACTACCTTATCCAAATCTCTTTGTCCTATTCTGCTATTGAAGTCTCCGAGGATTATGATCTCACGCGATCCCCCAATTTTTCCAATTTCTTGATTCAGTTGTTTGAAGAATTCATCTTTAGTTGCTACTACTGCATCATCATTGATAGCATATATTCCCATAACAGTGATTCTGTATCCCCTTATACACATGTTTACTTTGATTATTCTCTCACTTGTTGCTTCCCATGTTGTTATTTATTTTCTAAGTTTTTTGTGTATCATTATGGATACCCCTTGTTGTGCTCGTTTCGCTTTTGGGACGCCGCTATAGAAATGGTCATATTTTCCTAAGTTTTCCGATCCTTGTCCCTTCTTCTTCGTCTCGGTAAGTACAGCTATATCTATATATCTACATATGTACACCTGTAGTGTTGCAAGTTCATTTATCACCTCGTTCAGTTTTGTTGCGAGTCCTTGCACGTTCCATGTTCTAATAATCCTTTTCCGTTTTCGTAAGTTTGTTCGTCTTCGTTCATCCGTCCAATTCCGAGGCTGGCCGCTTGGTTTTTTAACATTGTATGTTTTTTTCCGAGTATCGAGGAGTTAGCCCGATGCCTCAACCCCCATTTTGGAGGGCCATACATTATTGAATCACGGTGTCTAATGTCTAATGTCAACTCCCTATTGCGCACGTCTAATATATACCGAATAATATATAAGGGATTTAAAATAATTGTTTTGGCTTTATCTATTCAATATACTATAATTAAAAAATATCTCAAAAATACATTTATAATAAAATCTATCATTCCGTTATATTCTTTACCGTCCTTCAATAATGATGCTAAGAAAGTACGTGTGCATGAACCGTATATAAAATTGCTTTAATAAAATATATATAAAATTGTTTGAAAAGATAACATAGGGCCATATAGGAATTTTTATTGCGGAGTATAATTTTTTACGTTCAAAATTACAGTAGAGCAAACCGGAGCAGCTGGACGAAACCTTAAACCATTTCTTCCTTTTTATATTTTCATTAAACGTAACACGCAGTTTATATGGACAAGACCAAATATATGGTGCTGGCTAGGACCGGAGCAAGGGCAGAAATAGGATACCGTCTATTTCTTAGTTTTGTACAGTTTGAAATGGCCAACCAGTTCAAAGCAGTCAACCCGCATACAACTAGCGAATCGTTCCCTGTATAGTCTACAACCAATATTCAGCCGCAAAAACCAGTCGCGCAGAACCAAGCTATAGGAATATACAAAACACTAATTAGGCCAGTAGTTACTTATAGCAGCGAGACTTGGATCCTTACAAATGCACACGAACTGCAAATGAACCGCTTCGAACGGAAAGTACTACGTAATATTTCTGGAGAAGTAAATGCAAACCTGAAGTGGAGGATCTTAATGAACCATGAACCACCACAGATTTTCAATGACCAGTGAGACAGATTTGATAGCGATAGCAATTAAATGTGGTAGGTTACGATATGCAGGACACATAAACAGATTGGAGGACACTAGGCAAACAGTAGGCAAACCGAAAACAAGGTGCATTGACAGCATGCAGGAAGACGCGATAGCAATCGGGTTTGCAAATTGAAAAGTCTCTGCAAGAAACCGATGAATATGGGCAACCCTCATTGAAAGGAATTTCAAAGCTCTAGACGGGCCATAACGGCAATAACAAGATCACGCAGTTTAAGTTATAAAGACAAATTTACCATAGTAATTACAGAAAATCAAATAAACTTATAAGAAGGACGAGATATAGACTGAATATATAAATATATTTAACTTGTTCGTAGCTCTATAATATTAAGTCTTATTGAGACTACAAAACAAATTTCATGTTGAAACAACTACTTCCATTGCCTTGCTAATACCACGCATGATATTGAATTTTACAACAGATATTTGCATGCTATTACCGGCCCCAGGCCACTTTCGTGACACTAAACGAATACTAGATAAATAACATAGTTTTAAGGTCATATCTTTCTATTTAACTTAAGTGAATGAGGTAACTGATGACGCGTTTCGAGATTTATCTCTTATCAGTGCAGCTTGGCTGTTTTTAATTATAAATTGGAATACACTTATTTGAACGCCTCGTGCATAACTTAACAGGTTAATGATTTAAATGATAATTGATGAAACCATACTAATTATAGATAATCATATAAACTTATTAAAGGAAATAATATTAACATATTAAAGAAATATCCAGCGTGATATTAGCAACGGAAGTAGTTGTTTCAACATGAGATTTGTTTTGTAGTCTTAATAAGACTTAATATTATAGAGCTACGAACAGCTTAAATATATTTTTATATTCAGGCTATATTTCGTCCTTGAAAAAGTTCATATAAAGACATATTTAGACTAAATGCATTTATAATACAAAAAAAAACTCTTCACGCATGTGTTGATTAAATAATATAGAATTTACATTTTATTATTAGTTTAACACTTCTTGAATTAAATAAATAAGCGAATCAAATTATTTTGAATTCTAACTTTATTGTAGATATACGCGTTTACATGTTTAACGTAACATAGTTACTGGCGTAGCTGGCTGTAATATACAATTTTGAATAAATTGTTGATTGTAGAATTCGAATTAATAAAACATACCGAGGTACATTCTTACATAAAATTATTTTAATGTCGCTGAGAGACTCTTTGTGATTTGTTGTAAAATAATATGACCTGTCAACCCGTTATTGCAAAAAAAAAATAATGTTTGTAGCTTGTAATAAATCACTATTCGAATAAAAATGATTAATGTGTGCATTAATTAATTTTACAAATTAATATTTACTTTTAGAAATTTCAAAAAAAACTACTTACATGACAAAATAGCAATATGACAACAATATCATATCAAGCGACAAATATGGATGGATAAAGTAGGTATATTGAACGACAAGTGTATAATTTCCAATCAAACGAAATTTGAATCAACAGTTCTATTCGTGACAGTGGATAAAAAGACTATTGTATCTAAGTTAGTATAAAGTAGATTTGGTTATATCCAGATAAATCTAAAAGAATTGATGATATTTAAGTTTCCATAAGATTTTTGTTTAGTCTAGTCACAAGTAAAAATGTTTTTTTAACTTTTAAAAAACCAAAAAGAAAGAAAAAAAACAAAAAAGAAAAGTAAAGTAGAGTGTCTCTTTGGACACTTCAAACCGAGGTGCGTGTCATAACCAATTGTCGAGCAACAGCTCGCTCGCTATGTATATTTTCGAATAGAACAAAAACTTGGGCGTCTTGTTGGGATGTAGATGCATTAAACTAACCCTCTAGAAAACCAATCAAATTATGAAAAACGAATAAAGTGCAAATTTGAATTGCAAAGGCAATAATTACAATATTTCACGAGTTTGTAATTCTCGCTATAACCAATAAATACGTTCGTTTTTGTTTTAAAAAGATAAGTAATCTTGATAAATTTAAACTTATATTAATGCATATGAAATTGTCTCTAAAATATCATTATTTTATCTCATAAATAGTTTCTAAAAAAAGTCGCATTTTTACAGTGGGACGATTTCTATACATGCATGCCTATTTTTCTGTTATAAGCTAATTTTGTTTTAGTTTTGATAATTTTGCTTTGCATTATGCCCAGTTTGGTGGACTGAAAGATATGCTTCTTGAATAGCTTTTTTTCCAGAATATTTATTTCGAGAATCGTTGAATCAATAAATTAACATTTGCTGTCATCAAAATATTTTTATTCACAGCACTGCGTAACTGAATAATTTAAATAAAGCTTGGTTTTATTTATTTACCTTGACCATGTGTTTTAGCAATCAAACTCTCTTCGTTTCGCAGTTAACTGTATTGCTTGGCCATTAAGAAGAATTACCATTTATAATATTCATGGCTAAATCGAATTGTTTATTTTGACTTTGAAATGTTGATTTTTAAAATAAAATATTATTAAACCACACCTTGTTGTATATATAAATATAAATTCGTGCCATATAATACGAAGGTGCTAATGTATTCGGAGGTTTAGGATTGGTCATTTGGTCCCCCGTATTTGTGTATGATGGCTTGCCGTTTATGTTGATTTAGTTACTTAGGACCTCAATTTTTAAAGAAATCTTACTGGTCGACCCAAGACAAAAGTCAACAAAATATGAAATAAAACAAATCAAAGAAAGAAGAAATATAAACGCTGGACTTTTTTTTATTCTAGCACGTATGTTTGCTTAAAAGAAAAACCGAATATACTCATAAAATTCTAATAATTTCAAGGTATACCTGAATATTTTATAAAAGGTAACTGACGAATAGACAAACATTAAATATGTGCATTGCAATATATCGTAAAATATCAATATTTGTACAATGCGGCGCCATACAAGTGTTTATAATATAAGAAGCTACAGGTTGTCTAGACACAAATCTCTTAAGTTGGGCATGCTGCGACAGACGTACCCCACGTCCATAATACTTGAAATAAATGCCTACTCTAAAACAAATAATTTAGAGTTAATGCATTAAAGTTTGTTATAAAATTTATGGTTTCTATCCAAAATCAATAAATTTATAATAAAACTAGCATTATGAATATAGTATTGTGCTTTATGCTTTATTATTACTTATTTTCTTATATTTTATGCTTATATCTTCATTTTGCTACTATCAAATTTAATAAAATTTATGTTATTTATAATTCTATCATTCTGCACAAAATATTTATGTTTTTATTACTATTACAAATATTTATATTTCAAGTGGTGCAAAAATCGGCATATTTTTATCACTTCTTAATATTTTGAAAATTGTAACTAATTTACATTTAATAAGCCACTACTGTAGATTCAATTTGTCAAAATCTCAAAATATACGGAATAAAAACACTTTAGATCTTGTCTTCAAAATTAAATATTTTGAAAATAAATGTGTACATTTCGTCAACAAGACTAATTGTAAGCAAGATTTCCTAGATATCTGTAGAAAAAATTTTATTTATACAAAATATAAAACAATTAATTAACACTAAATATATTTGGACTTGATCAGAAGACAACAAACATTATCAAACAAACACTCACGGAGACTAAATCCAAGGTGAAATAGCAGAACTAAGCACAGAATTTCAAATAGACACAGGAGTACGACAAGGCGATGGACTATCCGTGCGCTTGAGAAAGTTGTACAGGAATGGAGAATAGCTGATGCACCAACACACATACTGGGGCCAAAACTGAAAGGGGTAAAATTAGACTGCTTAGCTTTTGCTAAAAACCTAACCTAACCTAACCTAACCTAATTGCCCAAAATATCTCTGACGCGCAAAAGCAACTTGAACTATTACAAGAACAAGCAGCGAAAATTGGATTACAAATCTTGTTTGAAAAAACAATATTTATGACACATCAGAACCGCATCTAATGAACTTCAAATTGGCAATGACAAAATCTTTTGAGTAAAAGAATTTAAATATTTACGTGAATGGATTACAGCAAACTGTAACGAAGAGAAATCAATTGCATCAAGACTTCAGAAAATGGAAACTACTTTTCAGTCTACAAAAAATATGTACAATAAAAAGAGTCTCTCCTGGAACTGCAAAATCAGACACTACTCAACTGTAATCAAACCTGAAGCTCTCTATGCTTCATAGTCACTCAATATCCAACACAAAACACCAAATAGAAGTGAAAGAACGTAAAATAATGGGGAAAATCCTTGGGCCGAGAACAAAAAGTGGTGTATATTATCCAAAGCCTAACTCAGAAATATATAAAAAAATCCCAAAATCACAGACTCAATGCGAATGCGAAAAATCCAAATCATGGGACACATTTCATTGGACCCGAACAGACTGTCACATAAAATACATAGTTTCTTAAAAAGCAAGGCTACTAGACCAAATTGGTACAAAATCACAGAAAAAGAAATGAACGAATTAGGATCACCAAACTTACATGACCGGAATGAAATCAGGAAAATCACTCACACACGGGGTTTCGAGGAAAAAGAGAAGTCAGAGCAACGAAAACAGACCCAATCGTTGCGCATGAAGGAATACTGGGCTAGAAAGTGTTGATTTCGTGTGGTCCTAAGCGACCCATTCGCGAAGAAGAAGAAGAAAACAATTAATTCATCAATATTAAATAAACATTATTTACGTGAAAAATGTTTCCCATACGTCCTTAAAAAAGAATAATAGAACAGTATGTTTGGTTTTTAAAATCATTATTGTTTCATTATTTATTGTAATGAGTTAGTTAATAGTTGTAATTACTAGTTTGAAAATTTTTAAAATTGTTGGTTTGCAAAATTGTACACATTTTTGCCCTATAATTAAATTAAGAAAGAAATATTAACTGTAAATTGTTAATTGTTAGCAGCGGATACACCCTTATTTTTTTTCTATGAAGGCCGGGTCTATGCTCCATAACACCTATTTATAGATCATATTATCCTGCCTTCATCTTATTTTCCAATTTTTCTTCTAAATATAATATAATTTTAGAAAATGCGATTTTTGTGATAATTCATAATTTCGTAGATTTTGAGACATATTTAATTTTATTTATTTTATTTTAGTTTTATTTTTCATGCGTTTCCTAAAGATTGTAACTTATAACAAATATTATAATTATGTATAGTAAATAGAATAATATATGTTCCTTTTAATTTATTATTTTATCTTCAAAATGTTTATCTTGATATGAAACATAAACCATCAATTTAAGATAAAAAGGGTGCTAAAAATACGTTAAATTAATATAAGAAAAGAATATTTGTTGTAAAATGTTATATTTAAGATATGTTATTTCATTTTTACTAGTATTAATTAATTCCTTAATAAACTTGCGCACTGTAAACTTTTGATTTCAACTATTTTATTTAGAAACTATTTATGGGATAAAACAAAGAAATAGGGTATGCCGTTTGAAAAACAATTTAATATGCTTTATATATTAGTTTAATTTTGTTCAAATTAATTTTGGTTCCTTATGTTTAACATAGTGAAATTAACCCATGAAACAAATTAACTTTTTTTTATTACAAAAAGAAATATTGTTATTGACAATCATCTAATAACATCCCTCACACGATTATTATAGATCAAATCAAATTCGCTATTGTGTCTTGTGGGAACGCCAATCTTCTTCTACTGCAACAATAAGCTCTGGGATCGAGGTTGGGGCACAAAGCCTAGCTTGAATTCTTAGTTTAAGCTAATCCTATAAATGTTCTATAGGATTTAGGTCCGGACTGCATGCTGGCCACTCCATAACCTGAAAACCGATTTCTGTAATGTAATCTAGCACGATTCTTGCGGTGTGCGACTTCGAATTTTTATGCATAAAGGTTAATTCTGCTCCAATGTAGTCGACGCAAGGTACTACATGAACTGCTACAACCTCGTCGATGTACCGTTAAAACCCCTCTCCCGTGACCACGGGCGCCCCTAATGATGAAACCAGGGTCGGTTGGTGTTCCCATAGAAATTGCATCCCAGATCATGCAGGAACCATCTGCTCTGCAATGTACCATTCTGCAAATCGCTCTCTTGCTCCCGGTTACAAATTTCTTCTTCGGTCGTTACCATAAAGGCATATTCTGGTTTCCTCTGAGAACAGAACAGATAAATAATCCCTTGCAAAGCGCAGGCGTGCTTAACGATGAGCTGGGGTAAGTTTCTGACAAACTAAAGATGTCTCCTTCAAGGATTGACTATTTTTTAGTTACTTTTCTGCAGTCTTCGTCTTACTGTCCACTGACTAACCGTCTTCGTATTCTAGCATTCTCTTATACTCTTCGTATTTTAGGAGCAGATTTAGGATAAGATTTTTTAATGATGTTGACACAATAAAGCGGTCATCCCAAGCCGCTGCAAATTTCCTTTTGCCTGTACCAGGTCGTATGATAAGATCCAGTGTCTCCATAACGTTGGAAAACTCTTTGAACCGCGGCGCGTATCATATGCTGTTGTCGAGCAAATTAAACTGGCTAAATCTATTTTCGAACACAAACTTGTGCGGCATTTTGCGGTGTAGTATGCATTAAACTAACACTCTTGGAAACTAATAAAATTATGGAAAACGAATAATGTACAAATTTCAGTTGCAACGGTAATAATTAAAATCTTTCATAAATTTGTTATTCTCGTTACAACCACCACATAAATACGTTCGTTTTTGTTTTATAAACGATGAAGAAGCATTCTTCATAAATTCAAACACATATTAAATTACCTTTATACGGCATATTCCTCCATTTCATATTATAAATATTTTCTAAATAAAATAGTTAAAGTCAAAAGTTTACAGTGAGCTGATTTATATGCACGTAATTTTATTAAAAAATATTCAAGCGCTTATCGAAAATACTTCAGTTACTTTCAAACAAAGTAATTTGTTTTTGTCTATTTCAAGAAATATATTTTTATTTGAATTTTACCTTTTTGCCAAATGAGATTTAATTAACTGAATCGCTAAAACAAACGCTAAAATTTTTCAGGTTTGCAGTTTAAGCACATATGTATTTATAATAACTGGTGATAGTTGTGAAGGTTATTAAGCTAAATAAAGAAAGAAATTGCTATTTTTCTATGAAAATTTATATATAATTCACTATTAGGGGTCGTCCAAATAAAACGTGATGTTTTTAGTCACTTTTTAACACCCCCTTCCCCTTTGTGATACGTGGTGACGTTTTAGGTAAACCCCCCCTACCCGAAATCACGTGTATTTTTTTGGTACAATGTATCTAAAAAATGTAAATAAAAAAAAAATCTGTTGCAGATTGTTTCTGACTGGCATAAAAGTAATAAAGGAAAGGTGAATATGAATGAAAAGTAAAAATGAAACATGTGAAAAATATATATTTTAAACTGGTATATGAATATTAGGGTGGTTATTTAAAGCGGTTCCAAATAAAAATCCTGCCAAGTTATAGTTCTTAATATTAATAATAACATTAACCCGGCCCCCACGACAGTCAAGTTCAAACAGTAAAATTTTAAATGGAAATAACATTTCATGGGGAAATTTCTTTTCTTTCTTTGAAATTTCTAGGGCATTGACAAATAATACGATCCTAATTAACCATATATATTTTTGAAAAAAACTTGTAGGTTTTTTCCCTTCTTATACTCTGCAAATACGTCTATATACAGATCTCCTAGTTTATACATCGTTTTGAGGCAAAACATACGCGGCACCAAATTCGATTCGTGTGAAGTTGGCCCCCGATTTTTTGAAAAATTGAACTTTTTTTAATTGGAGTTCTGGCAACATGTCGAATAGCTCTAAAGTTCTTGCTTGAAAATTGCAATAGTTCCGGGGAATCTCGGGCAGCAATTGAGAAAAACAACTGGCCCCCAGCCAACTTGACGCAGCCCCCTTTTTTCAGGAAAAATTTCTGATGTAATATTTCAGTTCTTTATATAGAGTTCTAGAGTTCCCAATCGATAATGCATATAGTTCCACTTTCTTTTTGTCGAATTTTGTTACTGTTGCTACAGCAGATAAACAAAAAATGCTTATTAGACATTTTTGTAAAATCAATATCTATAAATTTATTTATAAAAACCTTTCGACGAAGATAAAAAAAAAATACAAGAGTTCTGACAGGAGTTCTTAGTAGCCCCCGGAGAGTTCCGAAAAAATAACCCACACAATTTTCTTGTCAAACCAATATTAAAGAAGTTATAAGCAAAAACGAGGCGTTAAATTTTTGAAAATTACAAAATTCCAAAAAACCTTTTTTATGCGTTCTGTTAACAGTTCTAGGTCGCCCCTCAGGAGTTGAGACAGAACTAATCTATTTTATAATGTCCATGTCGGAGCAATATTAAAGAAATTATAAGCAAAAATGCGGCGCTAAGTTTTTCGAACATTTTTTATTTTCTCGATTAAAACACTAAACTAACCAAATTTGCATGCTTTCTTATTAATTACATCAATTTCAATGGAATATTTTATGTACAAACGAGCCTAAAACTATTTAAAAAACCGAAATATAATTAGGACATTTGATTTGAAAAGTCTCACCTTCTATAAGAATGCAACAATATTACCATGGAAACGAACAAACCGTCGATTAAATTTATATTGACATATCCGATAGTTCGCTTCGAATTGGTTTTATTAAAGTCGAATTATGGATTCTGCAACGGAAAATCAGTAGAAAAAATTGCATTTACTACTCGATATGAAAGCGTTCTTTTTTTGGTTCGGTGTGATTGCTAACTCGCTGGCGCTCGTGGGTAAACTCTCACCTCACCAAACAAACGCCACTTTCATCTCTCGTTGTAAAATATACTGTTTTCCAGGAGTTCTGTTAAGAGTTCTGGTTAACCCCCCGCGAGTTCTGAACAAATAACCTATACAATTGCTTTGTCCAACCATTATTAAAGAAGTTATAAGCAAAAAAAGGCGCTAAATTTTAAAAAATGAATTAATTTCTAAAAAAAAATTTGTTCACGAGTTCTTTTAAGAGTTCTGGGAAGCCCCACGATAATTTGCTGGCCAACTTCACGCGAATATGTATTCGGCGTCAAAATCACAGGCTTCTACCCCACATTAGAGCCTCACGTGATTAATGAACGATCCCTTATGTATTGTTAATATTTGTATCCTTATATTTGTATAATTTGTGATTTTATTTGGTATTTTGTCTTAAGTCGAACACAAGATATTTGGAGGAAACGTTTGAATTAATACTACTTTAAAAAATACGGGAAGGAAATTTATAATGGCAAAACTTTGAAAGTCGAAATTCAACGTGGAAAGGTGAAATCGAACATGGAAAGACGAATTTGAAGTTAAAACCATTTATATTAGAAAATTCACACCCAAAATACCACCTATTTCAATATGTTAGAAATATTTCAGAACAAATATTTTAGATTAAGATTGAATTGAGTTAGGCACTTAATGGACTATCCAATGCATTGCCAATTATATCAGTTAGCATTCTGCAAACCTACAAGTCAACCACATCATAAATCATTAGAACCTCAAAACAAGGAGGAGCGATCTCAGAAGCTCACTTCAAAGAATTGAATATATTTTACTTACCTCAAATCAGTCTTTCTCTTTTTGGAAAGAACTTCAGTTCTTTTTTGTCTATTCTATTTCCAATATTGATCAATGGCTACAATTTCTTGTTCCTTGGCTAGGAAATAGAATTGTAAACCGTTGAAATAATTTGTCGGATCTGTTAAACTGCTTCAAACAGATGAAGTGTCAAGTCCAAGTATACCTTTATCACCTTTCATATATCAATGTTAACACACAATCTTGTCTTCTTTGGCTTGCAGCTTGAAATGAAAGCTATTTAAATAAATGACTTGCTGGATTTGTTAAAATGTAAGCAGATTAAAGGTATCATGTTCGAGAATATTTTTCAATCAATAAATTTTTAAATAACTGAAATTCACTTTTTTCGCCAAAAGCCAAAAAAGTTTTTTGAAGCCAAAAAAAGTGTACTTGGTCACACGTTTTACTTCCTTTACAATGAGTTCATATGGTCCCATCTTCTTCTTCTGTCGGCACTACGGTCTATGTAGAACCTTGGCTTGCTCAATTACTTCCCTCCATTCCTCTCTTTCTAGAGCCTTTCTCCTCCAACTTCTTTTCATTTCTCTTAGGTCATTTTCCACATCATCGCTCCATCTTTTTCTGGGTCGGCCTCGCTTCCGCGTCCGCTCTGGTTTTTTGTCAAATGCCATTTTTGGACCGCGATTATTTTTCATTCCTATTACGTGTCCCAACCATTTCAATCGTTGGGACTTTACTGTGGCAACTATATCTGGGTCTTCATATAGGGTTCTTAACTCATGATTCATTCGTATCCTCCATTCCCGTCCTTCTTGTACTGGTCCGTATACTCGTCTTAATATTTTTGTTTCAAAGATACACAGGTTTTTTTCGTCTTCTTGGTTTAGAACCCACGTTTCGCTTGCATATGTTACTACTGGTTTTATTATTGTTTTATATATTCTCTTTTTGACATTTCTTGATATATTCCTTGATTGGAATATCATTTTTAGAGCATAGTAGCTTCTATTTCCTGATGAGATTCTTGTTTTCATTTCTTCGCTTGTTTCATTGTCTATTGTGATTGTGCTTGCTAGGTATTTCAATTTGTGTGCTTCTTCGAAATTGTGATTATTTATTCTTATATTCGTCTGTTCTCTTCTCATGTCTCTCGTCATCAGCATGTACTTGGTTTTTTCGACATTTATCTTTAATCCAGCCTTTCTTGCTTCTTTTTCTAATTCGCAATAAGCCGTCTTTAGGGCTTGTTTTTGTATTTTGTATTGTTTTGATATTGGCAGGTTCTGTTATAAATATTCCCTCCTAGATTTGTATCTTTTGAAACGAGGTCCCAATATGGAGGATGACTAGATAGAATTCGGTAGAGTAAGATAAAAAAGGGGGGGGAAGGACTACCGGCAATTATGGTCCAAGTAGGCCTTTGATTACTAAACAACCGGGTATAACTGTACTCACCCCCTGATGAGATAATACAGATTAAACTTAGCCTAACGACTGACTGACTATGCGTTGACTCTTCGTTCCTCGACTTATTCGCGTGAACGGTGAATGCGGCCATGTGCTTCCCCAGTGACCTCGACGACGATAAGCGTGGTGGTGATAGGATGAGATGGAGTATAAACACAGTAATTCACTAATACTCGGGATATATATATATATAATCAATTGTAATATTTATTAATATCGCAAGCACAAATAGCATGTACAATATGGTACCCGTGCGGCGGTACAGCCTGTACCAAGATGCTCAGCCTTCTATTCGAGTGTAAAAAAATTGACAATTATTTACGCCAGATCGATTCGACAGGTCCGTCTCGACCCTGTCTCGGTGCTTCGTTTCCCGCTCCCCACCTTCACTCGATTATCCCTCCTCGGCGACTCGATTAGTACTGAATCGTGACGCGAGGAAGCCGCTAACCACGTTACACTTTCTTATACATCTTTCGAGTACTAGGTTAAATAACGTAGCAGACAGAGGGTCGCATTAGTATTAGTTATTAGGGCAGCCTCAGTCCCCTTTTCACTTCGAGCTGCTGTGACAGGTTCCCTCGGTTTCTCACTCTATTTTTTGTGTGTTGTACATTTTCGTTAGGTTAACTAGCTTTTCTGGGATTCCAAACTGTTTCATTGTTTGTTCTACATATTCTCTTTTTAATTTATTCACTTGTTGTTTAACTTCTTTCCTCGTTGGTGGCTCTACGTTTATGTGTGGGCCGTAGTACGCAGTATCTTTATTGTCGTCATCTTCTTCTGCTTCCGCTTCTTCTTCACTGTCATTAGCCTCTAGTAATTCCTCAAAATATTCTTTCCATCTTGCACTTATACTTTCCTCGTGTGCTACTAATTCACCTGCTTTGTTTTTACATATGTTTGTTCTTGCTTGATATTGTTCTTTTTCTTCTTTCACTTTTTGGTACAATACTCGCACATTGGTTTCTGTATTCTTGTTCTAGTTCTTCTACTCTCTTATTTTCGTAGGCTCTTTTATTCGCTCTGCACAGGTTTTGGGAATGTCATATGGTGCCATCAGAGCTTTCAATTCCCTGCAGATTGATTCACTTCTTTCGCCTTCAGTAGCTATGTTTTCGATAAAGTCAATAGGTTTTTGAATTTCTGTAAAACTTTAAAGAAAAATAGAAATTATTTTAGTGGCTTTATAGCGAATTTACGTAAATAGAAGGATTGCGGTATATACCGTATTTGTCGATGTATAACGCGCACACCAAAATCTAAACAACTTTTTTAAAACAGGCCTCTAGGTCTAATAAAAAAAAAAATATTATTCATTGCCATCATCACAAGAATCTGAGTTGGAGTCGGCATCATTAAATTCAACTAAAATCGGAATCGCTACTACGATTTTCACTTTTCCTCACGAACAACATGACATCTTCTGTGCGGTGCATTTCGTTGCTAATACCTTTTTGAACGAGTTTATTCACCCATCTATGTTTTGGAATAGTTTTCCTTTTAAAATATTAGAAGAGATGTCAGTTTTGTCTCGTCTGCAAAACAAGGCAGAGCAACAGTATAATGGGTCTTTTCATGTACTGTTATTTTAATGTTTACTGTCTCCACATCTTTTTCATCAAGTGTCCTGTTGGAAGGGACGTCACACGTTAATGGAACTTTGTCTATATTATGTTGCATGTCATAGTTTATATTTTCCTGACATCCATAACTAACGTTTAAAAAGCCTTTTATAAGTATGTTATCCTTGCCCTTACTCACATCCTTAATGAGTTTCTCCAATAATATCGTTGCAAAAACCTGGTGCTCCAAGAAGTGGAGTAAGATTTGTCATATTTTGCAAACCAGCAGAACTCATCAATAATCATTTTTGAATATACGTATTTACCAGATTATCTGTTGTAGAATTTGTTGTAAATTTTGTCTGTTTCAAGTTCAGGCTATTCCGATTTTTTTCCTCTTTAATTTCTTTTGTCTCGATTCATAATTTGCAAATTGTCTTCTTGCTTTACCCTTAATTGCACTTTCAGTTAGTGGAGAACAGAATTTCTTTGGTACAGCACGAATAATAAATACAAATAAAGACAAATCTACAAAGCTTCGTCTGCATATTTAACAACTTTTAATTATTACCCGGTAGTAAATTACGTTCGTTTTGTAGACATTTTGTTAAGACGTGAAATAAAATCCTATCGATGTTTTTTCGTGCAAATAGACACAACTTTCGGCGTCAAACAATACGCGCCGCGCCGTATTGTGCCAATGGCATTAATGTGACCGGGCACGACGCTTGTGTTGGTGTATTTAAACTAAAAAGGAACCCATTATACACTGGCAAATACGGTAATTATTATATATTATATTGTCAAATAGAATTTTCGTCATATGTATTTTAAACAAAGGATTTATAAATTTTCCGCATCTCTACAAATTATTATTAATTTTTAAGTATACAGATAAACATTTTCAGAATTCTCTTTCTATAATTATAGTTTACTAAATAAGTTTTTGCATTAGATCGTGCAAAATCTTAGTTTTTCCTTAAGCAAACGGTAATTATAATAAACGGCACTAAGGAAACTTTTTGTTGAAAGTGTAGGCTTTTATTGGCAGGGCGACAAAATATATGACTTTCCTAAAAAGGCCGACCTGTATTTAAGTTTATGTACCTGGTTTATAACCTACCATTATATACTCTTGAGCACAATGAGATCTTTTTTGTGCATTTTTGGAAAGTGCTAGTGTGAAATTTGAAACTGCACTTTTTTCATTGTGTAATTATTACCTAGGCTAGAGACACGCGCTAAGTATTTATCTCGAACAAAATATCTTAAACATTACTTTAATTACGGTTTCTAGTTGTTCGAACGTCCCTTTTCGCTGGACTCAAATTACTTTTAATTTTGAAAATTACTATTTCGACCTAGATGTAAATACTACCATTTATAATGGAAAAAAAAATCAGAAGAATTAAAAAAATATTATGTTTAAATATTTAGGAGTACTTCATTTATATATGTATATATATATATATATATATATATATATAAATATATATATATATATATATATATATATATATATACATATACATAGAATATGAATTAACATTGTAACTATTCATCTCTTTATATAATATACTCTTTGAAATACGCTTTGAAAATGCAGCTATAGATTGTAGATTGTAAATTTCGGTATTACCTTGCATGCGTGACCTGTGATAGATCTATTGTAACCCACAGTCTAATCGCTGGTATACTTGCCCATTTAAAGCGCCTTCTCTAGTCTAGATTTCTTAAAGAAATTTAGAATCTGTGTGAGATTGAAGGATTACAAATCCTCCTAGTTCAAGCAGTGGGCTCCAAGGTATATGTGCCACTTAGGGACCAGTGCTTCGCAGTCTCTGAGCAGATATATTGGGGTGTTTCAATTTGCTCATTGTGGTATGTTGAGGATTCGACACTCCAATTGGCTGTACTGCTACACATTGCTGTATAGTTTTTCTCGTAATGGTTTTTGCATACCATTTCGTCCTTTGGTATTTCCTACCAGCAAGATCCCTGGCAGCGAGGCTGTACCCTATTAAGTCTCTGCTTCCAATTATTTTACTTCTGTCTATTTTTTCCTTGCTGAACTTTACAATCACCGTTCAACGGAGTCAGACCGAGCAGTTCCATTGCTGAAGTCGGGCATGTCCCCATCGCCACCGTGATGCAGACACATGCCAGTCTTTGCCAGACATGCCAGAATCTTCTCAAGCTGCTACTTTATAGAGAACAACTTGGTTCTACTTCGCAGGTCTCACTACAATGGTGCAAATCCATCGCAGGATTATGGGGTAACAACCTCACGTTTTCCCTGCAAGATTTCTGAACACCATTAGAGTGTGTTTGGATTTTCCTACCCCTTCGTCAGCGTGCCTGTTCTATAGCAGTTTTGTATCTAGTGTTATTCCCAGATATTTTACCTCCAGATCCTGGCTTCCCATCTAACAATATAGACTGTAGGCAGTTATGTCTTCTCTTATTAGTATTTGACACCATCTATTAGTTACTTAGGGGCCTCTCTATACCATTTAACAGAGTATTCCTCCAAATTTCACTCTACCTATGATCATCAGCGCACCCTTAACATTTAATAGGTCGTTTATCCTAGCCAGTAATTCATCAACTTCCAGGCTCCACATCAGTGGTGATAACACGCACCCCTGTGGGCATCCTCGAATTGTGTAGATCCTCATGTTGCCTTTTCAGAAATGACTTCAAATGGTTGAGTGGTGTCTTTTTCCCCACCTTAGATACCACTTTAGCCCTTCTCCATAGCTCCGGTATGTATCCGAGCGAAAGAAAAATGGAGCTCTCTAATGCGTAAATCTTCTTCTTCTATTACTTCTTGGAGATCTGTCGATCTGTTAATTCTGGAGCCGCCTCTGCATCTTTTCATGAGAGGTAGATTACCAACTATCTCTCCATCTTTTAGGTGGTCTCCCGGGAGGTCTTGAGCCGGGCGGGTTGTTTTCTAAGACTATTTTAAGACTATTTTTCTACAGACGGAAGTCTGTTCTCGTCCATCTGTCTTACATGGTTGTACCACTGCCTCTTACGTTCTCTTCTCCATATCACAATGTCTTCTATTTTGCATTGTTCTCTGATATCTGTTTCTTACTCTGTCTTACTCTATCTCTTCTCCACTATTGTTCTCAGTGTTCATTTCGGCCACTTGGCATGTGTTTCGTCTTGTTGGTGTCTTCGCGGGCTTCTGTATCGTACGTCATGATCGGTCTGATACAAGTCTTGTAGATTCAAATTTTGCTATCTTTGCGCATGTACGGCTTTGCCCAGACTATATCTCGTAGGCATCCTGATAGTGCGGATGCTTTGATAATCTGGCTTCTCAGGTCTTTAACTGGGTCGTGGGTGCTGGATATGCCTATGCCCAGGCATCTTAATTGCATCACCTGTTCTATGGGATTGTAATGCATAAATGTGGAACTTAAATCCACCTAAACGTGGAATGTGGAAGAAGTTACGTGTCCATCGCGAGAAGGAGAAAAGTGATTAAGATCTTTGAATTTTATTTTGAAGTAGAAAACTAAAACTATATACAGAAACCGCGAAGAAGCATGGATGGCAATGGATACAATTGCAATTGGTTGTGCCGATAATAAATAAGCTTTTAGTTCGATAAATAATATCGTTACAACGAACAAAACATCTATGACAATAAAACAGATTATTTACAATTTCCATCTAATGACAATCTCTTTAAATGGAAAATCTTGGAAGCCATTTAACCATGAATGCAATATCCTTAATTGGCTAAGAAATCTCCTAGAAGAATAATTGCGTAAATAAGAAATGTCCTAGCAGACCTAGGAAACCACAGGACTTAGAGGTGGAAGGAAATAATCTACTGTAGCTTTTCCCATAATTAATTTCACATTCTCTTATTTATTGTCGATTTTTTTACATAAAATGAAATTTATAATGTTTAATTAACATACAACTTCGATTTTAACAAAGAGAGTTCCAGCCCTGTGTTAAAATTTTCATAGCTCATTGCTGGTTGTAAATGTGGTAGATGGGTGCTCCTGTGAATATAATTCAATCAGTCTATTTTTGAGGAAACTTTTAATAACAGGTAATAGACAGTGAGGAATATCACTAAAGAACATCTTGACCGGCAGTCACTGTTGTTACAATGTCATTGTTGTTACAGTATCACTGGCATTGTAAATGTCATTTGTTTTGTTGTTAATCCAAGGAAGAGGGATTTTTGTTTTGTTCGTAAGAGGACTGGATTAATGCGAAATTTATACTTTGGAATGTGGTTCATTACGTATTTTCATAATCTGGATTAAAGGATGCGTTCAAGGACTTTGAGAATAGCGAAGGAATTATTTTATGGTAATCGCATGGATAATTTTTTTGGACAGGTTTTGCTATGTTAACAAGCGTGCCAATCGATATTCAGACAATTTTTAGGGTTCCGTACCGAAAACGGAACCCTTATAGGATCACTTTGTTTTCCGTCTGTCTGTCTGTCTGTCAAGACCATTTTTCTCAGGAACGCGTAGAGGTAACAAGTTGAAATTTGTATCAAATACTCGGGTCTGCGGTCTCTTTCAGTTGTAAAAAATCAAACTTGTAAGTCAACGAGATCAAAAGATATGACCGTTTATGTAGCATATTTTGCGATTTCACAAGGGAATCAAAACCTATAGGGTACTTGCCGTTAACCTAGAATCATGAAATTTGGCAAGAAGCGGTGTCTTACAGCACATGTAAAGGGAAAAATCTGAAAACCGAAAATATGTAGTTTAATTACAAGAAAAATGCGAATCTACTATTAAAAACTTATGAAAATACACTAATGTATTGCGTGGTATTGTCAGGCACCAGAAGCATAGGGGTTGCATACAGTTAGGTCCTCCTAAAGATACCTTACTTACAAGTTTGTACGGAACCCTCGGTGCGCGAGTCACAACTCGCACTTGGCCGGTTTTTTTTTTTAGTTGAAATTTTGGTAATTTTAACTTTGGCAATGAAACAGTAGGTGCCTTCGGAGAGGTTTTTGGTAACAATATCCGAAACTAGTGAAGAATTTTGACCCTGTGGCGTCAATGATATATCGAGATTGCATTGGTTGGGTGAGTCTATTGGTGAAAATGCCTACTTAATCTGAACAACTAAAACGAAACCATGACAGAAGAGGATTGCTCTATAAGTATTGTCCGGAATTTGTAATGGTGGTTCATATTTGAATATCTTTTATTCGAGGCTAGTTAGTATTTCTCTATTTTTTCAACATCCACTGCTACAAAACTCCATTTGTAAGTACGTTTAAGTACGTATTATATGTAAATACAAGGTGACACAGAATAACGAGATTTTTTTAAATGCAGCAATGTAATGGCGGCCATAAGCAGGTGGCAGCACTGCGGGACAGTGACCTTGAGTAAGTATACCCCTTGAAATTTTAGTAACCATCCATCAGTAGAACGGGCAACAGCGTGCGTTAGCCATAAAAATGTTCTATAATTATAGTGGTAGTTTGCAAGCTGAGCAGATAGAATTCACAAAACACGCGATGATCATTTCATGAAATCATCGGATCTCATTTTTTTGAAAATGAACAACTGATTACAGTAACTTTTAATGCGAATTGTTACGTCAAGATGTTAAAATCATTCGTTACATTTAAATTAAGAAATTTTCCTCACTTTCAAGAAACCTGGTTTTAAAGGGATGGGACTGCACGGCCATCAATGGACGCTGTGCCAGAATTGTTCGGTAACCGTGTGATCCTAAGATTTGATAATGTTCCCTGGTCCCCTAGACCTGTGGTGCTCAAACTATTTTCATTTGTGAACCAACATTTTCTGTAAAATTTTATCGCAACCCCTGGATAGAAGTAACGGAAACATTGTAATTCCCAGACAGTTCTACCAATATCTCCACAAAATTTGAAACAAATCCTAAAATTAGTTTTTGAGGAAAATAAGTTTGATAATGTCAATGTTTATAAATTTTATTTCCAAGGCGGAGTTTTCAAAAATTTCTAAAATAAACATTAAAATATTGTGAAAATTTGCTAAATATTTCGAAACAGTTATGCCAACAACTACACAAAATTTGAAATAAATTCCCAAATTCGTTTTTGAGAAAATTAAGTTTGAGTATCTATTTATACCTCTGTTTAGTTGGCAGGACGAACGAGGAAAAAAAATATCCGCGACGGCACATAAAAATCCGCTTTTTATCCGCAAACGATTGTAAAAAAAATCCCGCTCTTCCCATTTCCCGGGAAAATGAGGTCCAGCTGACTTAACAGAAAGTTAGTGGGACCCACTCTGAGGAAATAAATTCACCGAAATTATCCGCTTTTTATCTGCAAATGAATGCCTCGAGAAAAAAAAATTCCGCGCTTTTCATTTCCCGGAAAAATTTGTGAAAGATTTTGTTTTAGCGCAGCCGAATCTCGATATAAGCGTCTCCTGCTTTCTTTATTATTTCTATTGGTCCGTTCAAAGGCGCATATGCGGCGAAATGCTAGGGCCTTTTAAAGAAGCGAGCGGCATGCTAGCTCCTTTCAAAGGTGCACGCCGCATTTTAAGACACTTTCAAAGACGCAAGCGGCATGTTAAGTCTTTTTAAATATGAAATGTTCTTGGTTGCTTTCCTTCCACCAACGGTGGGGTGAGAGCGTGAGAGGGCAGTTGTAGTTAGTGAAGGTATTGTATTCGGGCACGCATGCTATACCAATTCTTACTGCTGATGAATGGCTCGACTTGAAAAAGTATATTGCAATACTAAAGCCATTTGAAGAAATTACAAAGGAGGTAAGTGGTGCTACTGTAACAATTGCATCGGTGATCCCGTTAATCAATACACTTAAAAACACATAAGTAAAGAAGAGACTACTGAGAACTTTAAAGTAATGATTACCAAAATGATATCAATGTCCGATTTCAGAACATTCAAAAGTAATAAATTATATTTAATAGCTGCTGCCTATCTAGATGCACGATACAAGCTCAAGTTTTACAGTGAAAATATGAAGGAACGGGTACAGTCAGAGATTCTATGGATACTTAGCTGTTCAAAAACTTCTCATAATGAAGGTCCTTCTTCACATAAGGGATCACAGAATGAGCTACCAACAACAAGCTCCAGCAACCATTCATACATTCTATCTAGTCTAGCTGAAATATTAATCGTAAGTGACGAAAGAGCAAAATATATATTGTAGTGATGAAGTGCACAATCAATCCGTGGTTAAAAAGACTTTACTAAATGAAAACAATAGAGCGAAGAGGTTTTGACACTCATTGAAGATCTACTTTTATGGTGAAAAATGCAAACAAACCAAGTACCATTGCTTTAGTAATGTAGTTGGACAGTAACTCTCTCCACCTCCTGGAAGTGTACCGAGTGAGCAGCTTTTCAGTACAGCTGGGTTAATTTATGACACCTTAAGAAATAGACTATCTGATGATAAAGCTGCAAAATTGCTTTTTGTTAAATATAATTTACATTTGCTCAGCTTTGACTATATATAAAACAGACAATATATAAAGAACAACAATAACCACGACACAAGTTTTTTGTTCGAGAAGCGAATATCGAAACAAACGTACGTAGTTGTTTACTTTTTCACGTGCAAACTTGTCAATGAACAAAGAGGTAGGTTAGGCGAGAATCAAAGACGAACAAGGAATTTTTTTTCGCGGCATTCTTGAACAAAAAATCAAGGAGTCGGCAAAAATGGAAAAAAATCCATGGTTTTGTCCTTGAATGGAAAATCATCCGATGATATCGGAACCAATAAAAATTTATTTGGATAGAGAGAAAGGGAGCGCCGCAAAACACAAATCCGGAAAATACACTTTTCCACCGTGGAACCACCTAAAAATATTTATTTTAAGGAAAAAATTCACCTAAATTACCCGCTTTTTATCCAGAAAGAAATTGCAAAAAAAAAAATCACGAATTTTCCCGGGAAATGAAAAGCGCAGAAATTTTTTTTCTCGTGGAATTGGTTTGCGGATAAAAAGCGGATAATTCCGGTGCATTTATTTCCAGAAAATTATTAGTTTTAGCGGGACCCCATTTTCCCAGGAAATGGGAAGTGCGGGAACTTTTTTTTACAATCGTTTGCGGATAAAAAGCAGATTATTAGGTGCTGTCCTCGTTTATCCTGCCAACTCAACACAGGTACTATTTACTGCTACCCAATACTTACACACGAAAAGTCTAACATTTTGTTTGTATTCGACGCCCCAAAAAAATTCTCTATCAACCACTCGGAGGGTCACGAACCATGGTTTGCGCATCACTGCCCTAGATATCCAGTGTTCATTTGTGATTTTTTCTTATGGGGCTATCAAGAGTAAAGTGTACACGACTCGACGAAGAACTCTGGGTTATGAATTGAAACATAGAATTTGGGATGAAATTCACAGTATCCCAGATAAAATGCTGCAGCGGTCAATGAGGAATCTCAAAGGCAGATTTCTAGAATGCATTCGTACAGAAAGACGTAATTAAAAAAATATATAAATTCCAATTGTTTTTTAAATGGAAAATTTTAAGACTTCAATTATTATGAACAAAAAGTTTTTCTTCCATTACACTTGATTTTATTGAATTTTAAAAAGTTCCCGTTTTGTATGTATGCTTTTTATGTATTTTCATCCTTTATATTTCTAAACCAATAACAGATAAATAATGTTTTTTTTTAATATAAATATAATTTTGAACAAAATATATAGCCAAAATTTAAGCAAATAATAATAATATATTAATTTTTAAAGTAATTAATATAATGATATTAATATAATGATATTAAATACTAAAATATAATAAAATATAAAATATTAATTAAATAATATATAAAAATAATAAAATACCAATTAAATGATATTAAATTTTAAAGTTAATAGAAGGGACACCATTTCATTTATGTTCAATGAACATTAAATTTAACAAATTTCAGAACAGTTATAATATAATATAATATAATTTTGCACTGATTTTCTATAAAAAAAAGATGCCATCTTTATAATGAAAAATTATCTTAATGTACTTTTTTGCCATGACTAACCAAATATGAAATACAAATCTATTTAATCCTTTATTTTTTGCTACCAAACTATATTATTTGTTGCGGCTTTTGTGAAGTACAGCGCTTCTCTTTGAGGTAGATTCTTTCCCTTTAATTATCCTACAGGTAAAATAGAAAAAGAAAGAAACAAAAACCAAAAAACAATTAAAGATAACTATATTAAATACATTTGTTAGCAAACATCTTTTTTTATCAACTATTTAATTTGTTGAGGAATTTCCTTGATAAGATTATTATAATTGGCACAGGACGACAACAAAGGGTTACATTCCCAAATATCCGTAACAATTAAAATGAAACTATTTAGCTTTTTTTTCAGATTGAATTTGCCTTATAATTTGTGGCGGTAACTGTATTTTCTATTTTATTATCTCGGGAATGAGTACAGTTAGATTTAATTGCAACGAAGAAGAAATTTGTTTAGGAAATATTTCAGTAAGATAACAAATAATGAATCGTAAATGAACAGGATAAAGCTTTTTACTCCCTATTTCTTGCTAACGCTTTTTGTTGAAAATTACGACTTATAAAATATTTTAAAATTCCATCAACGATTCTCTTCACTTACAACCAAAACCGCAAAATTAACGCACCACATATTCATTTCGATTTATTTTAATTGTCGTCAATATTATCATATATTTTGAAAAACTTGTTAAGAATAGAACACATAAACAGAATTACTTCGATAATAATAATTTTGACTTAAATAATTGTGGAGATAAAATGAAAACAAAAAATATGGTTTATTTAACAAAATTATGTAAAATGATAATTATTGTTATACACACGAATACAGCTTCTTTTGAAATGTTTTTGGCTTATCAATAACTAGTGTTACTCTAGATGTAATTACAGCCTGACATCACCGTGGCACACTTTCAATTAGAGATCTAATCGTTTCTTGAGGGATATCTTTCCATACGCGAATAAGACTTTGTCGCTGTTCGTCTAAGCTATTAGGTGGTGGCTGTTGACTTCTAACCCGGCGCCCCGTTATGTCCCAAAGATGCTCTATTGGGTTCAGGTCTGGACTGCAGGCTGGTCACTCCAGGACTTGAATATTAACATAATTTAAATATTCAGTAACAATATGTGCCACATGTAGCCTAGCTTTATCCTGTCTAAGAACGAATCCATCCCGAATATTAGATGCAAAAGGTACCACAAAATGTTCTAAAATGTCTGTTGTGTATCGTTCAGAATGCAGACGTCCACCATCAACAATCAAAAGCTCTGTGCGAGCTATTGAAGATATTCCACCCCATATCACCACTAAGTTTCTCGTGTTGGCCAAGCATGAATGAACAAGCGGAATATCTTTCGTTTGGCCTTCTGTACACTATTGGGCGGCGATTAGAACTTACAAGGCAAAACCTTGACTCATCTGTAAATAATACCTGCTCCAAATCAGGGATTTCCCAATCCACATACCTCCTTGCAGAAACCATTTTGTTTCTTCGGTGGTCTACAGACAAATCTGGGACCAGTAGCTGCTACCCGAGGTCGAAAATTTGAAGCACGAAGTCTTCTTCTTATGGTATCTTGACTAACAGCAGTGCCATAAATCGCAGCAAGTTATATTTGGAGACTTCGTGCAGTAGTGAACGGTTCCCTCAGTATTCGAAGCATTAAAAATCGGTCCTCTACGGCATTAGTAGCTCGTGGTCTACTTTGACCAGGTCGTCTAGGGTGATCTTACTTCTCTATAAACCTCTGCCGAACAATACCGACCGGCGACCGTTGTATGAGACACTCCATATCTTCTACCAAGATCGCGATTTGTTAGTCCTTCATTGAACAAAGTTACAATTCCAACACATTCATCACGATTTAAATTCTGTGTAGCACATTGCATTGCTAGCAGATGTATTTTACAAATGACAATTATCGTATCTATTGATAAAACAAGTGAAAACCAATTTTAGAAGCGAGTTTTAATTATTTGAAACACATACTACTTATGAGAAGCTGCTATGACTTCGAGATTAAATAAAGAGGACAGCAAAAACCTACAAAAGGCGTAACAGTAAACATTATTATTATACTTGTATTTGATCAATCGGAAAACACCTATTATTTTTTCAAATAAATCAAAATGTATAATTGTTGTTATGTGTTAATTTTGCGGTTAAGTGTATATACAGACAAATGCTTAGGCGCTTTGCATGTATCGACACCTTGATAATGCATTATTTTTAAAATTGAGTGGATGTTTGGGTCGGGTATGCCATAAAAGAAGACTTCTTCCTAATAATGAGCAAGAATTGCTTGAATTAAGAATTTGCGTTGCTGTTGAAGAAAGTCCACATATTTCATCTAGAAATATTGATCGCAATGTTAATCTGTACCATTCTACAGCGGAAAATTTATTGAAAAAACATGGGCATAGATCTTATAAATTACATTTATCACATTTTAACATTTATCCGTACGACCAAATTAAACGCATGGAATTTTGTGAAGAGATGATTGAGAGGTCGAATCATGATGAAAACTTTTTAAATAACATTATTTACGGATGAATCCACGTTCCCTATCAATGGTCAATCAACGCAATCCCTCAGTCGCTCGTTGTTGGTCGAGAAATAATCCTCGCCTACATTACAACTGTCGCACGCAATATCCACAAAAATTGAACACGTAGAGTGTCATATTAGGCAATCACGTTGGCCCGTATTTCATCCAAGGAAATTTAAATGGTGAAAAATATCTTAATCTCTTTCGTAATCAAATAATACCTAGTTTAAGCCAAATACCGGGAATTAGACTAGACACGATTTGGTATCAACACGATAGTTGTCCGGCTCATAATACCTACTTTAGTAGTATGAGAATATTTTCAAGGTACTTTTCCGAATAGAATTATAGCTACAAATGGCAAAATGAAATGGCCATTCCACGTTCGCCAGATTTGTCACCCCTAGGTTTTTGTGTATGGGGTTACATTAAAGCATTTTGTGTATGGGATTACACAAAAATTTACGGTTTTGAGGAAAATAGAGCAGCTACCCTAAACGCAATACAGGGAAGAAATGAAGATGCTTTTACTACAATATCTCCTGAAATGCTTCACAGCGTAAGAACGGGATTTCATAGACGATTATTGTTCAGCAGGGTTATTTATTGTTCAGCTGGACAAGGAAATTTATTTCAAAATTTATTGTAAATAATTAGAATTAACAAAATTTGTTGTTAGTTATTTGTTGTGAATTAAATTGATGTTGTTTGTTTAACTTTGAACCACTAATAATTTGCGCTAAAAGTTAGAAAATTGTATGTATTAGTTCGAATAAAACCCAAGAGGACGTTTAGTTTAAAACCATAGCGGCCTCCTTAACCTTTTCGCTACGGGGTGCTTTTCTACAAGTCGTGCCCTGTGTACGGGGTGCTGAGGGTAGTGCAGATTCGTACGGTTCCCGTAGTTAGGTACTTACTCTTTGCGTTTAAACACGGTTTCCGCAGTTTGTAGTAGTTTTATTTGTTTCATTTTATTTTCTTAATAGGTAACCAAAATAATACCCAATTCAGTTCTTGGTGGGCTTAGCATACGTCCGGAATTATAAATTAAAGGCTGGACAGTCCTGGTTGATGCGGTTTTTAGGCTTGGATTTTTTGCGTACAATAAATAGATGTTTTTTTTTACAAAAAATAACTGGAAAAGTACAAAATTCGGTTTATTCATACAAAAATCGATTACTTCATCCAAAAAAAGGTTACTTCGTCCAAAATAAAAGGCTTGATTTTTTTTTTAATACAATAAATAGATGGTTTTTTACAAAAAATAGCTGGAAAAATACGGTAAAGATTCGGTTTATTCATACAAAATCCGATTACTTTCTCCAAAAACGGTTGCTTCGTCCAAAATAAAATATAAAGACTCAATAATCGATTTATTCTTACAAATAATAATGGTTTAGTACAATAATTGATGGAATTGTAAATAATAAAACAAATTCACCCAAAAAAGGTTTAACTGTACAAAAAAGGTTGATCCATCCAAAATTTGATTGATCTTTACAAACATTTTTTTGTATACAAAATTCAATTATTTCTTCCAATAAACGAATAAAATTTCCAAAAAAGCCTATCCTTGGATTAAATCATCACCAACCGTTGTGAAAGAAGAATTGAATGGTCAATCAATTTTTTACATCGGTCCAAACAGTCAAAAGATATCAGAAATCAATATTTCAGAGTACAAAACAAAGACAAACTGGAATACAACTGGAATGAAGAGTACAAATCATATCAAATTTAAATGTGGAAAGTGACTCTGAACATTAATAAATGGGAAGAAGCTTCCTGTTCATATATGTGATTTATGAAGTATTACATATGTAAGTACAGTATTGGAATAGGAATTCTCTTGAAACTATACAAAGTTCCATTGACACATAAATAAATTCAATTGGGACAGAAGCGAATACGTGAACGACCTTCAAAAACTAAGCCAGCGTTAGTTCGTCAATGAAGTTAAAATACAAAATATATAAAAATTTAACCAACACATAATAAATAACACATATTACATATTTAATAAATTTATTTAAGAAGTAGTTTTCAGGAATTAATATTGTTATATACTCGCATTGGCCAGTATCGCTTCTTCTCATCAACCTTTCAACTGTTGCTTCGGGTGTTTCGCCCTCGCCAGGTCCATCAAGTATGCCCATGCGTGTCTCAAACGACACAGTCTCAAGTGTCCTCTTCAGCACTCTAGTATGGATGTAAGCTTCGATGTTTGATGTTATTCCAATTTATTAATTCCACCCCGTCCCAAGTCATCACATATGGGATAATCTTGGTTTTACACTTGTGAAGTATTGATATTTCACTCGCTAGAATGTCGAATTTATGCAGTTTCGTTGTCTCAACAGTTTTCAGCTAATCCTAGCTTGCTATTCCAATTTCAATGATAATTTCGTTTCTTATCAATCACTACAATATCTGGCCGGTAATGTGCTACTCTTATTACAGATTATATATCATATAATATCAAAAAAACATAATATATTCCATACAATAGATTATAGGTAATAGTTATTTGAGTCTAGTTCAAATTATATATCAAGCAATTTGTTTTTGTGTAAAGAGCAATCAAATGGATGGACGAAACAACCTTTTTATGTACACGTAAACCTTTTTTGGGTGAATTAATTTTATGTTGTACGATTATTGTAAGGAAAAATCATAGTTTGTACGAAAAAAACAATTATTGAATGACTACATTTTATTTTGGATGAATTAACCTTTTTTTGGATGAAGTAATTTATTTTGAACGAAGTAACCAAATTTTGGATTGATTAATTTATTTTGTATTTATCCAGCCATTTTTTACAGAATTTCATCCATTTATGTCATGTTGAGTTTTGTATACTTGTAATCGAATATTGGATGAATAAATTTCAAGCGTTTTTTTAGGGGCTGCAGTGATATGATGCAAGCGGATTTGTACGGTTCCCGTAGTTTGGGCCGAAGAAATTGATTACACTGAAATCAAATTTTGATATGTCTATAACATTTTTAGTAGTGTATATGATAATTATAATACAGCGGATGAGTTGATTTCCCATGTTAAGTACAGAAAAAACGCTCACGTATTAATCCGGTTCCCGTCCACGGGGTAGGAAAATATTTTACGGCTTCATCCGGTTCCCGTAGCGAAAGGGTTAATTGTTAACTGACAGAACAAAATTTTAAAAATAAAGCATAATCATTACATGTGTGCTTCGGTACATGCAAAGCGCGTAAGCATTTGTCTCTCTATGTACACATTTAAGGTAGACTTCGGAGCAAAGCGGCTCTGGCGTCACTAAAGCAGCGTCAAAGCCTCCGCGATAGTATTATGCACTATGGAATTGTATGGGGCGCCATTCGAGCGCAGCGACATTGACGTGCTCAGCTTCAGTGCGTCAGTGTCGCTGTGCTCGAATGGCGCCTCATACATTTCCATAGTGCATAATACTATCGCTATGTCGCCGCGTCAGTATCGCTGAGTTAGTGACGCCAGAGTCGCTTTGCTCGGAAGTCGACCTTTACGGACACCAATTTGTATATATATATATATATATATATATATATATATATATATATATATATATATATATATATATATATTTCTCTTCACGATGAGCAAAAACACCAGAAAGACGTCAACTGTTGAAAATATTGCTGCTCTAATAGCAACATATTGCTGAGGATCAATATTTATCAACTTTTCGTCATGCTCAAGAATTACGGCTTCAAACCACGAAACTTTTTCGGCGAATTTTGCAAAAATTGTTTTGACCCAACTTAAACCACTAGACCAGTGTTTCCCAAACTCGAGAGGGGTACTCGAGGGGTTTTCAAGGGGTATGAAAAGGTTTAATTTTTCTTTTTGAACTTTTTATAAAATGTTTAAATCAATAAATATACATATATTGCAAACTATCTGTTAATTCCTATGGATTAGCTGTGAATCTGCGACATTTCAATCACCTTTGATAGTTAATCAATACGATACAAAGCAAAATTAACTTCTGAGAAATTCCGTTTTTAAATGATTTAGTTATATTTTCTTTTATAATATTTAAATAACCAATAATTTATTTTACTAACTGTTCACAATAAAATGCTTTAAAGATTGTTTTTATGTATTTAAAGACAATTTATACAAATAAATCCCAATCTGAAAATATTATTTAAAAATATGAGTACGGTTTTTTGTTTTTAATACAATATCTCAGAAATTTTCTACTACGGGGTACGACATATTAAAAATATTTGAAAGGGGTATACATGAATCGAAAGTTTGGGAAATACTGCACAAAACCATCACTGGCGCCGAGAATTTGCTGCTTCTAGTTAAAACAGCTTCCAAGGATCCAGGGATCCAAATTTTGCGAAAAAAATATATTTTCAGACTAACAATAAGCTCATTTTAGTGTAGTGTTAGTAGTGTATTTGTTATTCGTGAAGAACCAATAAAGAAATTGACGGTACTTCTTATCAAATTATGGAAATTGAACAAGTCGGTAAATATTTAGACATAAAATAAAGGTCTTTGAATGTGAATGTCGGATTTTTATGCAGATCTCACAAAATCAACATCTCATTAAACGACAAATTTATAGTTTTAATCTTGGATTGGACTACGTCTTTCTATTGTCTTGCGTTTTAAGAGTCAACTCAGACAAAATTCAAGCAAGCTGGTTTCCTTATTGCGTAAGCTACGCCCGAGGTTAACTAGCCAGGTTAACTAGCCGTATTATTAGCCAGGCAATCCATTGAACCAGTCTAACACATGACTGCGTAAGGGAACCCAAGCACTAGCCGGCTACGAATTTCTGGCTGTGGCAGGCTGATTGAACGACAGCCCCTTGGCTGCGCGCAGCCAGAACGAGTGTAGCTAGGTATGTGGCTGTCGTCAGTCTTCACGAACATATTTTCTGTTCCGAAACTTTAAAGAATTTATTACGTCGATTGCCTGCTCAAATATTTCGGTCAACGCAGCCGGGCCTAGTGCGCGAGAGGCCTAAGGCTGTACGAACCTTTCACAATAGTATCAGTTTAACTTATTTTTTATGGTTGATCGCCAAGTAGACTTCTAGCTATGGCCAATGACCTCATTCTTATTGAACAGGCAAGCAAGTCGTTCCTGGTCTCATTAGTTTTAAGAATAGAGATAAGATACTTCATAATAAAGTATACCAGCTAATAATAAGACTACGATACTCCATTATAAATTATATCAGCTGCTACGAATCCAACGCTATCGTCCAACTGATCGGGAAACCTCGTAATCAACGTACGAATGTTTGACTTGCGCCGCCCAATTTTAGGACTGAAGTGCTCAGGGTAGAGATGAACATGGGACGAGTTTCTCGTTCCAGATCCCATCCCGTGGGACCGATCCCTGTCACTGTCCCATCCCATCACATTTACTTCTTACTGTACCATCCAAACCTAGAATTTTCTTCCCATCGCATCCCATCCCATCCCGGCTGTGCAGCCCGTCCTATTCATCCTATTTTTCCCATACAGCAGACTTTCTTTTCGGTTTAGAATTTTTGAACGATAATTCGTTCGAATTTAATTTTTCCGTAATCTGACAATGAGTAATTGTCTAATCTGATTGTGAGTAAGAATAACTAATCTGATAATGAATAAGACTAGCGGATCGTAAGACTTTACATCAACAACTACAATCGTCAACTTACAAGACTTCTATATCGTTATGACACAAATCTCCTGGGTATATTTTGGAAAATGTGCGAATTGGCACGATAAGCAATTAATTATGCACTAACTAGATTTACTAGATTATCAAAACTCGTCCCAGTCCGTCCCGTACAAAATTGTCGTCCCATCCCATGCTACCATTACTTCATTGCTTCATACCATTAATCTCCCATCCCAAGTGGCGATGGGATGGGATCCCATACTCATATCTAGCTCAGGGTACTGGTAAATCAATTAATTGATTACTAAAAACATTATGCAGTATGATATATAAACAGTACTGTATGATATATGCTATTACATATTTTAATTAATACCCAGTGTCACCTCTAGGTGACGGGACATTTTTTTATATGCAATTTATTATATTTTAAAAACAAATATATTACTACCAAATGTCAATACTTAGTAGTGTTTGTGATTTTATTTTGGGCAACACTGGAGTTATGTTATTTGTCAAATTAATTCAATTGTTTAAAACGGTCTTGATTTTTTTGCTCGTATGTGTTTTGTGAAATTTACATTGTTGTAAAAATGTCAAAAGGATAAGTTCTGTAATTGTTTTTATTGTAAATTATTGTTCAATAATCAAACTAATACTAAGAGAGTATTTTGTTAAAAAAATAATTAGTTTTGTATTCAAAATGAAGGTAGAGTTATCGCGTGTCACCTGTAGGTAGGGAAGTGAAAAAATAATTTTCGAATCGATTTTCATATTAATCGATTATTTTTTTCAAATAATCGATTTTCAAAAGTCGATTTTTTTAATAATAATAATCGATTTTTATTAAATCGATTATGTAAATTACACGCTTTTAACACGATTTTTGCGACGGATGAAAATACGCAATAAAGTTCGAAAACATGAATAAGTCGATCAAAAGTCGGCGGCATTTATATGTATGTAAAAGAGTTTCATTTCTTTTCAACAGTTTTCTTTCTTTGGAGAGAGTCAATAATTATTTCACAATAAAAATGTGTTGTAAAACACCTAAAAGTGGCTGGCGGAAGAATTTTATAATGAAGAAGGATACCTTAGCACAATGCAAAAACTGCCCGAAATAATTAAAAACGCGTAGTAATGCTACAAAATAACATATGAAGCAAAAACTACCACTGTCCTACAGGATAACAAGGTGTCACAAATTAATAAATTGTATAATGGAATTGGCATGGTGCTTATGACAGAAAATTTCTGAAATTTGTAAAGTTTGGTTTTCTTGCTTGAGTCGTACGTTTTATAACCTCAACATTTAAATTAAAAGCAAACGTGTTATGGTAGAATTGACATGAATACGTTTTTTAAAATTAATAGACTGAAATTAATAGAATAGGAATAAGTATTTCGTTCATTTGAAAGTAACTAAACATCTTTTAATTCAGCTTGCAATTTGCACGACCCGCGCAGCAGGGGAGTGCGTAATTCCGCGAGTACGTAATTGACTTACAACTCGAATTATGTACTATACTTTATATACGACCACACTAATTTGTTTCTGTTTAATAAGAAAAATATGTTTGATGTAACACCTTCGATCTTATTTAACTTGAGAGAAATGAAAAGAAATACATTCATAATGTACTGTACCATACCCTTTTATGTACCATGTAAAAACAAAGGCGAACAATGTTTTTGTATATGAGGACTAAAGCGTGTCAAATCATATATTGAAGCTTCTTTTTCGAAAAATTTAGCACACGCCTCAGATGAAGATAAAAATTAGGAAATAACTCAGAACATAGCAGAAATTATATGCCAGGTCAGTCTACCCTACAGTTTAGGAGAGTTTGGGGTCGGTTTAAAAAAAAATGAAGACTGTAGCTGCTTTGTACAAAGTTTCGTGCTGTAAAACTATCACAGATCTCAAAGATACTAAATATGAAAAAAAAACCATGTAATGTACCATACCTTTTTATTTAGTACTCATTTGTAGTAAAGCACTAAAAGTACTTTTAGTTAGATTTAAACGTCAAAAAACGAAATGGCAGCTTCTAAGTGAATGATGTGACGTTTAATGATTGTTTCAAAATCACGAAGTACTATATTTAAAAATAATATCAACGTGCAGCTCTCAACCAATCAACGAATCGTAATCCAAACGCTCATGTGTGTTTTCAATTATTTCATAACATTAATGGCGGACTGTTACTTACTTGTGTGTTATGATGTATTTACATAGTCCATGAACTGTACGATAATGGGCATTTATAAAAGTGGCCGTAGATAAAATATGTTACAGCCAGCAAAGCCATACATATTATCAAATTTTTGAGAACAATGTTAGACGCAATACAGCTAAAGAGTGATTTAGCAAACCAATTGAAAATTCCTTGCAAACAGAATTAAATAAAAGATTTGCAAAAATAAAAAAACGTGCACCTTTTTTCTGTTGCGACATTTTTGGATCCTAGATTAAAAAAAATATATTTAGATGAGGTATCCTTGTCAGAAACAATAAATTATATCAACAGTAGTTTGAACTTGAATACCAGGAATGCTGATAATCCAGTAGCGGCTAATTCTGAGTCATTTGTATCATCAGGAGCGACTGTCGAAAAATAATGGCAGCTAACACATCAATAGCAAAAATACAGAATTTGACCTATATGTTGCGGCACCGTTATCAAATCTCAAGGTAGGTGCCCTCAATATATGGAGAATCTTTGAAGGAACTTTCCGCGCCAGCCGAAAGATTATTTTCCAAAGCGGGGAATATTGTCAATAAAACACGATACCTTATTTCATTAAAAACATTATTTTAGTTTTGAAACCAGAAGTTCGTCGATGTGGTTATTTTTTATACTTATCATTTTACTTGATTTTTATTCTGATAAATTGTTAATACTATACAAATCTCTTAGTTCTATTACTATATAGAAAAGAAAGCATTTTTTTCGAATAATAGAAAAAAATCGATTTTTGTGAAAAAATCGATTTCTTCTAATTAAAATCGATTTTTCCTAAATCGATTAATTATGAAAAGCAGAAAATCGATTTTTTTCACTCAATGTAACATCCCTACCTGTAGGTGCTACCCCTTAAAAAAAACTAGGGGTTATTTTTTTTTTCTTGTCTTTTTTCTTTCTATATTTTGAATATCCAGACACGATAATTAGCACAAAAAAAAAAAAAAAATCGTAGATGATAGCTTGGGAATTGCACAGTTAAATATGTGTGTCTCCACTGTTTCGAATATAGGAGCAGAGTGGCGCAGTGGAAGCGTGCTGGGCCCATAACCCAGAGGTCCGTGGATCGAAACCATGCTCTGCTAGGTCTTTTTTTTCAAAAATTTTAGGTAATTACTTTTACATAATAACTTAATTTTTTACATAAATTTATCCTAATACACAAACATATGCAATAGTGAGAAATTCGAAAATGAAGACAGGGCTAGACAAATAAGATTAAAAAGACAAGACTACATAGACATGACTGTACAAATCTGGCAAATAAACAAGACAGATCTGGCAAATAAAACAAGACAGACAAGGCTACCGAGACAGAACCAGATATATAAGATTAGACATACAACGCCAGCAAAGACTAGCCAGACAAAACTAGACAAGTAAGATCAAATAAAATGATGATTGAATGAACTGACGATTGATAAGGAATATATAAACGGGCATAGCAGGCCAGAATAGAAAGACAAAAGTAATCGGGCAAGACAAGACTAAACAGATAAGACTAGACAGCCGCGATTAAACAGACAGAACTTCATACATAATACTAGATAGGTAGGACTTGACAAATAAGAATAAATAAGAAAGATTATACAGACAAGATGCAAGATAAATCCGAGATCATTAGACAGAAAAGACTAGTCAAACAATTTCGATTGAAAGGCTAAGCTAGGGAGACAAGACTAGATAAATGCTAGAGGATGAGGTATTTTATATAGATAGATAAAATTAGATAAACATATATTGGAAATAAAAATTAGAAGTATAGATAATTACGTAGTTGTCGATCATATACTATTATAATATATAGATAAAAAAAAGGTTTGTTCTTTTTACTGCATCAATTGTTATTGGGTTTCCCTCTTTAAGACACTGTTCGTTCACTAAAACAAATATGAAATTCAAAAAATTATTTTACAAAATATTAAAAATATATCAAAGGAATAAAATCAAATATTTTTCTCAAGAATTTTAAAAATAAGTCCACCAATCAAGACTTTTTATTTACATTTGCCATAGAAATTGATAAACGTCAAAAAAATTTTCTATTATATTTGTCATACATATTTACATTTATATTCATATAAATAATATTTGAACGAACTTTGAAAAAAATGGAGGAAGAAATGGTAATATCTTTTAAATTATGTTTATTGATAAATAATTCTTTTTTGATATAACGTCCATCTTGTTTTAATGATTAGGGTAGTTTAACACCTGAGTTAAACTACCCTAATCATTTATTGATAAAATTGATAATTAAAAATTAAATTTATTTAATATTATGACAACGTGTTAATTTGCATAGTGTTTTCTACGTATTAATTATTTTTTTACAGATTATAACTTCATATGAAGATTCCGATATAATTTATGACTCAGAAGATATCGAACCTCCGCATCGGCCCAAAACTAAAGTTTACAAACATACTTTAACTCCCAAAGATCTAATCACAGGTTTTCCACTACACACACATAGATCACTAGAATTGGCACTAAAAGCAGCTGGAGGACCAAGAAATATATGCAAATGCACTGATTGTGTAATAAAAAAAATCGATTACACAGACGTATGTGAAGACACATGGACAAATTCAACTGCTTCTCAAACAACGAGTAGCTTCGGGGCAGAGGAAGCTTCCGAGACAGGCGTGAAATATTTAATGGGTTTGAAGGACATGCAAGAAGAAGAGGGAGGGTCTAAGGAGGAATTAACATTCCAATCAGAGGATTATCCTAATTTTATAAATGGAGATACCGAAGCTATGAGACGAGCTCAGTTGTACTTGAGGGAGCATAAAATCTTCCAATTTTTTCAATTTCTAATAGCGCATTTACTGTCTGCATCACCAGGTATTTATTCTATTTATATTGTTTGTCTACTCAATTTCAAGCGTTTGTTTCAGTTGACCCCATCAATTTCTTGATTAATTTATTAGATAAATGTCTCATTTATCGGTCAGGGATTTCTCAACCACCTTTATTATACAACAAACCTCACATTGGTATATTATATTAAACACATGTTTTAAGAAATTCAACTTTACAAATTCATTACTTTCAGAATGTTTATTCAATTTAATGGATAGGATGAGAACTGGGTATATTGATATGGAACAATATAAGACAGGTAGATTTATTTATAAAAATCTTTTCATTCCACACACGTTCTTAATTATAATAATTGAAGGTATGCATACATTGGGTATTAAAGAATTTAATCCAAATCCGCCAATGACTGAGGATAATTTGGTTCCTAAACATTTCTTCGAGGACGAAGCGTAAGCATTAATATGATATAATTTTTTTTTATGATTTCATGTTATTTTCTAGTTTTGAATGCTTGAGTGACATTTTAAGTGGTTTGCTGAGGAAGCGAAAAATGCACAAAAAAGTTAAAAGAGTTCCAAAAGCTCCACCGCCGAGCTTACTTGAAACATAAAATGCTGTTATTTGAACATAATTTCTTTATAAAATCTATATATCCCAATGATGTATTATTGATATTGTAAAAGAGATTGAGTGTGTGGATTTTTAAATTTCTCACTTAGCAGATAAAACCGGACCAGAACAAAAAGAGGCACGATAAGGTGAGACCCGGCAAGACTAGACAAGAGTAGAAAAGATAAAGCAAGGCAAAGCTAATTAGTACTGCACAAGACCGGACACGTTCAGAAGAGATTATACAAGATCAGAAGGCAACTGACAAGACCAGACGGTATTAGGCGAGCCCAGATATGACCAGCCAAGGCCAGAGAAGACCTAACTTCTCATTCTATTCTAGACTCACCCTCACTACGGGAGAACTTACAGGCAAAGTTAGAAGGTGGGAAGTCTAGGACCGGGAATCGCTACGCGAGCATAAATACATCTATATCGTGTTGGAGGAAAAACATCGCGATTTGGCCCTTCAGCGCCAACAAGGTGAGGTCAACAAGGAAGATAGATGAGAGAGGGTCTAAACAAACAATGTTGATTTAGAACAATATAAGACAGGTGGATTTTGGCAGACATACGTTTGCCAACAAGATGCAAAAATTGTTTAGTAATATAAATTCTAAAACCCCAGAGGATCTGATAAAAGCGCTTACAATAACTTGCCATGCCACTCAGTCACGTTAAAAGTATCAAGGGGGGAAAAAGGAGTACTTGTGGAACAATGAAATTGCCGGCATGAGAGTAGACTGTATAACCGCAAGGCGCAAATATCAGAGACAGTGTAAAAAACTGTTAACATCGACACCTTAACACTTTTGAAATACATATATGCCGACTCAAAAGAAACGCTACGGAAGGAAATAAATAATTCCAAAAGAAAACAGTCATAGTTTTATGAGAAGCTGGAAAAACAATGTATGTGGGGATGTATATGAGATAGCCACAGGTTACCTGAAAATAAAATATCCAAACCTTCAAATTTGCATGAAAAAAGTCAAGGATGTACTTGACGATTTTTTCCCCATCCTGGAAGAACCGAGGTGGAAACAACCGCTAGTAAATCCGATTACTGATTTTTTTCGATGGAAGAACTTATAATGGCTAGCATGCGTATTCGAAGTGGTAAAGCCCCTGGTCTAGATGAACTACCACCAGAAGCCAATAATATAGCTGTCAAAAGATGCCCTGAATATATTTTAAATGTCATGAACAACACTTTGGCGGATGAAAGCTTCCCGAAAATCTGAAAGAGAGCTAGGCGAGTCCTACTTAGAAAAGGGAACAAGCCCATGGAAAACCCATCGAACTATCGATCATTGTGCCTGCTCGATGTTGCAGGGAAACTGCTGAAAGAGTTAGTGCTGCATATGATAAAGATTAAGCCCAGTCAAGGGAAAAACCTCTCAGGAAAATCAGCATGGATTCAGGGAGGGCAGGTCAAGAGTGGACACTATTATGCGAATAGCTGACCGGAATGAGACATGTAGCTCCGATAGTATTTAAGGTCAGAGGCATAACCATAACGCCCAAGAAGGCAGTTATATATCTTGCTGTGATTATTGATAAGAAGCTATGACTACATATCATGCGAGCAGCGACGAATACCCTCAAGAAAGCAAAGATATGCTCAGTCGCTCACTCGGCTCTATGGTGCCCCCGGTCTGGCAAACGCAGCCGATAAAGAAACCATTAAAAGGAGCTGGTCACAGTGCAGACAAAACTGGAACCACGTGCGTGCAGTGCATACAAGACAGTCCCAATGGATGCAGTGCTCGTGATGGCAGGCATAGCCCCCATAGAACTCTTCTCAAAAGAAAGAAGAGATACAAAATGCGGAACAACGGACAGAAAAAAGGGCAAAGTTACCAAACAACATATTTTCAAGGAGTGGCAAAAGCACTGTACAAACGGACAGTGGAGAAAATTATGAATCCCACAAGTGGGAATTTGAGTAGAACGAAAATATGAGATGCACTACTATCTCACCCAAGCGTTCAGCGGGTACGGATGTTTCAGAGAGTATGTGTGTCTACTGTGGACACACGGGCAGTGCCAACTTCTTCTTCTATTTTCTTTTTTTTTGGTATCTTGACCGCTTCGATCGTTGACTATGCAGTTGGCTAATAAGTTCATGATTTTAACTTTGTCGACTGCTGCACCGAACATATGGGCTGTTGTTTTGCCATTCCATTTCCTTACATTTTTTAACCATGATATCGTCCTTCGTCCTACACTCCTTTTTCCCATTATCTTTCCCTGAATGATAAGATGAAGTAGACCATATTTTTTTGGATGCCGCACAACGTGTCCAAAATATTGGAATTTCCGACTGTGTACGTTCGTCACTCTGTCTACCCAACTGACTTAATATCCTCCGATAGGCCCACATGTAAAATGCTTCGACTTTTTTCATTACTGTGTCTGTTATCGTCCAGGATTCAACCCGGTACAGTAACACCGGGAATATGTAGCACTTGAGCATTTTAGTTCTTAGCACTACTGATAAATCGTGGGTACATAGTGCTCGTTTCATTTTGATAAGAGTTGTTCGCGCTATTGCTATTGCTGCGATCCTATTTTTCGTTAATTAAGCTTCCCAGATATATCAATTTATTTACTCTTTCAAGCTCCTACTCTTACTCACCATCATATATTTCGTCTTGTTGATATTTAGTTTCAATCCATATCTCTCACTACTTTGAGAGATTCTTTTCATTACATTCTGCAGTTGAATTTCTGAGCTTGTCAGGATAGTTGTGTCGTCGATACGGTCGTCCAATGTGAAAGGTGAATTCCGGAGAGGGACGACTGGACAGCGAGGACAGAGACAGAACAAGGAGTAAAGACACTGTTGGAGGTAATGTTAAAGTCCGAAGACAACTAGACAGCAACGGATGAAGAGAACGTGCCGGACAGAAAGCTAGGAACAAACCAATCTAACAAAATGCCGGAACCCCTAAGCACATGATATGAAATGGGGATGTAAGGCAACAAATGCGTGACATAACAAAGACATCTTATTTTATTTATTTGTAAATACAATGCCGGCTCTCCGCTTTCGCACATAACAAAGACAACGGCATCCGTACGATATGCGAAAAGCGGTACTGGGATGTTCGTGAATTGCAAGGCGGCCACTTGAGAAGTTAGCTCTAGTGCTTGCTACGTCGCCATATGTAAAAAAGAGAATAGACCTAACAAGACCAGACAAGACCACACAAGGCCAGACAAGACCAGATAAAACTACAGAAGATGAGACCAGACTAGACAAAACGAAACAAGACCAAGAAAGACAAGATAACACTTGCTGATTCGAGTAATTTACTATTTGTTAAAATAAAATCAATCCAAATGAAGGGTACAGGGGAAAAACCACGCATGTCCACCTAGATTCGTTTTGAAAAAAACGAAATTTAAAGTTAGTACTTATGTTGTTTTCCTTTTTACTTTTTCCTCAATCTTATACTGTGGAACGTAAAGTACACTTCTAATACTAACATATGGCAGCACCAATTTAATATTGGCAAAAAATGGACTTCCGTGGTATTTCCCCTGTGCCCTTCAAATGTGTATATGTATGGTCAAGAAATAAAAATAAATAATAATGCAACAAAGGATTATCAAAAATAGATTACATTATTTTTATATACACTTGTTAGGGATTCACACGAGAACGATATTTTTCTCGTCTCGTAAAAGCGAGACGAGACCGAGACGAGACCGCATGTGGCCTCACTCTCGCGAGAGCGTTTATGATCTCGCGAAAGCGTATGTGATCTCGCGAATCTTTGCAATATTTCTTTCTTTTTCTGCAATCTGCAATCTTTGACTCTAACACGGTACGGTTGCCCGTATTAGAGTCAAAGATATTTTCTTGCATAAATTTGAACTGCGGGCTCGGGCAAGTTATATTGTATTACATAATAATTAAAAGACTAGATTTCGTAATATGAAAAAGATTTCGTAGACAATTTCAAATTATATTAGTTTTTATTATGAATTTTAAATAGTCAATAGGTTTACAAGGTTTATATGAACAGACATTTATGGTTTGTTATCGCTACAATTTCATGTGGATGTAACAAAGCGAAATTCTAAAATAGTAATAGTAACCAAATAGAAAATTTTTGTAAACAGATATTTATAAACCTTTTGTCTGCGCAGTTCAACACATTGCAGATAAAACGTTGAGTGTAGATAGGGAAACTACGCAGTTTTAAGAACTGTGCGGAGAAGGTACAGTTGCAGCGATAACTGATTGTGAGCTAAAGAGCATAGATATCCATGAACTGTGCAGACAAGTCGGCGCATCTAGACGGTAGTTCCGTTTTCCGATTCATTTTGTTCAAAAATGACCTGACTAGTTTCTCCTCCATGGCGATTTCACTAAAACTGTGCGAAATATAGAGATATATCTGCACCGTGTGGACGCTCTACAAATTGCAACGTTTTCATTCCGACTTAAGACTGCGCAGACAAAAGGTTGTGCAAAATGGAGCGTCTGGACCGGCCTTTAGGTACATTTTCAAGCACTAAAATGCAAAATTTTATGTAAGAAATTTTGATAATTATATACATACTTTGATAAAAGATTTTTTACAAAGATATTTTAAGGCCTTTAATTTACATATATCCGTAATTGAATCGACAGTTTATTAATTAAATAAAGCCAAACCGTACTGTGGTGGATGAAACTATTGGTTGCCTTTCAAACATCAAGAGATAAATTGTAAAACATAATCGAAAATCAATTTGAGTTTATTGTTTAATTTTAGACTCTCGACTTTAGAACTTTTTTTACCTCTTTTTACCTTTACGACTCTAGAAAATCAAGACATTTGACAAGACGGAGTGGGGCAAGGAAATGAAAAATGAGGCTGTACAATGTTTCGATAAAATTTATAAATATTATGTAAATAATATCAATTTTGAAAGAAAATCCTAAAAGTTATTATTATTAGTTAGTATTATTAGACGAGACGAGACGAGACAAACGGTTACGAGACGACATTTTTTAAACTCTCGCTCTATCTCGTCTCGTGTGAAGCCCTAACTCTAGTTTCGGTTTTACAAAAAAATATCAAACCACTTTTTGTTTGGTCTTGTGCTAATATATTATAGTTATTTTTTAAATTTAATAAATAGTCGGTTCTAAAACTCAAATACGAGATATTTGGACAGACTTACCAATGAATAAAAAAACCAATAATAAATAATCGCACAAATTAATATTTTCACATATTAATAATTCATATAAATCATTTTTATCCGCTGAAATTAGGTCAATTTAAAGGTTAATAGGCGCCCGAAAACGTTCCCAAACAAATAGATTAATAAAACCTCAGTGATTGCTTATTATTCCACATACGACATACTGCTTGAAGGTAGAATTTATGCGAATAAAGATAATCAATCCATCTACTTGAATTGGTTATATAAGAACATTAAAATATACTTGACGTACAAAATCAAATTAAATAAAACACGATTATTAAATGTTACTACGTGGTAATTCATACTTACATTTAATTGAAAAATTCACTATGTTTTTATCAAACTTATAATATGTAAAAATGTTATATAACTTATTATTAACAGTTATATAAATTTCTACACATATCACGACTCGAGTTTCGACTGTTAAACGTCATTTTCAAGTGATCTGAAATTGACCTTTAACAGTCTAAACTACCATGACAAAAAATGACAATTCAAAACACTTGAAAATGAACTGTAACAGTCGAAACTCGAGTCGGGATATGTGTAGAAAATTATAAAACTGTGAATAATAATTTATATAACATTGTTACATATTATGAGTGTGGTAAAAACATAGTGAATTTTTCAATTCAAAGATTACTAAAGAATAAAATCTGTTTGTACTGTGGCGTAATTCGTATTATGGTAAATAACCATATATATTATGTTTGGACGCTGATATATAAACTGCACTAAACAAACTAGATCTAGAGAATAGACACAGAAAACCAGATCGAGGTGACTTGACGGACACAACTAGGCAGGCAATACTAGACACATATGACTAGATGCACAATAGTAAACAGACATTACAAGTTTATATTTGAACTATATAGTGAAATTTAAAAGAGATGCGGTTGTTTAAATTTGATAATCGTATATTAAACCCGTGATACACCTCAGTGATATAATTATTCTGCATACCAAATACAACTATGAAACTATTCATACGAATAAAATATGTGTAATCTATCAAAGTACATCCTTTTTCTGCCTGACGGCACAAGCAGCACCTGCAGTAAAACTTCACGGCGAAACGCCTATTATTCCTCCCGCGATTATAGTCGTCGGCTCGACAATAACGACGATTATCCTCTATCTTGGCACTAGCAAATATTTACACGAACATTAGAGTTGATCTAGCGTATGTACTTTGGATATTATACGAGTCTTAACGCTTATCGTTTCGCTAACTTATTGTATACTTATAAGTAGCGAAAGAATGTGATTTAGTGTTATGCAAATTTGCCATACGAACAGCAATTTTATCTTTGCAACTTTGATATTTATCTTTATTACATATATGTTCGACAATTATTATCTAGTATGTAATCAGTCAAAATCAGACAATACCAGGAAAAATACGAATCAAGACCGGACAAGACCAGACTAGAACAGCCAGTCAGACAAGGTCAGCCAAGATCGAATTATATTTTTTGGAGCAGACAAGACCAAACAAGACCAGACAAGACCAGACAAGACCAAACAAGATCAGACAAGATCAGACAAGACCAGACAAGACCAGGCAAGGCCAGACAAGAGCGGACGAGACCGGACAAGACTGGACAAGACCAGACAAGAAAATAAATATTGTAAATGGTTTTCATATTCATATTTTTTGATGATTTTTTAAATCAACAAATGAAATGAACAACAAATAGAAGTTTGTCAAATATTTAAATAAGATTTAATTCAATCAATTGAATTTTGTTTTTAATTACTAATTTTAAATTTAGTGAAATCTTCTTCTACCATAAAGGGTTAGGCATTACTGCCTGTGCCGAACTTCACGTTATCAAGATTATGACCATCTTTTCTTCGGTCGACCTACGTCTCTGCGTCCGCTTGGAGGGTATTTTAGGATTCGTTTCGGTATTCGTTCTTCTTCCATCCGATTAATGTGTCTCCATTTATCTGTATATTCCTCTATCTTGTCGTTTACGCTGAAAATTTCTAATTCCTCTCTAATTTCCTCGTTTCTTTTCTGTCGGTTCTAGTGCATCCCTTAACGCTTCTAAAGAATCTCATTTCGGCTGCCTGTATTTTGGATCGGTCCTTTGCATTCATTATCCACGATTCACTTCCGTAAATAAGTACAGGGACGGTCAAGGTCTTGTAAAATTTTAGTCTTGTCTCCTGTCTCGTTTTATGTTTTAGTTGATTCTTCCGCAAATTGCCTGAAATTTGTGAACTTTATTCTCTACATCTTTGTCGTCTACATCTTATATGTGGTATCACAGCCTAAGTAATTGAAGTGAAAGACCTGTTCTAATGTCGTATTGTCTATTATTATTTTGGAACGCACTATTTGTTATTTCCTATTCCTGGTATTTGTTCCTTCGATAGGCCACTGAAAATATTAAAAGACGAAACAAAAATCGTGTTTTAATATTTTCAGGTTGTTTCTGCAGAGTATTTCGAGACGGTATATAGATCTTTGCAGATTATCTTCGCTGTTTTGTATTATTGTTAAATCATCGGCATATAGCAGTAAGTTTAGACAATTTCCTTTTTGTAGTTTTATCCCCGGATTTACTTGCGGTTTCCAGAGTTTAACTACGTCGTCAATATAGATATTAAATAGGGTAGGTGATAGTCTACATACTTGTCGAATTCCTTGATTGGTTTGGATTATGTTAGTTCTACAGCCGCCATTGTTTATTATTATATTGGTGTTTCTATCTAACGTTCTGATAGTTTCTATTAGATGGTTAGGTAATCCTCTTTCTTGCATTATTTCCTGGAGTTTGGATATCATGTTTACACAATCAAAAGCTTTTTAGAAGTCCACAAATAACATCTGGGATTCTAAGTTGAATTCTCTTCGTTTTTTCAATGAGTCTTTTTAGTGAAATAAATTATTATATATAATTATAATAAATTATAAATAAATAAATAAATAATAAAATAAATAATTTAGTAAAATAAATGGTCATATCTATCCTTCGTAAGGTTGAATCAAATAGAGCTATAAAATCTACTACCACAATGATCAAAGAAACATTTTGAAGAATATTCCTATAAAAAGTTCTATGGTGTTTTAATATTATCATAATTGCTCAACGGGTATCATATTGACCCATATATTATTAATAAGATTAAGATTTAAAACGAATTGCGTTTGAACAGTTTATTAGTCTATTAACATATATAGCCTCAAATTAATAGGTAGCTTCAGGAAGCGACTTATTACCAAAATTTGTAATTCATGAGCATCTAATTTGACCTTCCTCAAAACGAATGAAAGTGAATAAAATTCTGTAGATATTGTTCATGTAATGTTTTATTTAGAAAAAAAATCAATGGCAATGTAATATTTTAATCTGTAATTTAAATAAAATTAAATGTTTTATTAACCAGCCCATAAACATAAATTTGTTTCCAATCCGTATTTATATAGTTAAACTTGGATAATAATGATTTTAGTAATTTAGGTTGCGTATTGGACAACGCTCAAGTTTTTGATTCATTAGACAATACATATAGGCAAGACTTTTCACTGTCTCCTATCCTATACTACATAGACCAAACTAGACAGACATGACTAAGTTAAACAAATAAACCAAGATTAACACTAGATAGGCAAGACTGAATAGACACGAAATACTAAATAAATAAGAACAAACGAAAGCAAGCTCATTTTAAACTAGGACAAGCAACCGTTCAAAATTATGAGATATATTATAGGTATATTATTAAACCGTCCATTATCTTTGTTCTCAAATGAAAAATCTGATTAAACAATCTTTTACAAGACGGACAGATTTACTGTTATAGATTCAACAAAATATTATAAGAAATGGTGATAATTTGCAATAGAGAAAATAACATTTTCGTTGGGATATTTCGTTTGGATATTTCGTTGAAATGTTCGTGTTCATATCAATGGTTCCTATAATGCGAATCTAAAAACCATGCCAAACTAACTTATATTCCATCAACGTATATTCTTGATGATTGTGATGCAACTTAAATTGGAGAATTTATTGCCAAGCTGATTGTCATTTTATCTGCATGCTTTATAGCACGGCATCTTAAACTTTTTTCAATCACGACCCCATTTCTGATTGTTTCTCATCAAATCACCATTTTCTTACAATAATGGTATATATTTGAGTCTTAGTCCGTTCGAAATATATTGGAACGCAGCCGTTAAGTGGTTAAGTACTACATAACAAACTAAATCTTGGTGCAATATTTGATATTATTGACTGTAAAATCTCGGCAACATTTTTTAAGGTAGACTTCCGAGAAAAGCGGCTCTGGCGCCACTAACGTAGCGATACTGACGCAACGACATAGCGATAGTATTACGCACTATGGAAATGTATGAGGCGCCATTCGAGCGCAGCGGCATTGCCGCGCTCAGCGTCAGTGTCGCTGTGCTCGAATGGCGTCTCATATATTTTCATAGTGCGTAATAGTATCGCTATGTCGCCGCGTCAGTATCGCTGCGTTAGTGACGCCAGAGCCGCTTTGCTCGGAAGTCTACCTTTAACGATGAACGATATTGGAATTTGATATGTGTTAAAGTAAAAAAGTAATTTCACATAAATATGTAGTGTTGAATGGCACAAAAACATTTAATGTCATATCAGAGATTGTGCAAAACTCAGTTCTAGTTCCAAACCACAGCTTTTTATAAAAAATTAGGTTTGAGTCACTCGAATGTTCAGCAAATTCCTGTTGAGCTTTATATGGAAGTTGATCAATCTTACCCAAGCCAATCAAAAATGGTTTTTGAAACCAAGATAACTTTTCAAAATCAATATTTGATATAAAATATTTACAAAACTGTGTTTCTAGCGCTTTTAACTAACCTATAATAATAATTTTTGCGATAAAAATTTTACAATGATTATTCTCGGATATAAAATTGTCGATACTCGAAAACATTTCGAACGAATTCTCTTGTAGCTTACTTTTCCAAATGTTGATCTTAATGCAAATTTGCCATACGAACCGCATGAAACTTTCAATTTTATCATTCGAAGTAAATATTTTACAATTTTTTGCTTGGAGAGACAAGTAGAGAGCGTTTAATTCCTCAAAAATATCTAACAGATAACAGATATTTTGTATATCTAACAGATATTTTGAAAAATATCTCATTAGCAAGATCACATTTCCGTTCGGTTAAAAATATTTAGATTTTGTTCTATTGATATCAATTTTACTTCTGCATCTAATAATAAATTTTTATAGTGGGAATCCGTATCCTTACAGACATTTGAAAATAAGCGGTTGTTAAGAGCATGGTTCTTAATAAAATTTTATAAGCAATATAAACATAGAAATTTTTCCATTCTAAACCTCCTCTTTTTAAAAATCTGTGAACTATATATATATATATATATATATATATATATATATATATATATCTTTGCCTATAGTATGGTCTTTCAAAGGACGACATATTAACACTACTTTTTCGACGTTTTCTATATAAACGAGCCTGACTTGTACTAACAATTGAGCTAATTTAGTAATATCAGTTCCAGCTAAATAGAAAAGTTTGGGCTTTCTTTAATTTTTGTGATAAGTTGCCCTAATCGATCCTTGTTAATTTTAGAAATTCTATTCGCGATACTGTCGTTTGACACAGGAATTTTTCGAATATCATCGCCATTTTCACTTCCATGTATTATTTCTACCATTGTAATAGCACCGGTAATACAAGATCTTCTCGAATCGTGAAAGGCTTTTTATTTTTAGCAATACAGTATGAAACAATATGACGCGAGAAAATATTTTTAATTAAAACGGTCATAAATTTTTCAAAATATTTTATCGTTATTTAAAGATTTTAACAGTTTTTCAAAATATTCTTTTGGTTTATTGGCATACGAAATATGCATTGATTCAAGATGTCTTTTTAATTTTGATGATTTCATAAACTCCGTAAAAAGGAGTAAGAATATATTATTATTGCGATGTCCACTCTCGTGTTACAATGGAACAGTACAACACTACGAACACACGGCGACAACACAACATTAGTGCATACTACAGACAGTGTTGCTGAATTGGTGTCTCTCTGCACTAGATGTGACGCAAAGCACAGCTCACGAAACCTGTGACATAAAGCGCGCCATTTTCCAACTTTTCCAACGCCAACAAATGTACCTATTTAAATATTTTACATTAAAATCTCGCGACCCCAAGATTTCGCTAAGCGACCCCATTTGGGTTGCGACCCATAGTTTAAGAAGCCCCGATTTATTGCATCACTACCAACAAAATAAATTTGTATATCCTTTAGTACTACTGTTAATTTGACAGGGTTTAATGAACTTGATACATATTTCAATTTTGAAAATTATTGCAATGTAACTGTTACGGTTAGGGGGGAGGAGGTGGTGACCTAGTAGTCAAGGTGTCGGATTATTAAGCCCTAAGCCATATTTATAGCCATTTGTGGCTATACTAGCCACTAAGCCATATGCCAGCTTCAAATCCCGGGAGCGCGAGTATGGAGCACGAGCATGAGTATGGAATCATGTGGATGGCTCTTGGCCATCACAGTAATCTGCCTAGAAAAAAAACCTCCCCTAAATAGTGGCACCAACGTTTAAAACTGTAAGTGCTCCCTATACTTGTGTCTATGATCTAGACACCAAGCACAAGTGTAGGTAGGGGGAGAAGAGTCTACTAGGACTGTAGCACCCCAGGAAGAAGACGAACTGTTACGGTAAAAGTACATAGTATCTTATTAGAATCTTATTTAGACTTTTAAGAAAATTTTGATTTGACAACCTTTGATTTTAACGAATTTTCATAGAAATTATGTTCTAACATATTATCGTCAATTCTGACAAAGTTTTAATTCATTTTTAACACAAGAAATGCGCAATGCTTTGTTGACTTTCGTCGAGCATAGACACGAAATATCTTTCATATTTACAGGGTGATAGGTAAACAGGTAGTGATAGTAATTTCTTAATTCTGTTCTTGTAATTGGAAAATTCACATAGTAATTTCTCTCAAAGTTAAACTTTATTTTAACTTTCTTTCAAAAATTTAACAAATTTTTCTTAAAACTAATTAATAAATTTATCAATCCAAACTCAATCACCAGATTCGCAAGAATGTTACTAACTTTTAGCACAATTTTCAACTGAATTTCCGCAATTTTGGGTTACAAGAAAATGAATTCACAGCAAAAAATCACACGCCAATAACTAAAAATGTTCAGAATCGTGTTCAAACTCACATTATTTTGCTCGCTTCGACCCGATTTGTTTTGCACAAGATTGCTCAATACCAAGAAATCAACCAAACACTACAAATTGCTTAAATTTCCTCAATCATCGCTAAAACATTAAATCTTGTTTTTTACACCACCAAATTCATTTTAAATTGCCCTACAAACCCAGGTGTTGAGTTAGAGATTGTTCATTTATCGAATTCATATTTTTACTGCAACATAATTATTAATTTGGGTTTTCTTTGGCAACACTAGAGCATTGCCATTTGTTAAATGATTCACTATTTCGTTGGATATTGGCTTTAAGTCGAAGAAGCAGTTGTATTACTAATCTGTTCAAAAATTACAACAAGATCAAATTATTGTTATTATAAATTTGTGTTCGAATTTCTAGATTATGTAATCTTTTCGTTAGTTCCTTGTTATTAACTTGGTAAAGTATGTATTATATAAACTTAATAAAGTCGGAACAGAGCCTGAGTATATAAATATATTCAACCTTTCCGGAGCTCTATCATATTACTGAGTCTTTTTGGGACTACCAAAACAAATCTCATTTGAAATTTGCTTGTTATTTACTAGGTTTCAGTCCACCTTCGTGGCACTCAACAAAAAAAAAAAAAACAGAAAAATAACTATATAATTGTTTAACTATATAATATATAAATAATTGTTTTTCAAGACCATGTCTTTCTACCGGGTTTGTCTATTAGGACATACCAATTTGTACCCATTTGTTTTTAAATAAAACACAGAATAATTGAGATATCGGGCTGAAATTTATGCCAGGTGTAGTACACATTTTTGTATGGAATTTGAGGTTGTTCATATGCCCACCACGACCATGTCAGCAACGATCAATTCTTTGGATCCAATTTTCAATCACTCTTTCACACATATCACCGGGAATGTTGGCAATTTCGCGTTCGCTAATGTTCCTGAGCCCTCTGACTTTGTTGGATTGTTGGCATAAACCTTCGACATATGGTAACTCCATAAGAAAAAATCCAACGTTATTTAGCGTCCAATCTGTGGCCATTCGAATGGAACCAATTCTCGAGATTGAACGATTACCAAATTTTCCTTTCATTAAATCAATTGCTTGACCAACTATGTGGCTTGTCATCATCGTTGATGTAAAGTCCATCCAATTCTGGCCAAAAATATTCTTCCAATATGGTACTATACAGCCCTACCGCACCTCCGGCATGAAATTCCACTACATGCTTACTTTTTGTTGATGCAATGTAATCTCATGAAGCACATATGGGTTTGTTGCTGTCCAATAACGCATATACTGCTTAAAGAGCTTCGTCGCTAAAGATAATTTTTCGATGAAATTCAGGATTTTCTCCAAATTGAACAATATCGGATAAATTTCGGCGCCTTAAATAATCCAGAGATTCAAATTCTAGGATTAATTTGATCGTGTAAGGGTGTAGCTGGACATCTTTGTGCAAAATTCGCCTTAATGTGGACTGAGAAACGGCCTGGAATCGACTTGTTTGGTTCATTTTGAAGATCTTACGGCTGCAATATTTTCAGTACATCGACCGGTGCGTTGTCTCATTGGCTCAGGATAATTCAATAGTGAATATGTTGATCAAAATTTACTTCGCCATCTCAAGAACAGCTTCTCTAGTAGGACCATTATTGCGACCAAAATTTGGAGTTAGGTGCGACTACAGACTCAGAATTTCGATAGTAAGTCTTAACGATTTACAAACGTTCCTCTCTTTCGTGAACTTGATAAAATATAACATAACATGATAATAACATGATAAAAATGTAAGCCTTGACTTTCGCTTTGACTATGACAAATCATACAAATGTGTGTAGGTTATGTTCCGAATTATAAAACAAAATTGTTATGTACCTATTGAAAAACACTTTATTAACTTAAGTGAATAGCCATCTGTAGAAGTGTTTGGAGATTTATCTCTCATCAGTGCAGCTTTGCTTTTATAAATAATGGTTTGTAAAACACTTACTTGAAACCCACGTGGGTGACTAGGACTTAGATATTCTTAATTTGACATTTCTTGAGAGAGATATGAACTTAGCAGGTTATTGATTTAAATGATAATTTACTATTGGTAAAACCATACTACATTATAGATAATCATATAAACTTAATAAAGTCGGAACACAGTCTGAATATATAAATATATTTAACCTTTCCAGAGTTCTATAATATTACTGAGTTTTTTGGGACTACCAAAACAAATCTCATGTGAAATTTGTCAGTTATTTACTAGTTTTTAGTCTATCTTCGTGGCACCCAACAAAAAACAGAAAAAGAACATCGTTTTTTAAGATCATGTCTTTCTATTAAGTTACGTGAATAGGTATCTGCAGACGCGTTTCGAGATTTATCTCTCATCAGTGCAGCTTTGCCTTTATGAATAGTAATTTGTAAAACACTTACTTGAAACCCACGTGAATGACTAGGGGTTAGATATTTTTAATTTTGCTAACTTGGTAAAATTAATTTAGCAAACATGGAATTTCTACTTAGCATTTTCAACTTAGTAAAATAGTTGAAATGAATAAAATGTAGGTAGCAAAGTTAATGCTTGTACTGAATACTTAAATACTACCCTAATAAACACTTATACAAATAAAGCAGTGAGACAAATCTGTATTATAGATTGTAAACACTTTATGCATATTTTATAATTAATTGATATACATATACTGAGTTTTGCATTTTTACTGTTCTCCATTATATAATTACCATCATGCTGAAATTAACAATAATTACAAAACAAACACATATTCAAAGATATTTTAAGATATTATTAATACATTTATTGTTCTAAGAAAGTTACAGCATAATTACAAAATACAATATGTTATATCAGCCTAATTACAAGATAAAAGATTACAGGTTTAGGTGAGCTGAATCTATAACTACTAATAACAAAGGAAACGCTTGAGGACTGCAATGTTAACAGTCTCAATCTTCAATATAATTTTTTAATTGAAAAAGTTATTAGATAGCTAATTAACTAAATCATTATTCCATGTAATTAGTTGTATATCATATATAAGTGTTACTTATCAACATATTTGACACTATTTGACTGGAAGACTATCATCGACTTTAGTACTCACATAACACTACACTAATACTGCGAAGAAAATTTAAAAGGAATTTCATAGATTTAATTTCAAAGAACAGTATCCGGAGTTATTCACTTAAATTGAGCCAAGATTTAAAAAAAAAACTAATTAACCAACAGATGGCTGCTATTGCTACCAAAACATATGCCGCTTGCATTTGCAATCGAAATCAAACAAATACCTTAAAAGATAAATCATTAGAAAGAATTATATGGGAAACAACAATAACATTTTCCTACATAAACCATTTAAGACCTTTTATAATTAAACCAATTCAAATTTCTCGAATTATATAAACCCGTCGCAACCGATAGTCTGCGTGGAAACAATTTTAATTTGATTTTAATATTGAAAATTGAAGCGGCTGCGTTATATAAGGTTCTGGTTCGGGTCAATTAGTATTCAGATTAGCTGTGCCGTTTATGTAACACTTGTAAGTATTTTTAATTAGTGAATGTATTGCTTATAATTATCGTAATTAACGGCGATCACAATTAATCAAGCTATTCAATTCGAGTCTTGTATAATAAGTAATTAACCTAATCGTTAATTAAAATGTTTTAATAAAAAAAAACGCTATTATGGTTCAAGTAGCTAAACCAGAATTATTATTAATTTGTAACATGTGAAGCTAATATAAATTTAAAAAAAAATTATCTTCTTAATGTATTATTTTTTGCTAATCATATTTCTTCAAAGGTAATTCGCGCTCTATAATTTGATCTTTTTTTATGTTGTTAAGGTGGGTTAATAACGGTATTAAGGGTTGCTAATTGGTGCTACAGAGTCGGCAACCCTTGCTGGAACATCAATCATGCCAAATGATTTTACATCCATTTTTTTGAGTAAATAATTTTCAATTTCGCTTCACATATTAGTTCTCTTGAAACATATAATGAAGAATTATATTATGAGGCGGAAATGATTTTCTGTACTTTTTAATTCATTTTTTTGAATAAGTGGTCAAGTGATTAAATGAAATATGTAAACAAAAAACAAACAATCTGAATATTGAATGAATTAACTATAACTATAGTTTACTTCGATGAAAAACTATTTAAAAAAAAAAAAAAATTAAAAATAAGTAAATTTAACGAAAGATGATTAATGAAATAAAGAATAAAGATGATGGAAAGAAATATTATTCTTGAAATGTTGATCTTAAAATATTATTTATTCTACACAGTGTGAATTTTATATTTTCATTATTTGTTATAGATGCATGGAGGGATATTTAATAAAAACATATATTACAACTTACACCATTATGTTTCAGTTAATTATAATTCTTAAATATTTGCGACCTTTAATGTGGACCATGGACGTACGTAGGGTGGAGTAGGGCCCTTAATGACCGCGAAAGTTTTTGTTTTCGATTTTTTTTTAAGGCAATGAAAGATCCAAATAATCCTGGATACTAAACTGACATGGAATCAACACCTTAAGAAACCCATAAACAAGTGTAAAAAGGCATTAATGACTAGAACAACACTTGGCAAATCATTGGAACTAAAATCGAGCATGGTATACTAGTTATATACTACGGTTGTTACGAAAAAACCTAACATATGGTTCCACGGTATGGCGGAAAACTGAAGCAAAAACAGGCCACAAAGGAACTATCAAAGACTGGCATGCTTGACAATTACGGGATCGTTTAGAACCGCACCAACTGCAGCTCTGGAAGCTATAACAGGTCTGCCTCCCCTAGATATCTTCATCATGGGTGAGGCAAGAATGGGAGCCATCATATGCAGGTGTAACGGCACTTAGGAGTCTCTGGCGAAGACAGGTCACACCACGATAACGAATGTAATATCATAGCTATACCTCAATATTGAAAGAGACTCAATGCCGAAAAGGCTATCATTCGAGCTAGGATGAACTTCCAAGATGGTGCACACCGGGCAACGTTCTGCTAGAGCAAAGCGGCAAAGAGTCTACACATATGGCGGCCGAACTAGACCATACGTCTCTCACGGCCATTCTGATCTCCAAAACCAAAAATCCAACGGCACTTGCAAGAGCCAATTGACAAGAGATATTGGATCTTGTATCCATATTTTACAACATAACATTGAAGGTCTATCTCGAGACAAATGCGAACATTTGAGCAGGATAGCTAGGGATAAGAACATTGACATCATATCACTGCAGAAAACACACCTGACAAACGACACTCAGCTCCAAGTCAAAGGGAAGGTGCCAGGCTATAAGGTAGTTGCAAATATTAACTCAAATATCCATGAATCCATAATGTACCTCCGACAAGATATTGACAAATATAAAATCATTACTAGCACCCAACAGAATAATACCGAAGTTATAACTGTTGAGATCTCAGGAGCGACAATATCAGCTTTCTACAAACCTCCCAATATTAGTTGGCCAAATCCTCCACTTCAAACTCTAAAACACCCAGGAGTATACTTGGGAGACTTCAACTGTTACCATGTCAGCTGGGGATACTCAACTAATGACGAGAACGGAGAGAACCTATCAAATTGGATGGATGAGTTAGATCTCCATCTGGTCTATGATGCTAAGGATTTGAAAACCATTCATTCAGCACGATGACAGCGCGACACAAATCCCGATCTGTGCTTTGTTACAACAGACTCATCGCAAGTCCCCCTACCTCATACGAGAAAGGTCCTGCGAAGCTTCCTATGCAGCCAACACAGGCCAGTATATTATCAATATCGGAATCCAAGTACCTTTCATAAAATCTATACCAAAACCAAGATGGAACTTTGCCAAGTAGCGTTACATATAAAACAACTAATGTACAAATGTACCGATCCATAAAGAGTGAAGAAACGATAGAGGAAGAACTGACAGTCGCCTTGAAGACAACCCTCTTTTCTCTTCCTCTTTGGCTAACGCTGAACTCAAGAAGGCCATAAGTGCACTCAAATTTCGGAAGGCGGCTGGCCTGGATGGTATATTCCCAGAATTTATAAAGCACCTAGGACAACCTGTGAAGAATGTCTTAGAAATGGCCTCACAGATATACTAAACAGGGAACAAATCCCAGAACAGTTCAAAATAACCCAGACCCTCGCTATTCTGAAACCAGGGAAATCAACCGACGAGGCAGCTCGCTATCGTCCAATCACACTGCTCAGTGTTTGTTATAAATTACTGGAGAGGATAATATACAATAGAATATATCAAACTATAGACGATATTATTCCGCCAGACCAGGCTGGTTCCAGATCCAACCGAAGTTGCTGTGAGCAAGTGCTAGCTAGACCTAACGTCATACATCGAATTAGGATACCAAAAGGGACTAAAAACGTTTGTACAATTTGTTGATATGAAGGCTGCATACGACACCGTATGACTGGATAGTCTAATACTAAAACTAAAGAAAATAATACCCTGCTCCAAGTTAACTAAACTTATGCGAAACATGTTAAGAAGCCGATACTTCAAAGTCACCCTTGGACAACTAGCAAGTCATTCACCGTCAGTAATGGATTGCCCAAGGGATCAGTGCTAGCCCCTATACTCTTTAACCTATCTACTATTGCTACTCTATTAGTGTAACCATTACACCAGTGACTAGCCGGCATACAACTCCCAGAAGTTCTGCTATGCTGATGACATCGCTATAGCCACTCAAAGCAGGCTCCTTAAGGATAGTGAGGAAACTCTAACGGCGGACTAAGAAAACCTCGGGAGATACTACAAACAGTGGCGACTATGCCCAAATCCAAGCAAAACCGAGGTATGTGCATTCCATCTTAATAAACGCCTTGCAAATAAAGATGTCACATTCTGTGGTAAAAGAGTAAAACATAACAGCTACCCTAAATACCTTGGCGTAACACTAGACCGGTCCCTAACATATAAAAGACATTTGGAGATAACTGGACAAAAACTAAAAACCAGGAACAACATAATTAGAAAACTGGCTGGGATTACTTGGAGAGCAAAAGCAGAAACACTACGAACAGCAGCTTCATCACTTTAAAGACTACTGAAAACGGCAGAATACTGTGCACCAATGTGGTACAAGAGTTCTCATACTAAGAAAGCCGATGTGCACCTCAATGATACTGTGCGAATCATATCAGGAACCCTAAAGTCCACTCCAGTACCTTGGCTCCACGCACTAACGAATTTAGCACCACCAGACCTTAGGAGACAACAAGCTACTGTTTGCGAATGGGACAAACTACACGACCTTAAACAGCCTAGAAATCTGCCAATCCACATGATATTGCATAATGTTGCAGGCCGCTGTGTTAAGTCCCAAAACCCCATCTGGCAAGATCAGGTGCTAACCCATCACGAACCATTTCATATCAGAGAAACTTGGAAAACCAAATAAAAATCCAATCATTATTTTAAACTTAATTACTATGAGGACCCTACCGTTCCTCTCCCAAGAATGCAAATGTCTAGGAAAGCATGGTGTAGCCTTACCGGCATCAGAACTGGCCACGGCAGATGCAAGTCCATGTTGTGCAAGTGGGGTCTCTCGGACACCCAGGAATGTGACTGTGGAGCGCCAGATCAAACCGTAGCTCATATAGCCCACGAGTGTCCAATAAGAGGATTTGAAGGAGAATGGAACGAGATACTGAATGCCACTCCTGCTGCCGTGAATTGGTTGATCTCGCTAGATATTGATTTATAACACATAGCCTATATTTCAAATGTATTCGTATAATATATTTATCTTGACTGTTCGTGAATTCGTAGAAGTGATAGTTTTATACACATATATGTACATACTTTATCTATATTTATAAGTGAATTTGTAGATTGCCATACGATAAATAAATAAATAATCACGCTAGTGTTCAAAGTCTCGAGCAGAATTTTGAACAAGCAAGTAAAAATGCTACTTACTCTTCTCCGCGGATTCAAAATGAAATCGTCGACACATGTGGACGGGTATTCAGATATGAAATCACCAATGAAGCGAAAGATGCCTCTGCTTATAGTCTAATGGGAGATAAAGGTCGCGACATTTCTGGTTAAGAACAGCTTTCGATTAGTATCCGATTCTACGACCAGAAGAAACATATTGATCGTGAAGAGTTCGTAGGGTTCATCGAGTTGGCCATGGATGCAAAGACCATTGCTTTTGCAATAAACACATACATAGTACACTCAGGACGTCATCCACAAAAGTTCAAGGGACGATTGTTTGACCATGTCGACACAGGAAAACGGCATGCATGCCATTTTGGGAGAAAAATTCCCTCCTGATTTTTACTTTCATTGTGCAAGTCACGAGTTGAATTTGGTAGTGAATGACCCGAATCAAGTTCCCGAAAACCGCAATTCGATAGCAACAACTATAGACGAATCAACTTTTTACCGGATCCTATTAACAGAACAAAATATGTTCCAAATATTTCTGTTTTTTGCGTAATTCGGTTTGCGAAACAACTTAGCGAATTAGCAAAACTCTCTATTGAAGGAAACTCTGGAACCAGATCAACTGCTTTTCAGCATCATTCTGCCATCACTTAAACAACTTTCATCATATGCTTCGTTCCGATAGCGAAATATGTCTTACAATATGTCTTAATTAATTATATATGTCTTAATTAAATATGTCTTACAATCACAGAGTTGGGCCTCCTTGCATGTACTAAATCATAGAAAAGATGTGTAGGGTAAACCACCCAATCGTTGGCACTCCTCCAATTATTGGCAGTTTAGAGTTTAGTTCGAAAAAACAAGGAAACCATAGATTAATCAAGTTTGGTATGCATTAAAGAGTAAAATAGTTTTATTTTTCTGTTGAAAATTGACAACACTGTTCCAAAAACCCATATGGCGATTTAGAAACAACAGCTGACATTTTGTGCTGGTGATATGGTGCAGTTATTTTGGTATTTTCTTAAGGCGATAGCTTCATTATTCATAGTAGATCGCAACAATTCGCTAATTGATACTTTCGAAATAATTTGATATACTTAATTATACCTCTAGGCAGTAGATTCAAAGGTTTTTCTTGAATATCTTTATCACATATTATTTATTACATGTGCCAACATATGGAACAATAATTTCAACAAAATCCCATTATTGGCATTAATGCCAATAATAGGAATTTTTCGAATATTATCAACAAGCGAGTTTATGATATGTTTGTAAAGGTTTTCAATAAATTATGGTTTCTCCATAGAATATTTTTTTCTTCAATAGCAATTTCCAAATGTTGGCCCACAGTGCCAATAAATAGCACCAGCTAATTATTGGCAGTAGTGCCTATAATAGAATATTGAGTGCTAATAATAGGTTTTTTTATTCATTTAGAGTACGTGGTAAACAATGAAGAGAGGAAATGAAAAAGAAACCGATAAAAAGAAGTCAAGGGGAAAATAGAAAAAAGTAAACGAAAACAATATAGTGAGGAAAGTATAAAAAAGGCTTTAGACGCGATTAAAAATGGCATGGCCAAAAAGCAAGCGGCGAAACAATTTCAGGTTCCTCGAGGTACTTTACATTTTCGAATTAAGAAACCAGATCATAAACCTCAGCCTGGTCCAAGTCCAGTACTTAACGCAGACGAAGAGAATAAATTAGAGAATTGGTTAAATTTTAGCCATGGAAAGGGTTTTCCTAAACGGAAAGAAGATCTTTTGAATAGCGTATCTGAATTTATAAAAAAAAAGCGGCCGATCTAACCCGTTCAAAAACAACATTGCCGCAGATAAATGGTTTAAACTCTTCTTAAAGCGATATTCGGATATTGTTGTGAGAACTCCCAAAGCAGTAACAGCGGCAAGTGCTGCCGTATCAGAAAATTATATAAAAGGATGGTTTCAAGCAATTGAAATATACCTGAAAGATCATGGTTTGTTTGAAATTCTCTCAGACCCGAAAAGAGTCTTGAATGGTGACGAAACCAATTTCGTTCTTTGCGCAAAGACAGGTATGGTCTTGGCCCCTAAGGGTGCAAAGAATGTTTACGAAATTGACCATGCCCCAGTTAAAAGTTCACTAACAGTGATGTTTACTTTTGCTGCCAATGGCCAAATCACCCCACCTATGGTGATATTCCCGTACAAGCGCTTGCCAAGTGAAATTGCATTAAAGATACCATCAGATTGGGGTATAGGCCCTAGTGACAATGGCTGGATGAAAACAGAAATTTTCTCTCAATATATAGAAAAAGTGTTACATTCGCATCTCGTGCGAAATCAAGTATCATTCCCAGTAATTCTATTTGTAGATGGACACAAAACCCCCCTCACTTATGCCGTCAGTGAGCTTTGTTCCGCATTGGATATTGTGCTTATAGCACTTTATCCCAATTGCACTCGATTGCTTCAGCCTGCAGATGTCTCAGCTTTTAGACCTCTAAAAGGTGGTTGGCAAAAGATGGTTTTAGAGTGGCGGCGTGACAATCCATCTAGAGCTCTTACAAACGTTGACTTTGTGCCACTTTTGCAAAAAACTATTGATAAATGCGTAGAACCAGATACAATTATTAATGGTTTCCGGGCTACCAGTCTTTTTCCATGAGACTCAACAGCTATAGACTACTCGAAATGCTTGGGGAAGGATATGAAGAATAAGCTCGAAAGTGAAGAAATACCGGAAACTTCGAGAATGATAAACAAAAAGGATTTTATCAGATATGCAGGACAGTCTACAATAACAGATCTTATAAACAAACAGGATTTGACAGCTGCTGAGCAAATTAAAAAAAAACTGTGGTATTTCTTTGATGACAACGAAAACTAGCAAAAACATAAAGAAACCTTTGAAGAAAAAAAAGTAAGCAAACCGAAAGAGAACTCTAATACAAATGAAAAGGCAGCAATACAAATAAAAAAACCTCAGATGTTACTCTTAAAGAACAGGACCTTTTGGACATTGAAAAGATGGATGTAATTATGTGTGATGAATTTGATTGTACATGTAATATTCCTCTAGCTCAAGAAGTCCTGATTGAAGAAATTGTTATTAACAACACAGAAGACGTGATGTCTTGATGGCTATAAATGATTTTCGGACTGATTCTTTTCTGAAAAACACTGAAAACATTACTTGTAATATACCCAAAGAAGATACTCAAACAACTGAATGTGTACAAGTTACTCATACTGCACAAAACGACACAGGTACCGAAAGAAATTACTGCAGATTAGATAATAGTTCAAACAAATCAATGCCTAGAAATAATGTCGTTCGCTCAGTTCAACAGGATTTTGAAAAATTGAAGTCTTGGAAACTGTAAGCAATCCAACTGTCACTACCCCTATGAAGACAAACCTACGAGAAATAAAACTAGATGACAAATTAGTGTTACCTAAAACACCTCAAAGGAAGGGAGTGAGACAAACTAAGAAGACACCTTATGTTATTACGTCAAAAGAATTCAAGGACGAAGAACGCCAACAAATTAAAGCAAAGAAAGAAAAGGAAGAAGGTATACAGAAACGATAGGAACAATGACAACAACAAAAGTTAGCTAAAACTGAACAAATGCTAAAGAAAGAAGAAAAATGTGTCAAAAAACGAGTTGTTAAGAAACATGAAACTACGAAATCTGCAAATAGAATGTTGTTTTCAAAAGATTTTTCCAATTTAAATATTAACATTGCGCCAAACAATAAACAAGAAAAAAAGAAAGATAAAAATGAAATAGAATTGATTCAAGAAAAAGATAAAAATAAAGTAGATTTGAAACAAGAAAAAAATAATAAAGAGAAAAGACAATTTAAAAAACAAAATTTCACAGAAAATAGTTCTAAACAAAATATTAATTTTAACAGTGTTAATATAAAAAAGTTAAAATGTCATAGAAGATGTTGACCGATGATTAGAGATTAGCTAAAATGTTACTTTTTGATTGATTTCAGTAAGACTGCGAACTACATAAAATATTTAAGATTGGTAGGGAGATTATTAGGTTAAGTAGGTTCTTATTCAGACTGATTAATATTTTGTAGGTAGGTAAGTACTAAAGTTAAAAGATCTCAAAGATTTAAGTACTGATAAAGTGAGACTGCGAAACCGTGTAGAATAAGAGAAATTTTTTTATATTATAAAAGTTGTTTTTCTTAAATATTTTTAGTACATCAGTGTTCTAATTATACCCTAGGTATAGATAGGTATTTATTTTATTTTTAATGATTGATAGGTACCTATCTCCTACTTTAACTACATGCCAATAATTAGACGAGTAGATGCCAATATTGAAACTTTCTATGCCAATAATTGGATTTTCTGTGGTCTTTTGGATTTAAGTATAAAATGTTTATTTAACACAATTCAATCACATAAAAATGGTTATATAAACAAAGATTGAAATATTTTCTTTGATACTGTCACCTGTTTTGTCTACTAGCTCTTGCAAATGAAATTTTATGGTAATTTAATTTCAGACTGACACGAAGCTCACTCTTAAAGTGCCAACGATTGGGTGGTTTACCCTATTTCAAAATCAAAGAACTTTTTGTTCATTCCAAATCGATTTCCGAAGAAAACGTAGCTGAACTCCGAAAACCTATGACAGTAAACCGTCAAAAACATCCCTCAAATCTTCCTTCATAGAATGAAATTCTATAAGAGATGTTAATTCATTACTTGGATTCCTTTATCACTGCACTAGAACGTATATTCTCGGATGAGAGTTTGCCAGATTATTTATTATTTCAATTGCATCCAGCGAACATTTTGAAAATGAACATTCACGATTTCATAGAAAAATCGAAAAACTGTCTGTCTTGTCTGTCGGGTGTGCCTTGCCTAGTGTGCCAAGTTTGTCTACTCTTACCTACACAGTCTTGTCTATCAAGTATTGTGTTTCTACTCTTGTATATCTACTCTTGTCTGTCCAGTCTTGTCTGTCTAGTCTTGTCTGTCCAGTCTTGTCTGTCCAGTCTTGTCTGTCCAGTCTTGTCTGTCTAGTCTTGTCTATCTTGTCTTGTCTGTCCAGTCTTGTCTGTGCAGTCAATTCAAATTAATTTCAAACAGTATACCTGGTCTTGTCTGTCCAGTCTTATCTGTCTTGCCTTGTCTGTCCAATCCTGTCTGTTTAGTCTTGTCTGTCCAGTCTTGTCTGTCTAGTCTTGTCTGTCTACTCTTGTCTATCTAGTTTAGTCTGTCTAGTCTTGTTGGTCTACTTTCGTATCTTTAGTCTTGTCTGTGTGCATGCGCTGTTTCGTTCCGGTGTGCTTGGAAGATGTCAATAAAAAAAAGGTTTTGCCTGTCTAGTCTTGTCTGCTTAGTCTTGTTTTATTTATTTACTGTTTATTTTATTAAAAGCTTAGGCGCAATAAATAAATAATTTTTATTAAATATTAAATTCTATGCATATTAATGTTGACCAGTAAATTCTATAAATACAAGGAAGGAATCATAAATCAATTATTGAGAATTCGTACATTTATTTTAACCATTAATTAATATCATGATCTAAATCGTCAATAATCTAAATAAAATTTCAATAATTTAATTTCCTATCCCACGAGCTCTCAAAGACTTCATCATGTTTAAAATATCTCGAGTATAATTTACATGCCCTCCATACATGTCGCGCATATTAAAATAATGCAATTATGGACCACACAGACAGAACATTCTGAAAATTCATTAACCCTACAAATATTTTTTGTGTGTTTTTGTACAGGTCCCTTTAAAAATTTGCCACGTATTGCCTGTGTGCATTGAGTAAAAGTGAAAATAAACTAGACAGGCAGATATGTTTTTTCTTTTAAGGGTAAGATGATAGGGCACGGGACGAGAACTATAAGTTTGATATATGATATATACAAAGTCTGGGGTAGTTTGACCGCATTGCCGACTCTGTAGATAAGGGGGGCGAAAATATCCCGGAGGCATGAAAAGAAATGGTCGGAGGACGTGGCTGTCTGGCATTATAGGGGTGTAGTATAAATAATGATTAAACGGACGGTAATAAAGAAAATGCAACCGACGTGAGAATATGTGCATATATAGATTACAGATTAATATCAAAAATATTATGTGGTGAGATTGTGAATCTAACTGTTGGGATAACTGTACCTGGAAGGTGGAAAAACGGATTTCTTAGAAATTATCAAAATATAATAGGTATATGTATTTAAAGTTCAAATACTTATCTAGACATTATTGCTTTATCTACGTAATATTTGTAAATTTATTTCTGTTAAAACAACAAAATTTAAAACACTTTTATTTTTCTATAATAAACATTTGTATTATATGATATATAAACTAACTAATAAAAGGACATGCTAGATAAAGACAATCTTAGGCAATTGGAATTCGATATTTTTTAATATATACAGGTATTCTTCACATTTTCTTTAAATTGTTCTGTAGACAATCAGCATAAATACTCTAGACACGAACTAGATACATGAATGGTGAAGCATTAATTAAGTAAACATGTAAAAAACACCAAAATTATAATAATTTTCTTGCAAAATATTAAAATATTTTTTTGAATTTGGATCGAACAAGGAGTTATTTTACAATACGTTACGAATAAAAACCGAACTGAAATTCCTAGTCGGGATTCACCTCGTCGCTTACTAAATACTTTTACAGGTGGTAGATGTATATACATCTGTTTATTAATTTTACCTTATTCTAGTACATTGAATAAATTTTATAAAAAAAAAAAAATTAATTATATTTTATCATTAACGACACAATTATCTGAATTGTATAAATCATATTGTCTTGGTAATCACTGTCTTGGTGTGTCTTAATTCTATAAACCTAATTTGTTTTTAGTTAAACGACAACCTATTTTACATCTGTTAAAATGTGTTGCCCAGTTTGTAGAATTTATTAAAATACAAATATCACGTTTTAAATTAATGTCTTAAATTTTAAATCGAAATTTCCCACTGAAAGCCACTAAGAACTTTAAAGAAAATTATTATATTATTAAAATTCATTCCATTTATAAAAAAAAAATGAAATCACAAGAAACGTTCCATAATGTATGCATCCTATTAAAACGTATATGCTGTATGTATCATTATTAATCCGTACATATCAACTTATAATGAAAAATAATATTTAATGCGCTGAAACAAATTACTTACACGAGTCACCACGTGTTTTAGGTATTGTAACTGCCAGAATTTTTGAATACATTATATAATCAAGGATATTAATGAACAAGAACTAAATATTTTTCTGCTCGCGTCAAATTGTTACAATTTTGTTACAGAACAATAGACAGACAAGAACAGACAGACCCGACAGACAAGGCTAGACAGTTAGAACCAGGCAGGTAAGACTTAACGAATTAGACTAGACAGATTTGACTAAATTGATTAAACTAGATAGACGAAGTTTGGACGAACAAGACCAAACATACAACACTAGACAGACAAGACTTGACAGATGGGATTAAACAGATGTGATTAAACAGACAAGATAAGACAGATAAGACTAGACAAACAAGACAATACTAGACAGACAAGAATAGATAGACAAAATGCAAAAATGGGCACATAAGACTTATTTCAGGCAAATTTATAAACATATTATTATTATATTAATTATAGTGAGCCTATAAATGTTTTCCTGTTTTAAAGTGTATTTTATGTAGACATGGCGTAGAGCGCCAAGAGATTATAATGATGTTGGTTTTGGTTGAAATGAAAGCAACCTTTTCCTCATTATTATATACATTCTTGTCACTTTGATCATTGTGAGCAATTATAGAAAACATTTTTCAAAAAGGGGTTGCGTGTAGGTTACTAATTAGTGGTACTTTGTTGAAACCCAAAAAATATGGTTGAGTAATTAACATATAAGGGATTCATATAGCTGCTACCAGATTTAAACAGTGTGCGGTGTGGATTATGAATTCGGAGTTTTGAAAGGGATGAGACAGATTTGTTTATTCAACGCTTCAGGGTCTTCTGGGGTTCTCGAAGCAACACCTGCCATGCCAATACACCGCACTAGACAATACCACATGGTTCATATAAGGGCACATTATGTACGTATACACACTCCTATGTATAATCTTAACCTATTGCAGGTAGATTTTTTTGTGGGGGTAAAAGTGCAAATACAAAACCTTTCTGATACAATAATGATACTTTCTATTTATACATTTTTAATAAGGCCGCTGTTTTCTTCTTATAATCCCTTTTTGTAAAATATATTCTACTCTTGCTGATAATATCTTATATGAATAAAGGTCGGATTTCAACGGTATGATTCACAGTTTTTGCATCTGTACGTATTTGAGCAACCATTGCTATGGTTGATATTTATAATCTACATCTTTTATTTTCATTAATTTGTTTTACTTGTTATAAGAATTGAATGTTCTTTACGTCGCTGTTATTAATTTACTTTCGTAGCAAACTTTCCCTTCCTTTTCATTGAATTTCTATTCGAGTTTCAACATTTTCTGAAGTATAAATCACGCCCCCGATCGTTCACTCAGCATCATAATTTTGTACTACTGTACCATACGTTTCATTTTGGATGTAGAAGTCCTGTTATTTTCAAGTATGTTGCGTTTTCTTGCGAAACAAAGCCACCTCCGCATTTCAATCAAAATTAGGGTCAGCAATGTCACCAACGAATTTATTTTGCTTCAAAAAATATGGTCAGCCTAGTAACGTGTTTGGTTGAGTTTTAAGCTATGAAGAAATATTTGAAATTTACATATCGAAACGTATATATTTATGTTGATTTATTAATTATGTTCGGTGGATCATACTTCATTTTTTATGACAATTAATTGTTTTCTCCCACAATTATCCAAATTAGTGGTAAAACTCTTGAAATATGAGACTTAATTTATATTTACATTATTTGTGTAAAATAATTGATGGCTTAATTTATATTGATGGCTTAGTAACAATTATTGGAAAAATGTTAAATGTTTTAACGTATAATATGGCTATGAGTGCTAAAAGTAAATACAACATATGGTAAAAAGGCATATAACTATGTACATTACAATGTACGCAGGGACTGATGAGGTTAAATGAATTTTCTATGAAGAGGTTTTTGTATGGCCAACAACTTCAGCAAAAAATTAATTCCAAGAAAATGGTGATTAACTAACTAACATTTTTGGATTAATGCCTTTTTCGAAATGATCTCTTGATCATTTCGAGTTTTTCGAAAATGACCCGTTCATTTATATATTCAAGCAATATTTCGTTTTAGTAAGTTTGCACAGTGGATTTAGAAGGTAGGTCACTGTATGATATAAGTTTTTGTTATCTAACCACATTTTTTCAAAATGAAGATGAAGATAGTTACATTGAACTGAATGTAATAGTGATGCAGTTATATTGAATGGTAAACGATCGATATAAACAGATTTTTTGCGATATTAACAAATTAGTTTATGGTATCTGGTTCTATGAAGACTAGGGCTAAAATCACACTGTTAATGTGACGTATTGCAAGAATTGTTTGATGACCCAATAATTTCATAGCATAAAACTTGTGATATTTTATGAATAGGATGGTTGCGAGTACTTAAAGCCTAGCAAACAGATGAAGAAATCTTCGGTGACAGACGAGATCCTGGAACTGATGGAAAGAAGGAGATTGTTTAAAAACAAAACGAGATAATACATGAACATAGAGAGAGAAATAAGGGCGAAAATAAGAACTGCTAAAGAAAAAGAGAAACTGGAAAAATGTGTGGAAATCGAAAAATGTCAGGCCAATTTTGACAGCTTTAATCTGCACAAGAAGGTAAAGGAAATGGGGGAAACAGTTAAGAGAAAAACACTTAATGTACTTAAGGATAACCAAGGCCGAGTTATAGTAAAGAAGTCGGAAATTAAACAAACCTGTGAGGAATACATTAATTAACTGTTTGATGACGTGAGAACGGTGCCATCCAACATTGATTAAACTGATGGTCCCCCAATCTAAGAAGGAGAAGTACAGGCAGTTTTGAAAAATGTCAAAGGCCTTGGTCCCAGATGGAATTCTACCTGAAATTTTAAAATTGATCGAGGGGAAGAATCTAAGGAGGCTTACAAAAGTGTTCAATGTGATCTATGATACGGGCGTCATACCCACGGAATAGCTGAACAAAATCTGAATTTCTGAATTTGTTACTCTCCCCAAAACGCCTAATGCTAGGTAATGTAGCGAGTTTCGTACAATAAGCTTGATGAGTCATCTACTAAAGATATTCCGGAAGATAATTTACAGTAGAATTTTTAAACTATGTGAGGAACAGATATCGGAGACCAAATTCGGCTTTAGAAGTGCTCTAGGGACTAGAGAGGCTCTATTTTCGATCCAGGTGTTGTTTCAGCGATGCAGAGAAGTAAACTGCGATGTGTACGCATGCTTCGTGAATGATAAGAAGGCGTTTGATCAAGTGCGACGCACGAAAATAATGGAGTTTCTGCAAAAAGCTGGCCTGGATGGGAAGGACCTCAAAATCATCAGAAATCTCTACTAGAATTAGAGGGCTGTGTCAGGGTAGAGAGAGAGACAACGGAAGAGATACATATATTACGGGGTGTAAGGCAGGGATGCATACTATCTCCTGTAATTCTCAATCCGTACTCGGAATACATCTTCAGAGAAGCCCTGCAAGATATTGATGCTAGAATCCTGCTAAATGGAGAACGATTGAATAACATAAGGTATGCAGATGATGCCGTTACACATACAGTCGATAATATGGTTTGGAAATAGACACCAACAAGACAAAGCTTATGATAATCAGTAAAGACCAAAACACCCGCGGTATTTTATTGGTTGACGGAACTCCTTTAGAAAAAGTCAACAAATACACATACTTGAGCACGAACATAAATGATAACTGGAACCATTCTGTGGAAATCAGAACGGGTATTGAAAAAGCCAGAACGGCATTTATCAGGATGAAGAAAGTCTTTAACAGCCACGACTTACAGCTGTCAACAAAAATTCGTCTACTGCGTTGCTACGTGTTTTCGACCGTTTTTTATAGGGTCGAATCGTGGATGCTGCATTTGTTGAGTTGAGGCTTTTGAAATGTAGCTGTGTCGAAGAATCCAATAAATAGGTTGTACAGACAGAATAACCAATACGGAGGTGTTGAGAAGGATGGGAGAGGAAAAAGAAGTCCCGAATACAGTTAAGACTCGAAAGCTACAATATCTGCGACATGTAATGCGTAACGAGAGCCGATATGACCTTTTGCAGAAGATCCTCCAAGGCAAGGTATAAGGAGCTAGAGGAGTGGGCAGAAGAATGTCGTGGTTGAAAAATTTAAGAATGTGGTTCAACCATTCAGCTTTTCAGAGCTGCTGTTAACAAAGTTCGAATAGCCAACATGATAGCCAACATCCGGAACGGATAGGCACTCTAAGAAGAAGATGGTTGCGAGTGCTACTACGTGGTAATTCATACTTAAATTGAATTGGAAAACTGACTATGTTTTTACCACACTAATAAGCGTGGTAAAAACATTAGAATTTTTTAATTCAATGCTTGTGACATATATTCGAAATATTATTCGATTATATTATTCGAAAAGGTTGTGACTGTATCTTAAACACTTTTTTGTTTAATTTCTTTTATAATCATATCGTTCCTATACAAAAGCCGTTTAAAAGCCAAATTTGAAGCTAGCTGTTAAGTGGATGTATATGCACAAATTGAATAAGTATTTTTTTAATTAAAACTAGTGTAATTAACGGATTTTAATTTAATTGTTGACGCGACCTACTTTTATCCTCAGACTGTACGAAAATGGTAAAACTTTCAAAGTAAAATTTAAAAAATTGCAGTCTCCCCAAATAAAGCAAAATTTCAAAAATAACACATCTTTGAGAATATTTACTGCATCCATTAACATTTTTAGTAATAAGTTATTTTTAATTTATTAATTAAATTTATTAAAATAAATTAATAAATAAACATAAACAGTTTACGATTTTATAACATTTATTAACAGTTTACAACATTTCCAAATAAGCGCTTGTTGCACTGTTAAATTCATATTTATCGGAATTTTATAAAATTAAATGTGTATTACTTTTGTTCAGAAAAATATGTATCGTGTTATAAGGTCTAAATATCAAAGATAATAGTTTCATTATTTAGGAAATAGTTCAATATACTATATTAATTTTTATTTATTTATTCTCTAATTTACACTCGAAATCATTTTTTGGTTAAAATGGAATTATTAAAAAATTAACGACCAGTCGGCAACACAAGAAAACCTTGTAACCCCAGCAGGTTAATTTTTACCAGATACAACTTTTTATCTTTCATCTGTTTATTATTAATAATCGAATGAATATAACAACCATAAAAAGTGTATCTTGTGAAAAAGATGATATACGGAATTGATAATACCCGGATTTTTAGGTTTTGCCTACTGGAGCCGCACTTCAATTAGAAAAATTACGCGTTTTACTTACTTTTACAGAGATCTTGATTAGTGAAGATTCAAAGTTTTGCGGTAAATCATAAAAATAGTTTTAAAACGAAATTCTATTAATGGACAATTATTATAATACCTACAACTTAAGGAATCAAAATATCAATTTCTATTTTACCAACGTAAAAAAGAAAATGAATTTATTCGATTGTTTTGATTTTTATTCCAAACAAAAAAAATATTAAAAAAATATATAATACTTTAAACATGAGGTTTGGTCTTTTCTGCCTACACTCATCTGGTCTAGCCTGGTTATGTCTGGTCCTGTCTCGTCTGGTCTTGCCTCGTCTTGTCCGGTCTTGTCTGGTCTTGTCTACACTTGTCTGTTCTTGTCTAGTCTTGTCGAGTCTTGTATCGTCTTGTCTGGTCTTGCCTGGTCTTGTCTACTCTAGCCTCGTCTTGCCTGGATTTGTCTGTTCTTTTCTGGTCTAGTCTTGTCTGGTTTTGTCTACACTTGTTAGGTCTTACCTGGTCTTGTCTGGTTTTGTCTACACTTCTCTGATCTTGCCTAGTCTTCTATGGTTTTGTCTGGTCTTGTCTGGTTTTGTCTTCTATCGTCTCATCTGGTCTTGCCTCGTCTTATCTTGTCTGGTCTTATCTACACTTCGCTGTTCTTGTCTAGTCTTGTCGGGTGTTGTCTGGTCTTGTCTACACTTGTCTGTTCTTGTCTAGTCTTGTCGGGTCTTGTCTGGTTTTGTCTACACTTCTATGGTCTTGCCTAGTCTTGTCTGGTTTTGTCTGGTTTTGTATCGTCTTGTCTGGTCTTGCCTGGTCTTGTCTACTCTGGCCTGGTCTTGCCAGGTCTTGTCAGAATTTGTCTGTTCTTTTCTGGTCTTGTCTGGTCTAGTCTTGTCTGGTTTTGTCTACACTTCTCTGATCTTGCCTAGTCTTCTCTGGTTTTGTCTAGTCTTGTCTTCTATCATCTCATCTGGTCTTGCCTCGTCTTGTCTGATCTTGTCTGGTCTTGTCTACACTTGTCTGTTCTTGTCTAGTCTTGTCGGGTCTTGTCTGATCTTGTCTGGTCTTGTCTGGTTGTGTCTAGTCTTGTCTACACTTGTCTGGTCTTGTTTGGTCTTGTCCAGTGCTGACCAGCCTTATCTAATCTTGTCTATTCATCTTTACTCTTCTCTGGACTTGTTTATCCTTTTCTTGTCTTGTCTGATTGTAGAAACTTGTTTGATCTGTCAGTTTATTGAAAACATGTTAGTCCCCTATTCTGCTCGTAAACATACTTTTGAAATATGTTTTGTGATTATGTTATCAGAGTGGAAGCAAGAAACATAATTAAGGAGAAATATGGAATAGCATTTTCTATCAATTTACAGTGACATCTTGTTTAAGTTGAGTATTTACATTTACTTTTCAGTTATTAAAGAATATATAATTCTAAGTAATTATAATTATAAGTAACTTATTATGATTCTAAGTGAGTTATCATAATTCTAAGTAACAATGTTACCTGGATCAAGAAGAATCTTCATACTTTAAACTCGTTTAAATTTGCTATTTGCATTTACTTGCATTTTATCAAATGATTGATTACTATTTATCGGTAATTAGTTTTGAAAATCTTACCTTGATCGAGAAGAATCCTCGGCACTTCACCTCACTACAACCCACACCTCACTACTGACCTAATTTTCTGTTCGTCCACAAAAACATTGAATGCATTTAATTCCACGCGATTTTTTATCAACCCGCCGTGCGGATTCCGAGAACCAAAAAATATTTTTTTGCCGTGTAGACTCACAAAAACTACACAAAAAAAAACGCCCGAACTACATTTACTTACATATTCTTAATACGATATTTACAAACAAACATTTATTTGAAATTAAATACATATGTTTTTAATTTTATTTTCTAAATGCAATAGTTTTTGTGTCTACATAAACGTAATTGTTTGTTTAAATATTCGTGCTTGCTGAAGATTTGCCACTAGTCGCGTTCCTATTGGCTAATTAATCCAGACGATTTGTCGTATTAGTAGCTGTTTCCTTATGCAGTCTAGGTAAGAATTCGGTACTTACGTATTAACGCCATCACCTAAATATACACCTAAATACACCTAAAATTTTCATAATAACACAAAATAAAACATTTTATTTAAATTGAAAAGTGATAATAACATCCACTTTGGGACAGCTTTACTAATTAAATCAAGGGAGGGACATGAAAATCTGTTACTCTTTAGCAGACAGCGCCCAAGATGCATTATGTGAGCCTTTCGCTACGTCAAAGCAAGTAACGAGAAAGGTGAAGACCTAATATGTCAGGGGCTGAAGGCTATAGGTTTATGTACTAGTAAAGTAACATAAGATAGTTGTAATTTGTGTAACCTCACTCCTTAGGTAAAATGAGAAACCCCACCTTTGTTCGTGAGTTCTTCTGCAATTCCTCATCTCCGGACCATTTGTAGTATCGTGTACAAACCAAACAAAGGAATCGTTTATTATGCCTAAACCTATGGCCTTCAGCCCCCGACATATTGGGTCTTGACCTTTCTCGTTACTTGCTTTGACGTAGCGAAAGGCTCACATAATGCATCTTGAGCGCTGTGTGCTAAAGAGTAACAGATTTCCGTGTCTCTCCCTTGATTTAATTTGTAAAGCTGTCCCAAAGTGGATGTTATAATCACTTTTCAATTTGAGTAGGCATTGTCAATCTGACTGTATAAATCATAGTCAATTTGAACATTTTATTTAAAATTAAAACATTTTTAAAACACTAAATACTTTATTTTGTAACCCCGGTTAGATTAGGTTGCCGCCGCGAAGCGGACCGATAAATCAAGACAACGCCAAGGCAGCGCGAACTCTCGATCCAATATCTAGCGGTGGTGGCGCTAATACGTAAGAACCAAGAAGTATAATGAGGGATTTCGGTTGGTATTGACTTCTGCCGGAGGTGTATCTGTCAATTTATTTCTTCAAAGATTTTGCCATTTGTCGCGTTCCTATTGGCTAATTAATCGAGAAGATTTTTATAGCGATTTATGTATACAATCTAGGTCAAAAGCTGTACTTGCCTAATAAGTTCAATAGGTATTTCGGGTGGCGGTGACTTTCTGCCGGAGGTGTCTGTTGATTTTGACATAAGCAAACAATATGGCGAATTGTTTCGCGTCGATTTATAATTCGAATTAATTTATAAATTTTGCAGTTTAATGTGTATAAAAACTTAGTAAATATTGTAAAGCTCTGTTAATTAATACGTTTCCTCTAGAATATAAGATTTTAATTAGTAACAGTCTTTAAAACAAATTTTCTTGATTTTGATTTGCAAAAGTAAAATCACGTGTGCTATATCAAAACACGAAACAAATATTTGTTTAAAAAACAATTACAAGCAAATCAAATATTTTCTACGTTGTTGCAAATGCCCATTATTGTACAGTTCGTGGACTATGTAAATACATCATAACACAAGCGTATGTAAAAGTCCGCGATTAATGATAAGTGATGATTGATAACACACACGTGCGTTTGGTTTACGATTCGTTGATTAGTTGAGAGCAGCTCTGCGTGCTCATGCGCGCCCCACGTGCCACAATTCAAACCAACGGAAATTGACATTGCGTACCTTGGGTTGCCTATATCTATAAGCACTCTTATTTCAGTTTAACCCTAATAAGTAGGTACTAAATAATAAGGATAGGTTAGGTTTTATCTACGACCACTATTCTAAATGACCATTATTGTACAGTTCATGGACTATGTAAATACATCATAACACACACGTATGTAACAGTCCGCGATTAATGATAAGTTATGATATTGGTAACACACAAGTGCGTTTAGTTTACGATTCGTTGAATGGTTGAGAGCTGCTACTACCTGCTCATACGTTTAGCGCCCCCCGTGCCAGAATTTAAACTAACGGAAATTGACATTGCGTACATTGGGTGGCCTATATCTATGAGCACTCTTATTCCAGTTTAACCCAAATAAGTACTAAATATTAAGGTTAGGTTAGGTTTTATTGCTAAGGTTAGGTTATTATTTATATGTAAACATTAAGAATGTATTTCTTTTTATTTCCATCAAGTTAAATACTGTCGAATAACAGTTATTTATGAAAATACAATTGTTTGTTTATTATAACGTTAAATAGGGTATCTAATAAGAAATACATTTGTTACATCAAACATATTATTCTTATTATACCGAAACAAATTAGTGTGGTCGTAGATAAAGTATCGTACATAACTCGAGTTGTAATTACGTACTCGCGGAATTACGCACTCCTCGCTATGCGGGTAACTGTTGCTTAACTGTTCCGTTGGTACGTAATATGCTTCTTACAACTCTCGTTACGTAATATACTATTGTCGAATAATATGTTTATAAACTGAGATATTTTATTTCGCAAATTCTACTTGATTTATCATTGCAGTCCATAAAAACTTGGTTCGGTTTGGATAGTGATGAACAATTTCAGTGATTTAATTCAAGTGCTCAAGAAGATCCCAAGATTTCTCTGCTGTGCTTCCAATATGTTTCTATGCAAATTTCTGTTAAATATAAGGTTTATTTACTTTAATGAACAAAAAACAACTAACTTTTCGGAATTATAATAAAATATTAGATTTATAGAAAATTGAAAACAAATTATAAAAAATTAAACAGTAAAGATTAGACCGACAAGACTAGACAGACAAAACTACAAGGAAGGAACTAAATAGCCAAGCCTAGATAGACTAGATAAGACTAGACAAGGCTAGACAAGACCAGACGAGACCAGATAAGACCAGAGACTGCCAGACAAGACCAGACGGGACCAGACAAGACCAGACAAGACCAGAAAAGACCAGATAATACCAGACAAGACCAGACAAACCCAGACAAGACCAGACAATACCAGACAAGATCAGACAAGACCAGACAAGACCAGACATGACTAGACAAGATAAGAAAGACCAGACAAGTCCAGAAAAAAACATGCAAGACCAGAGAAGATCAGAGAAGACTAGGCAAGACTAAACAAGACTAGAGAACACTAGACAAGACTAGAGAATACTAGAAAATACTAGACAATACTAGACAATACTATACAAGAGCAGACAAGACCAGACAAGCTCAGACAAGAGCAGACAAAAGCAGACAAGACCAGACAAAATCAGACTAGACAAGGCAACATTTTATGCTGCTGAATAAGTGTTAGACTGATCTTCGACTAGGGTTTCATTACCAGATACGGTAGAATCAAGTCATGCACACTGTCACAGTGCAGAGAGTGGTGAAGTTACAAGGTTATCGTAATCGACATTTTTCATGTTGGAGTTACGATGTTTTCTTGTAATTTCCCAATCTATTGCAGAATTTTTATTGAGTTACGAGGATTTAGCATTGCAGAGGTCAGACTCTGGGCAATATATGGTCATCTCACTTTCAGATTTTTTACGAGTTACGAGGTTTTCTTGTTTCGCCGGCGAAATACAACTAGTAATCTACAAAATAAATAATAGATATAAATTAAATAAATTAAAGATTAAAATTCCAACATTTAATTTTATTAAATAGAAAAAGTAAATCGAAATTGATTTGTAAAGATAGTTGAATATTGAATTTATTTATTAATAACAATCTAATACTTGGTAAAACCACAATGCAGATGAGTTCTATTTTTAATAGTTATTGCCAATCGATCTTTCTCAGTAATCTCAAATGCTATTATGAAAATATATCTTGTTGAATAGTTTACTGTTAATTGAATGAATTTATTGTTATTTCATTCAATTCAAAGCCGTAATAAAATCACGTAAAAAAATCTTGTAGAAAAATAGGTGTGTAGAGCACACCTGGGTCCAAGCGAGCTTCTGTTAGACTCGCATGAAATCTACATATGCAAGTTGAAACAAATTCCACAAAAAATGCCGGTATTTCTGAAGTTGAAAAACATTGTCTATTACATGAAATAACATTTGATCTATATTTATTGTATAATTATATTGTTTGTGACTATTGCAAACATTTATTAATATTTCTAAATAAAAAATATCCTTCGTCTGGTAACAAACAAAATGTTAAAAATGAATTGAAAATGTGATTTGTCTTATATCATAGATAAAATACATCTAAACAAAAATAATTCTTAAATTTCTAGTTAAATGTATTTTTAAACGTGTACTAATGTAAAAAAACGTGAAAAAATGAACAGTTTTTCTTTTATATTCAAAATGCTTATTCACGTAATTTTATTGGTAGCTTCTAAAATAAATTTATAATTTAAATATTATTTATTATTAAATACATGACTTTTATTATTAAATACATCGACTTTTATTATTAAATACAATAAAGTATTTAACAAATTAAAAAAGACATTTTGAGGAACGTTTCAGTTTATTAAACGAATTATGATATCTTATCAATACAAGAAAGGTTAATTAAAGCAAAAACGTAAGGTGTTCTGGAATTTATAAATGTAATATTACAAAAATTCCTAAACTAATAATGTAATATTACAAAAATTCCTAAATAACATAGAATATGTTGAGATCTCTTAATGTGCAACGGATAGGTATTATGCGTTATCAGAACAAATAATCTAACTACGGTTATTTCAAAACACATATATCTGTTATTTGATTTTGATAACACATTCACAAATGATTCATTTGGCTTAGCTTTTAAAACATTTAGTTACATCATTAAGGATCTTTAATTGCCATATTTCTTCAAAATTTTATTCATATAAAACCTTCATTATGATTTAAAAAAATATCAACAATAACAAATATGTATAACGTATTACTATTAAATTAAAAAAAATATTTCCTTCTCAAAATAAGAATCAAAATTGTTATAATAATAACCTCGACTAAAACCTAACGAGTTAACTCTTTCTTCGGCAATAATAGCTTTTCATAGCTACAGGCGCTCATGAATAATTCACGTATATTTTCCGACCCCTGAATCGGTATCTGATGCATTCTTCACAATATGGGGTAATAAGAACACGTGCAGGGTCTACGACAAGTGTTCGGAGGGTAACTTGGTACGGATTGGGGGTTAGAAGGTTTCCTGGGTTAAGTCGCATTCCATGCGGAGACATTTCATTAATATATATCCGCATTTTTTCGATATTTCGGTAGTTTTTTTGTTGATGTTTTTCTGCGTTTGGGGTGGAATATATTAATTTCAGGCACAGATGATAAAATCTGGAAAGGTTTGTTTATACGAATCATATAGTTTTGATTTTTTTTTCGTTAGGGAAACATTCTTTTACAATATCTTGAAACATATGTTCGATTTCATGCTAAACAGTTTTTTCTTATTTGTTTTATTAAATTTATGTTAAAAAAAACTAAACATAAAAATTATCAAAAATTTCACAATTTCATGTCTAGTATAGAATTTAGTAAAATAATTTTCTCCATTAGACCAATAAGACTTTGTCTAGTAGAGTCAGTCTAGTCCTTTGTCTAGTCATAATGTTCCGGTAGTAACGTGTATCAATTATAGTTAATAATTATGTATTTTTAAAGATTTTTTTAATCTATATTTTGCTTTTATCTATCTCGTATGATCACTCTTGTGTGTCTAATCTGGTCTAATTTTGTGCATCAAATTTTGTCTATTTAGTATTGTATTTATAGTCTAGAGCTACTGAAAACAGGAATACTGTTTTGATATCGATTAGCCAATATCTGAATCTAAATAAACTGAAATTTAATGTAACCAAAATACAGGCGATGGTCTTCACAACAAAATATAAGTATAATACTCTTGATATTGATAGTATTCACTTGAACATTAATAATGAAAGAATTCAAGTTTCAAATGTTAAGTACCTGGGATTCCTTCTGGATGATAGTAATTTTTTGATTATACTTATAAAAAGATTTCGAGAAAACTTTTCTTTTTCTCTTGAATATCGCAACATTTATCAGCTGAGACTAAAATCACTGTATATAATTTAATCTCTCAGCCACATTTTGATTATTGCTCATCCATAATATATCTCAATAAGCTAAATATGCTCCAGAAGCTTCAAAATCTTGGAGTGAGAATAATACTGAAAAAATTGTCTCACACCTATAAGATCAATGTTAAATGAACCCTCAGCTAGTTTTCAGTGGAGAAGTGGAGTTTCATTTCAATATGATTTTCATATACAAAATAATAAACCATTTAGCAACATTAATAATGAAAGAGTTCAAGTTGTTTGAAATGTTAAGTAACTGGGATTTCTTCTAAATGATGTTTTGAATTTTAATAGTCATTTGGTTATAATTATAAAAAGATTTCGAGAAAACTATTCATATTCTCTCGAATGTCGCAACATTTATCTGACAATGAGACTAAAATCACAGCCAGAAGAAAAATCGTGGAGTGAAAATAATACTGAAAACAAATCGTCTCACCCCTATAAGTTTAATGTAATTGACGCTCAGTTGGTTTTCAGTGGAAACGAGTGTTTTATTTCACTATGATTTTCATATACATAATAATCCATTTAGCATTAGATTCTTTTTAGAAATATATAACATTTAATAAAAATAATCATAATTATAAAACACGTAGCAAAAATGAATGTATATGTTCCTAGCAATTCCTATTTTTCTACGATGAATTCTCTATTTTTTAAAGGTTTCTTGGAGTTAAATAAATTACCAGAGTCAATTATAGAAAATATCTGCCTCACTAATACAGTTCAAAGCTAAACTGAAGCAATTCATCCAAAATAAGTAACTATATGTATATAAATATGGATATAAGACAATTTTACATTTTATTATACAGGGTGAGCGATTTAACGTGACCACCCCAAATATCTTCGTTACCTTTAGAGTGACGAAAAAAATGTCAATAGGGAATTTTATTGATTTCGAAGGACTGACACAGTGGTTCAAAATTATTTTTGTTCAAATGGGAACATGCTATTTTTTTATCAAGACATTGTAGCCACTATTCAGATGAATCCAACGACCCATTTTATCATGACCATGAAATGATTTGACAAGTGTATCAATTGAAAATTACTTTGAACAACTATATCGAAAATGGTATTGCACAGTCATGCAGAGATAGTAGATATGATTCTGAATTATGGTGAGACCGGCAGAAACTCCGTGCGAGCGCAGGATCTTATGCCCAACGATATCCTTACTGTAATCATCCTTCTCGTCGATGTTTTGATCGAATTATTAATTTATTCCGTGAAACGAGCAGTGTTAATCCACGCAAAAAGAAACGTCGCAAACAAACGAAGAAGCAGAGATTGCCGTTCTAGCTGCAGTAGTTCATCAAGCGCAATAGACCTTTTTACGGTTAGTTAAGCGCATGCGCATCTGTCAAGTTTGAAAGGCGGGAATATGGAAGTTTCGGGAAAATATAAAGGTTATACGTCAAAAAGTTCCGGCAATTTTTACGTATAACAGGCGCATGCGCACAAAAAAATTCAAATATGAAAAGGTCTATTAAGTAGTCGGCAAATTAAGCACTCTTTCAGAATTTCCAAGGGGAGTGTTTTAAGAATATTAAGACGTCGTAAATTCCATCCGTACCATATTTCTTTGCATTAAGAACTTCACGGTGCTGATTTTGTTAATAGGGTTCAGCTCTGTGAATGGGCTTTGCGCCAGTTACAGGTGAATCCGATTTTTTTCGATGACGTTTTGTTTACTGACAAGTCAACTTTTAATAACCACGGCAGTTGAATACGCATAACATATGCATAACATGCACCATTGGTCAATAGAAAATCCAAAGTGTCTCCGGCAAATTTTGCACCAGCGTCCTTGGAGAGTTAATATGTGGTGTGGCATAATTGAGGACCGGAAATTCATAGACGGCATTTATTCATTTTCATAGACGGCAATTCCAATGAACGAAAATACGTCTAGTTTTTTAACAACACTAGGAGAATTACTACAAGACATACCGTTAGCACAGCGATGCCTAGTATGGTATCAACAAGATGGCTGTCCAGCTCATTGGACAGTTACAGCTCGTGAAGTGATAAACCGAAAATTTCCCAGACGCAGGATTGGGAGAGGTGCTGTAATCCCTTCGACTGCTCGTTCGCTGGATTTAACGCTTGATTTTCTCCTATGGGGAGTTTTAAAGGATCGTGTTTACCATGATCTTCCGACGACGCCGGCGAACATGCGAGAACATGCGAGAGCCTGTGCTGCTAACACACCAGAAAATATTCGAAGTTCAAGAAAATAATATATCCGACGTCTTTCAAAATGTGTCGAGGTTAATGGTCATCACCTCGAACATTTGTTATAATATTTTTTTGCAGATAAAATCAACTACATTATTCGAATATTTTTATTATCAATAAAATCACGATTTCCCGTTTTTACACGTGTATCTTGGTGAAAACCCATTTTAAGGTCATGGGTTCAAGGCTACAATGTCTTTATAAAAAAATAACATGTTCCCATTTGAAAAACCATCGATGACCCTGAGGATGCATAAACTATGACCTTGACAAAAAAGAATTTTTAACCACTTTGACAGCTCTTTGAAATCAATAAAATTCCCTTTAGACATTTCTTCGTCAGTCTAAAGGTAACGGAGATATTTGGAGTGGTCACGTTAAATTCCCCACCCTGTATATGATATGTGAATTTGTAAACCTAGTTGAATTTGTAAAACTATTCTTTTTTGTATATGTATACGTATGTATGATCATATGTATATACTTTTTAATTTTTTATTGTGATACTATTATTTATTCTATTTTAATTCGTTTTAATCTCTTGATGTATTTTCAATATGTTATTGCAACGGCTTAGTCATTAATTTTATAGTAAGCATTCTTTTATTAGTCTGTATTATATTTTTATGACTATACAGTATCATATGCCTTCTTATATGTATATCAGAGTTCATAATTAAAATACAGATATCTTATCTAGTCGTTCTAATCTTTTTCGTATTACTCTGTCTAGTCTTGTATCTATTACTGCCTTACTTTATATCTATTACTGTGTTACTTTGTATCTATTACTATCTTACGTTATATTTATTACTATTTAGTCTTATCTGTGGATTTGTTTTGTGAGTCTTGTATGTCTAGCCCGAACTATCCACTATCCCCTTTGTTTAATATTAACAGTTTATTTCATCATTCTAGTAATATCTACCTCACTAGTCTCGTCTTTCAAGATATATCAGTCTAGTCTGCATTGTCGAGTATTGTCTCTCTATTTTTTTGTCTGGTCTAGTATATAGAGTCTCGTGTCTCGACTTGTTTATAAAACCTTTTATGTCTAATTTTATCTAGTCTAGTCTGTCCATTATTATATGTCCAGTGTTGATTGCCTAGTTGTATCCGTCTAGTCATGTCGATCGAGTCTTTTCTGCCTTGCCTTGTCTGTCAAATCATTTCTCAGTATCACTAGTTTAATTGTATTTTAGTCATATTCGATCTATACTGTAGTTTGTACAGATTTACGTGACAAGACAGACAAAAGGATACAAGATAGACAAACATCTACTCTCTATATCTCTGTATCTAAACCAGTTTTTTAATATTCAATATGCGCAAGCGTGTTATTTTATTTACGGCTTCTAGAACAAATGTATTTTGCCTTTTAATATTTTTTATAATTTAGTACATAACTTTAGTTAGTATTTACCAACTTGAAAAAAGCACATTTTCAAAATTTATTTTGTTTGTTTGTTAATCATTTCTCAGCAATCTAATTGTATTTTCGACATATTTTATCTATACTGTACTTTATATAGTCTTACTTGACAAAACTAGACAAACATCTGCGCTCTACAGGGTACTGTAGTACAGGGTATTTGAAAAAGAACTCCCTAGTTTTATTGTGCCATAGAAACTGTTCAAAGTGATATTAACTATTCTAGTTTGTGATGTTTGATTCATCAACTGTCTAAGTTTTGCTTCCTTGCAGGGGGCACGCCTGATTGACCTAGAAACGGCGCCAGGGCTCAGTTCGCTTAATTCAGATCAGGCGTGTAGGTAGACCGAGAACTTCTGAAGCTAATGTCAACAGATTCATATTTCACGTGTTCGGAACCCAAAGCTGGCCAAAACATCTTTAGAAGTTCTCGGTCTACCTGGTGATTTCCCTTTTAAAACACTACCGATAGTTTTTGCTGTAGGAGGTTCAACACCAGACGGACGCGCCTTAAATGAATTATGCGAACTGAGCCAGTTTGTTTAGTTGTACTGATCTAATATTTTCTGTGCGCAAGGGTTTTGCCTTTCTAGTCCTATCTTTCTGTATTGTCTGGATATTCTTTTTCTTCAGAATTGTCTGTTTATATTTCACTGTCTAGTCATACTAGTCTAGCCGTGGCTGTCCGATTTTGCCTACTTTATCATATTTCAATAATCTTATCCATCAAATCTAGTCTTGTCCTATATAGCTAGTCTAGTCTACCTACTCTTGTATGTTGTGTCTTGTTTATCTAGTGGTGACTGTTCGTTCAATAGTGTGCTGAGTCTTGTCCGTAGAGTCTTACTTGCATATCTTGTGTGTCTAGTCTTGTGTGTATAGCAAAGGCTGCCAACCATACTTTTTAAAAACGTATCCTCCTTTATATAATTTTCGATAATTGTGCTTTATAGTTTTACATAAAAATAAAGTAGTATTACTACTTTTTTTCAATCTTTACTTTGATGGGTAAAACGAAACAGTCAAATGGGTAATTATTCAACTATCTATCGATACTTTTATGTTAAAACAGAAGATTAAAATGTTTAGTAATTACTGAAGAAGAGAAGAATTATAAAAATCTGGGAGCACGGCAGTGCCCCCGCCAAGTCGAGCACAGCCGTACTACACTCTTTTCTTGAAGCCTATCTTTTTTCGAAGCGAGAAACGGCACTTTTGACCTCCCTGTAACATCGTTGTGTATAAAGTAGGAAGCCTGAATTTTTAAATATCAAGAGACATACTATAACTGGCTATATTGCCAATATACCAAATAATTATACCTTATAGTTTACGAATTATCGCCAGTCAAATTTCTTAATTTTGTAAGTGACACACTCACATACGATCTATATTCTAAGGTACTTCTAGCAATCTTGCAAACATCATATTTTAAATGTTAGTTAGCTTTTAGCCTATAACGGAGGAAAAAATAAAAAATCTCGAAATTTCACTATCCATTAAATGACAAATAATGATTCTTAAAAATTTATTAATTTTCTCACCGATCATCAAAATTCTAAGATACTTCTAGCAATCTCATAAACTTCAAATTTTGTATTTTAGTTAGCCTTTAGCCTATAAAGAAAGAAAAAAATCAAAAATCCCTAGCTGACGGACACGGTATATTACCCGAGAAAAAAAAAGGAACATGACCTACAAAAAGGAATGAGATCCCATCAAAAACATAAAATGTAAAAAAGCACCTATTCAACTACTTTGTTATAAATTGTTATATAATCAATTACCTATCAACATTTATAGTGACCGTATCAATATTAGACACCTTTATTTCTATTATAATTATAATGACTTGGCAATTGCGTACGTAGATAGTAAGTATAGTACAACTCTAGTTGTAAGGCGATTAGGTAATCGCGGAATTACGCACTCCCCGCTACGCGGGTTGTGTGTAACTGTTCCGCTCGTACGTAATATGCTTCTTACAACTCTGGTTACGTAATATACTACTCTATGCTTGATGGCGAGTTTCTTGAAATTAAATGGTACTTATTGGTACTCGTTGGTTGTATTTATTTGCAGCCATTGGAGGTTAGCATATTGGATTAGTTTAAGAAACGATTTAGATCAAAGAAAAACTGATAAGTACTTTCGATCATCACCCGTAATGGCCAATATAGTTGAAAATTAGATCTTATTATATCTTACCATATCTTTGAAAAATGAAATTGAATTTAAACATTTTGAAATGGTTTTTCAATTACAAAGGCAAAATAACAAAACAGATTAAATATTAAGATGGACGATTTACATTCCGAGTCAATAAGACTAGAGGTCCAAAGAATATCTACTAATAATGATAAAGAATTTTCAGCGAAAAATACTGTTGTCAAACGGCAATATAAACTTAAAAATTCGACTGATAGCTTACCAGATGAAAAAAAAAAATTCTTATTTACTCACTGTTCTCGCCACTTCATCTTCACTACGAGAGTTTTTTCGGTAATGAATCTGAAATAGCCAGAAAAGAGAAAATCGAATAAGAAAAAAAAAGAATAAATCGTCCAAAATTTAATAAGAGACGAGTTATTTAATTTGGATTTATTTAAATCCAAATGTTGATTGTAAAATTAACCTTGAATCTTTCAAAGACAATAAAAATTGTTAGCGTGTGCTAAAAGTACTCAAAAACATATTTTTAATGAAATAAAAGCAATAATACCATTTTCTCTTCGAAATACTTGGTTTTTCCAATCCAAATATTTGGATTTATTTTTCTAAAAAAAAAAATTGGCATAGCAGTTTTTTTTATCTTATAATAATTTTAATTTACTTATCTTTACTGACCAGTTTTATTGTCCGCCAATTAATGTGAGTCTAACTCTATGTATATAGTCTTGCCTACCATCACTCTTATTTTGCCTAATCTTCATTTTTAGCTAGTTATTTTTCTAGTTATATGACTTTTTTGACTGTTCAATCTTTACGGCCTTCTATTGTTATAATACTAATCTGCTCTATAGACTTATATACTTCTTGTCATGTGTTTCTAATGATATCGGTTTCTTTTTTGTCCGAATATTGTCTGCTTAGTATTGACAGTCCAATTTTTTTCTTTGCAGTTTTATTCTAGCACCTATGAGAAAGAAACTTTTGTTTGAAAGATAAATAGTATTTGAAAACATCAACGAGAATTGAGGGAGAATTGGATCAAATAATGTTTTTTATAAAAAGAATATATTATACACATTTGATTATGTCTAGACTAGACGTGCGTAAAAAAACCCCATACTTAAATCCGTGACTAGGACACATGTCTGAGATTACCAAAATATTTGTTTGTTTTCGGGGCGTCGTAATCGCCTCCCTTGTGTATATAGGTGTTCAGACGAATACGTTTACGCACATAAAAGATTTATAATAATACCTAAAGGACGAGGAGATTATAACAGATGTACTGTAAATAATAAGACGTTGTCTGTATACTTTTCATGCCTCCCTTCTGTATCATTACTCGGGCTATAATTTTGGTTTCCTTAAGAATTTAAATTGCCGTTTTATATGTTATTACGTATTTTATATATTCCTTAATAACGCGCGAGTGCAAAAATCCTGTACGAGATATACTCGTAATCAAAACGAAATGAGGGGAATTATAATATCATTAATTTGCATATTAATCTGTTTATGGAAATATTTCATAAATGTCAAAATGTAATTTCAAACGCACCACACAACACGTAAACAAGTATTAAATAATTGTGAAACTATATAATAGCACATTACAAGATTGAAATTGCATCATGTTGCAAAAAAATAATCTTTGTCTCATATGAAACTATATTAATTATACTAAATAGATTAAATGAAAATAGCATTAAATGATATAAATCCGACAGTTAAATTAGATGGAACAGGTACATAAAAATCGATTTCATTTGATTTAATTTGATTTGACTAGACAGACAAGACTATACAGACAAGACTGGACAGACTATACTAGACAGACAAGACTAGATAGACAAGACTAGACAGACAAGACTAGACAGAGAAGACTAGGCAGACAAGACTAGACAGATAAGACTAGACAGACAAAAGTAGGTAGATAAGACTGGGTAGATAAGAATGGAAAGACAAGGCAGACTATACTAAACAAACAAATCCCCGAGAAAAAAAACCAAATATATATTACAATAATAATACAAATTTTGAGTAAATTTAATTACACGTATGATTTGGTTTAAAAATTAAATAACACTTAAAAATCGACACGAAAGAAAGACCACTCGATTTTTATGGATTTTTATCAAAATTTCAACGACACCACGTTAGAGGGTTTATGTACATTCTGTTTGAAATCAAAGGTTTAATAGATGTTAGAGAAGAATTTATAAGATTTTTACTAATGGAAGGCGAAAGTGATTTTATAATGTTTGTTATTGATCGTTTGTTATTAATGATGCTACTAAAATCGACACGAAAGAAAGACCACTCGATTTTTATGGATTTTTATCAAAATTTCAAATACACCACGTTAGAGGGTTTATGTACATTCTGTTTGAAATCAAAGGTTTAATAGATGTTAGAGAAGAATTTATAAGATTTTTACTAATGGAAGGCGAAAGTGATTTTATAATGTTTGTTATTGATCGTTTGTTATTAATGATGCTACTAAAATCGACACGAAAGAAAGACCACTCGATTTTTATGGATTTTTATCAAAATTTCAACGACACCACGTTAAAGGGTTTATGTACACTCTGTTTGAAATCAAAGGTTTAATAGATGTTAGAGAAGAATTTATAAGATTTTTACTAATGGTAGGCGAAAGTGATTTTATAATGTTTGTTATTGATCGTTTGTACCATTTGTGGCGCAAGACAAAGTTTAAAATTTTAACATAAAATATGGAATGTAACTTGCTTTTAGATTATAAATTTTTATACCCTCTGAAAAACGTAAAAGTATATTCCGCATTTGTTTTTGATTAACTTGGAGTTGTGTTGTGTGCAACCAGTGCATTTATAAACATTTTAGAGCAATCTACGCTACTAATTTCTACTAATGTGGTCCTAAACATCGATAAACCTCGTAGAGGAAATTGCAAAACCATGTAAAGTGTCTTCCTACAAAACCGCAATGTCTATTAGAGTAGCTTTAAAAAGGGCCCAGTAGGGAAGTGTTTTACGCCCCTGTTGATGGAAACTACCTCTCCGAACGCGGTAAATTTTACTTAAACGCTAATGGAAAACCCATGTTTGCCATTGAGGAAGAAAATCCGATGCAAAAAAGCAGAAGTAGCAGTAATTAATTCCAAAAACTTTTTTCGACGTGTAATTATATTTAGTCATGTTCAATGAGTAATCGAATAAGATTAGAAATTTTTGTATGGCATTAGTAAAAAACCGATGCGCAGTGAAGTATGAACTGTAACTAAAACGTTACTAAGAACGCCACACAACATTTTTACGCAAACTAAATAAATATTTAAATTATATACAGTGTAGATTTACTGTGTGAACGCAATTAAAACTAACTGCATTCTCGATATTTATTTGCCTTAATGAATGTATAAATAAATCAGTATCGTTTTCACTAAGCCGTTCATTTATATCTAGTAAATATGGGGTAACGCATCGTTTATTTTCTTTTTTTGGGTAGACGTATGGAGTCTCTCATGACAGACACGAATCACATATGGATTTCATATACACACATAGGGTACATAATAGCGAAGGGGTGAACTTAAATTTGTTTCGTTTTAGGGCGGCTTTTATGTTTTAGTTATTCCTTATATGTAAATATTTTATGTAGTTGTTTAAATAAGCTTTAAAAAATCTTTTTTATCTCTAAAAATACCAATTTACTCTATATGCCTATAGAGTCAACAACATAATATTTAAATTCCTTGAATAATTATATTAAAAATCATCGTATATCTTACTAATCTAATCGATTAAATTTCAATAATAATAAAATATTTCAATATTATTAGAAAATGATGATGTTATGCTTATAGCGAAAGAATATCTATTACGTGTAAATTACGTTACTGTTATTAATATAATACTTTTTATGTATTATATTTTTCATTTTATCCCAATAAGAATATCTATATAGTCTTACTATACTAAAATGCAGATTCTTTTTAGTTTCAAATTTATTGTGCAATGGGCATGATGACTGATTTTGAAAATGTGTTCTATGCTATTCAAAAGTATCTACTATTTCCAAAAATATATATTTATTTATTTACATTGTTTAGACCCACAGGGCATCACATAAAGCAAATTATGACCTGTTGATTTTATTTTTTTTGTTCTTTCAGAATTGTTTCATCATCTCGCTATGTTTAGCTCGACGATCATCTGTCCATTTTACTCTTGTTATTTTGGGTTTTTCCACTGATATAATTTCCTAGCTGTAGACCTTATGTCTAAAGATTTTTCTGTCGGTGAGATGTTGGCGTTTTTTAGATCAATTTGGACCTGTTTTAGCCAGACTGTTGTCGTTTTCATTTATTAACACAAAATAAAATTAACATAATAAATTCTTTCTGTATGTACTTCAAAACTCTTCCTGTTAGTCGGTTGTAATCTAGTCTCATAACATGCCCGTAGAATTTCAGTCGTCGTTTGCGGAAATCGGTTTCGATGTTGGAGTATTTTTCTGTGACAGTGTGTGATTGTAGACGATATCCTTCGTCTGTTAGTTTTGGGCCAAGAATTTTTCGAATAATTTTTCTTTCAGACTTCTTGATGTTCTCTATGTCTCCTTTGTAATTAAGGTTTAATGTCTCGCTGGCGTAGAGTATTTCAGGTTTGATAACAATCGTGTAGTGTCGGATTTTTGTGTTAATATTTATGCATTTTTTATTATAGATGCTTGCAACTTTTCCATATGCTTTCCGCATATTGAGTTCCCGTGATTTTTGTGCTAATCTTTCTGATCCTGTAGGTTCAATAATTTCGCCTAAGTATTTGAAGTGACTGACCTTGTTTATCGTGCCGTCTTTTGTAATTAAATTTTCGGTTTTGATGTGTTTTGTGGCCATGAATTCGGTTTTCGAAAAGGAAATTTGTAGTCCAGATTTCTCAGCACATTCTTTTAGGACTTCTAATGGATTGCTGTTTGTTCATTTTCGGAAAGGATCGCGAGATCATTTGCGAAGGCTAAGCATGTGACGCTGATGTTATCCTGTTGTTTTCCTAGTCTTATGGGTCTCCAAATATTTCGATTTTCCAGTTCTTGTTCCCATGCTTTGATAACTTTATCTAAAACGATGTTGAAGAGTAACGGAGAGAGGCTATCGCCCTGCCGAACTCCAGTCTTCATGGGGAAAGGTTTTGAGATTTCTCCGTTGAATTTGATTTTAGAAGGTGCGTTTGTAGTGTTTGTTGGATGAGCCGTTGTTTTTTCGGATCCAGATTGTTTTCTTCAAGTATATTAAACAGGGATTGTCGGTCGATGGAGTCATAAGTTTTCCTGAAGTCAATAAATGTGCAGATGGTTTGGAGATTTCGTGTAGCTCGAATTTTTAGTATAGATTTCAGGTTGAAAATTTGTTCGGCGCATGATCTGTGTGGTCTGAAACCTGCTTGAAATTCCCCAATTCGGGGTTCGAGTTGTTTTTGTGTGCGTTGTAAGAGGCAAGCGGATAAGATTTTGTAGGGAACGGAAAGGAAGGAGATTCCTCTGTAGTTATTCACATCAGATTTGTCTCCTTTTTTGTGGAGTGGGTGGATGAGTGCGCATTTCCAATCATCAGGGAGTTCTTCACTTCGCCAAATTTCCTGAATTATGTTTGTGATTTCCTGCAATGATCGTGGTCCAAGATTTTTGAGTACTTCTGTGGTTATTCCATCTTATCCTGATGTCTTTCCATTCTTTAGTTTTATGATATGGTGTCGGATTTCTTCTAGTGTCAGTGGATCAGCGTCGGGTTTCGTGTTTACTGAAGATGTGGGAATCGTTCGGATGGTTCGCGGCATTTAAGGAGCTCGGAAAAGTAGTTCGACAGTTCTTCGCAGCTTTCTCGGTTGGAGTGCAAGTTTTCCATATTTTTTCTTGAAGGTCAAATTCTGTGATGTAACGTTTAATTTTATTTGCAAAAGCTCTATAGAAATTCCTGCTGTTGTAGTTTTTAAAGTTATCCTCAAATGATGTGAGGTGTTCTGTTATGTATTGGCGTTTGGTTTTCCTGATGGTTCTGTTTGTCTCTTTGAGGATGTCGAGAAAGTGAAAGGGTTACCGGCGATTTGTTGCTGTTGTATTTTTGAAAGGCGAGTCGGCAATTGAAGATTGGCCATGGGTGTTTTGCCATTTTCTTAAGTGGGATTAATACTTTGGCTTTTATGTTTATTTTGCTGCAGAAGTCCATCTAGTTATTTGTCGGTTCTTTTTCCCATTCTCCTGTGATCTTTGTTTCTTGAATTTTTTATGTGTCAAACTTTTGTATGTACGGTTTATTTTGGTGCACTCTCTTCGGAGAGAATTTTACCTTAAGTTAGGTGAGGTAGTGGTCTGAATCAATGTTGCACCTCTTCGGACTTGAATGTCGTGAATGATTCTGTAGTGGGCGTATGAGATGGCAACGTGATCGATCTGGTATTCACCAAGATGTTGGTTCGGGGATCTCCATGTTTTCTGTTTTTGTGTGGGTTTTTTTAGACATAACTTTGAAATTGAATTGTTGGCATATGTCAGTCAGACGTATGCCGTTTGTGTTGGTGTTTTGGTGTGCAGATTTTTTTGCCGATGATTTTACGATAAGTTTTCTCTTTCCCAAGTTGGGCATTGAAGTCTCCCATTAGGATTTTCACGTCGTCTTGCTAAATGTTGCTCTTGAAGTTTGTTCCAAAATTTTTCGACGGTCTCTGGTTTTTTTTTTATTATCGATGTTGGTGGGGGCATGTGCATTTATGAGCGAATATATTTTATTTGCCCTCTGAATGCGTGTGGTCATGAGTCGATTGTTGATGGCTGTGAATTTTTTGACAGCGTTGATGACGGATTTGTGTACGAGAAAGGCCATGCCGAAGATCGGTGCCCCTTTCGCAACCTTCTTCTCTGTTTTGCTCTTGGAAATGCGGTAGTTTCCATAGTCCATGGTGTCATTGTCAGTCAGTCGTGTTTCTTGAAGAGCAAGGATGAGAATTTTTTGTCGGTCGATTTCTTGAGTGAGATCATGTAATTTTCCTGTCTGGATTAGAGTATTGATGTTTAATGTTCCGATAAATGTTTTCTTCTTGTAGGGAAGTTTACCACATACTCTCTGCTGTGCTTGTCTGGACTGCCAATAATCCGATAGTCCAGCTGCCGTCTGCCAACGGGTGGATTGTGTACCACCTGGGGTAAAGTTGAATTTGCTTGCAGAGTTCATGTTTGCTTGTATTTCACTGGTTTAATTGTTTCCTGCAAACATATATATATATATATATATATATATATATATATTATTTTTGCAGGAAACAATGTATTATAATAAAAAAAAGCTATTGAAATTCAAAGATCGAAAACGATCGATGGTGTCATGGCGTCTGCTTGTTACGTCAGATGTTTGTAAATCGACCGTGATATTAGGTACCTAACGAAATAAATCAGCTATTTTGCGTATTATGAATTCTAAAGTGTATAAGTGGTGTGCAGTTTTGACATTACTAAACTCTGCTGAACTAAAGTTTTTGATGCCAAAAACTCCTCCAACATCAGCAAATTAACTCTAGGCAAATTAGAGCTATTTAGCTTGGTAAAACCTTGTTACATGTTTTGAGAACACAAAACTAAGCAACTGATCAATGGAAATCACTAATTACATTCTAAACGCAGGTAACCACAATTAAAAAGTGCAGAGATCGTCGAAGTTAGTTCGCAAAAGCGTGGCGTAATTCATCTCATTAGACAAACACAATATTTTTGCGATTCTTGATTACTATCATCCTGCCCATACTAGGTACATATATTTCAGAAACACTATGTTTTCATCAGGTAATGAAATGCAAACAAAATTAAAACAAATATACTACTTATACACTGCTAAAGATTTGAAGAGGGGGTGTATTACAAGTTTAAATTATGTATAGGAGATTTTTTTTGCATCTAATTAATCATTCAAATTTATACCCATTTTATTAAATTTATTTATCTCTAGTTATTTCTTACTGAATTTATGTTTTACGGGTGTATATCGACAATATGCAGAGAAATCGAGAACAAATCATCAAAAAAAAAATGCATCCAGAGACCTTTTTGCCAAAATCAGAGAGATAACCAGAGACTTCAAATCGCGAACGATAATTGTAGAAAACGAGCAAGGAGAAGTAATAACGGAGAAAACAAAGGTTGCAAAGAGATGGAGGGAATACTATAAAAACTTGTTCGAAGATCAACCAGGAGACAACCCACCTGAAATCCCAAACTCAGAAGATCAAGAACCAAAAATCCTTAAATCCGAGATGGAGTGGGCTCTCAAAAAGCTAAAACCTAGAAAAGCTGCAGGACCTGACGGAATAGTGGCAGAAATGATTGACGTGTCTGATGAAAATATAATAAGTCTCCTTCCTGCATATACTATGCAATAAGATCTGGATATCAGAAGTCTGGCCGACTGATTGGGCAACCTCAGTATTCGTGCCAATCTATAAAAAGGAGCAAAGACCCAATGTTCAAATTACGAACGATATCCTTAATATCACGTCAGTAAAACATTGTTACATATACTTCACGACTGGCTGAAAGTATACATATATCCCCAAATCCCACAAGAACAAGCAGGTTTCATGCCGGGACGGGGCACACCAGAACATATGTTGAACATCAGACAGATAATTGAAGAACTAAGGGAGTTCAACAAACTTGGATACCTCTGTTTTATTGACTACAAAAAGGCATTCGATCAAGTAAAATGGAGCAAATTATGGACCGTTATGTCAGAGATGGGAGTACCTAGACCACTTATTGTACCTATACATCTCGTTGGCCTCACCGCCAACCTATATCAATCTGCAGAAGTACAGGTCATAATTGAAGATTGCCTGAGTGACCCCTTCAGAGTATACAAAGGAGCTCGTCAGGGGTGCATCCTTTCACCCATTTTATTCAATCTCTACGGAGAATGGATAGTCCACAAAGCAACACAACTGGGATGGAGGAATATCTATAGAAGGCAGCAAAATATCAAATTTACGGTACGCATATATCAAGAACCTGCTCCAGAAGGTGAAAGAAATCAGCGGAGAGGTGGGCCTTGAAATGAATAAAACAAAAACCAAAATAATGATAATAGACCGATCCCAAGATAGACTGCAAAACCCAACGCATATTATGGAATCAAGATAGTAAAGGAGTTCGTGTATTTGGGCTTATAAATTTCAAGAACTAGCAGCTGTGAAAAGGAAATAAGGAGAAGAATAGGTATGGACAAAACCGTCATTGCCAAACTTTCACGTATTTGGAAGGATCACAGCATTTCTAAAGGAACCAAGATGGCAGTCATAAAGACACTTATATTTCCTATAGTCACATACGCGGCGGAATCCTGGACACTAAAAATGGCTGACAGAAGACGAATTGATGTATTTGAAATGTACACCTGCAGACGCATGCTCAGGATATCATGGACGGAAAAATGTACTAATGAATCCATTCTACGAGAACTTAACATCGTCAATCGACTGAGCAAAACTATCCAAAAGTCCATCCTAAGATAGTTCGGTCACTTAATGCGAAGAAAGGACGACTCACTTGAGAAATTGATAGTCCAAGGAAAGATAGAGGGTAAGAGAGCACGAGGAAGATCATCATCGCGCTATGTGGATCAAATATCAAAAGCTATAGGCGCAACTGTACACGATTGCAGAAAAGCTGCTGAAAATAGGGAAGAATGGAGACAACAAGTACAACAAATATGATCCCTAGGTCATACCATTGCCACGATGCTCGGAGATGAGCGATACGATTGAGAAGTTATGATTTTATTTTAAACATTGTTAGCAAATGTAGAGTCGTTTTTTGGAGTTGTGGCTTCTTTCGTGTTCTTTGGTTCTGGTTTCGAATAACCTCTCTGTTTGTCCTATATACATTTTTTACATTCTTCACATGTTAACTTATAAATCCCCTGTTCCACTTCTTGTCTGTTTTGTTGTTGTTTGTTTTCACTGTAATTTTGTATGCATTCAAAACCAACAACTCTATACAAAATTGCATTAAAAATAACAAAGGCAAAACAGTAAAGAAGTGGAACTCGGGGTATATAAGTTAACATATTGAGAATGTAACAAGGTCTACATGGTATGGTACAAACATAGGACATAGGTCATTCGAAACCAAAATCAAAGAACAAGAAGGAAGCTACAACTCCAAACAAATACTGACTCCACTTTTTTTTAATCATTGCTTAAAATACAACGAAGTTCAATAATAAATTTGGAATACTACGTATAGTGTAGTATAAGTAAAAAACTACATTTATTAAAAAGTATAGAGATAAATAAATATAATAAAATAGGTATTATTTTGAATGTTCGATTATACCTAAACAATTCTTCACTACTTAATCTAAACCTGTATTACACTTCCTCTTCAACTCTGTAGTAGTATAAAAGTAGTGCATTTTTTTAAATTGTATTTCTATATCATCAGACGAGACCACAGTGTTGTTGAAACATGTGAATTATTCTACTGTAAATTTGAAACCAAAAACAAACTGCGTTTCAATTTTTATTATTGAATTGATGTTTCAACAATTAACTCCAAAATCAATCAATAATTTTTTTGATAACATTAAAAATAACGTGAGTCCCACGTCTTCCCAAGTCTTGGAATCTACTCTTGCCATGAATTTAAAGAAGTAGGTTATTTCTTAATTGACACACATAAAATTAAACAAATTATCAAATGTCATTTTTAAGTAGCTGTCAGTGGTATTGAGGTTATGTCGCATTGTTTTTAGTGTTAAGCTCAACAATTTCATTAGTTCTAAATAAAACGCCTTCTCATAAATTTTACACTGATTTATTTTATAGTATTGTGAATTATAAAATTAACAAAGAAGAACAAACATTACAACAGATGTTGAATGTGTTGTCCGTTTTCACGAATACACAAATTAATTCGACGTTTTATGTTGTCGAATACATTCTGTAATACTGTGTTGTCTATCTCTTGACATTTTCTTGATACATTGTTTCGCAGATCTTCTACTGTATGCACTGAACTGCTGAATACTGAACTTTTTAAATATGCAAAAAAAGAAAAATATTCCAGAGGAGTTAGATCACAAGAACGTAGTGGAAATCGGTATTTGCTTATTAGCCTGTCGTCGAAGATAATTTCCTTAAGATAATTTAATATTTCAAGGGCAATGTGCGGTCTAACAGAACCTTGTTGGAAGAAGCCACTTTGGAGTTCATCATAATGAAGTTCGTTAATAAAATGTTGCAAAATAGTGGCTCTATAAGTGGCAGCGTTTAAATTACCATCGAAAAATATTGGACCTCTCTCTAACAAAATGTGGGTTGTCAACACTCCACATGCACATGTTTTGGGATTTAATGTATCCGTTTATATGAAACCAGGCTTCATCAGTGAAAAACGTTAAATCTAACACTTCGTCGTTCATGTTTTCATTGAACCACCGACAGTAGGCCACTCTTTTATTATAATCGACTGGTAAAAGTTCTTGGTACATTTGCAACTTATATGGTTTCACATGAAGATCTTGACGAATAATCCTGTGAGTGGTAGTACGACTTAAATTCAACTGTTGAGCTAGTCTCCTAATTGAAGTGGTAGGTTCGTCTTGGACTGCATTTCTGATGTTGTTTATAATATTCTCATTATAAATATGAGGTCTTCCACTTCTTGATATGTTGTTAATGTTACCAGTACTTCGAAAGCAATTAACTGATCGTAATACCTGCCTTTTAAACTGATTCCTATTAAATACAGCCATAGGAAAACGTTGCCTAAATTCTTCAATGCACGGGTCGAGACTGTATTCCCATTCACCATTTTCCAGGCGTCTACTATTACGAAAATAACTTTCGACAATAAAAGTTTTTTGCTCTTTTGTAAACATTTTTAAATTAAATAAATTAAGTAAGACCGGTAGAAATAATATAAAACGGCGAACTAATTTGTGTATTCGTAAATTCGTAAAATGGACAACACATTCAACATCTGTTGTAATGTTTGTTCTTCTGTGTTAATTTTATAATTAACAACACTATAAAATAAATCAGTGTTAAATTTATGAGAAGGCGTTTTATTTATAACTAATGAAATTGTTGAACATAACAATAAAAACAATGTGACATAACCTCAAGACCACTGATAGCTACTTAAAAATGACATTTGATAATTTGTTTGATAATTTTATGTACGTGAATTTAGAAATGACCTACTTCTTCAAATTCATGGCAAGAGTGGATTTCAAGACTTTTGGGACTCACGTTATATTATAAATTGTGGCCATCTTATCAGATAATAGCGTAAAAACATATTTCACTTTATTTTAAATTAAATTATGTATATTTTTTTTGCAAATTACATAAACATAAAAATAATATATTTTTTTAATTTAAGCTGTGACTAGCATGCTATGTGCTTGGTTGTACGCTGGTGACGTCACACGCAAATAAATACGGCTTCCTCGGCTGATTGAATTTCGCGTTTCATGTTTTCTGGGTGCTAGATTAGATCTTTGAGCTATTTCTGAAGCAGTTCTCAGATAATTTTATATAAAATCTCAAGTAGAAAATTAAGGAAACTGTATATCTTACGAAGGCAGCACCATGACTTTACAAATTTACTTGGCACTCTAAAAAATGCACCTGTATCTTTACTAGAAGAAATTTCTTCAAAATTGAAAAATCCTCTAACAAACAACGTACTCTTTGGAAGACAGTCCATTCATTAACGGTCCAGCAATGTAATGAGTAAGGCCGAGGCCGCACTACGGTTTTTTCCCGCGAGCGGTGACCGCTATAACCGCGAAACCGCACGAGAAACACACAGTACGCCATGGGAAAATTCAGTCGCGGGAAAAACCCGCAAGTGAGGCCACTTGTATTAGCTTACTTGAGTCATAAAATTACAGGATTAAAAACCGCGGCGGTTTAGCAGTAGTGCGGCCCAGGCCTAAGCAAGACACTTACCTAATAGAGAATGAAATTCTTTTCTTCGCTTTTTAATGACTTCTTAGCTTATCAATTGAAAGAATAACTCAAAACATACGGCCAACCGTCTTATACAATAGCAATATTCTCCGAAACGACAAGATAAACATATATCTTGAAGATTTCTCTCCGAGCAAAATGTTTTTAGTTTTCAAAAAAAATAAAAATAAACCAACCTAGGACCCAGACTCTTTGCCTGCTAGTATCATTAAGGAATTCCAAAGTGAACTGATACAGCCTATTACCGATATTATCTTATATATATATAATTTATTATTATTATTATATATATAAAAGGTATCTGATGGTATCTGAAAGATATCTAAAAATCGCCGTAGTTTCACCTATATTCAAAAAAGGGGACAGAACTGATTACAGGAACAATTACATACCGTTCTCGCCCGTATCGGTTCTGGTAAATATCCTTGAATAATCTAGGGAAAGGCGATTAATGCCTTTCATTACGCGACATGATTTAATCTCTCGCCACCAACATGGATTCTTCAAACAAAAATCCACCTCCACAGCAATCAGTTAATTCTACAAGAAAATCGTTAATGAGGTAGATGAAGGGAAATGTCCGGTAGGAATTTTTTTAACCAGTCAAAAGCCTTTGACCGCGTCGCACATGAAAATCTCCTGAACAAACTATGTACCTATGGAATTAGAAGAAAGGCTGGTCGTTGGTTCGAGTCCTACTTAAATAATAGAAGACAATACGTAAGAATAAATTCAAGAGGGAGGACAGATTTTTGTCCTCCCTCTGGAGGATTGTGCTTGACCCTAATATAATTACTCTCCCAGGAATTCAACTTCGTGAACAAAGGCTAAGATATTCCTGAGAGGCTTGCTACTCAGCCCCAAGGTGGTCATTCTTGCGACCCCGAAGTGGGCAAGCCTTATGTGTGCTAGCGCTACACATATGCACATTATGTGTTCAGCGGTTTCTTCGTCTGATTCACATAATCTATAGGCAACTTCCTCTGCCTTTCCCATTTTGTGTAGGTGATATCTTACCATACAATGTCCTGTGAGCATGCCTACCAAAATTCTGATTTCTCTTCTAGAGAAGCTTAGCATCTGCTACGTTTTCGCAGCATAATAGTTTCTGAGCATTTTAGCTTGCCTCTGTCTTGGCGTGTTCTTCCAGTAGGTTTGCTTTTGCTCTTCTTCCCATTTCTTAGCCCCCTGCCTTAAGGGGGAGGACAGGATACTCCGATACTAAAGTTTTTAGAATAGGGTTACTGCAAGGTAGTATCTTAGCGCCGAGGTTCTTTTCGCTCTATACAGCTGACATGATACATTTTATCGGCCCTAATCACTGCGCCCTGTATGCGGATGTTTCGAGTATCCTAGTTTCGGAGCGTTCACCTTAAGCAACGGCTACACAACTGAACATTATGCTGATAAAATTATACACATGGTTCTGTGCCAATAACTTAAACCTCAATATTGGAAAGACTAGCTATGTTATTTTTCAATGCTTTCGAAGCAACCCCACTTATGAAATTCCTCTTAAAATTGGCTAACTCGCGAGGAAAAATTTCTAGATATTTACCTAGGGGAACACCTGACAGGGAGTGCAACTACTGATACAATAATTCCTAAGCTGCACTGTAAGTCGTATCTGTTAAAAAAGCTTAACGGTGGGTGAGACTAACAGTGGGTGAGGATTTTCTTCTCAGCGTATACCATGGCGAAATTAATTCTGTTCTGCCTTATGACATATTAGTCTGGATAGTTGATTCAGTTAGTCTAGAAGTATTTCTTGCACAAAAAAGGGTAATACGAACAATGGCAGGCATCATAAGAACCACCTCTTGGAGATCATACGTCAAAAATCTTAAAATCCTCAACGTTCTATGTATTTATATATGGGAGTTATATATCATGTCATATTTTTAAAAATAGGAATGTAATTGGAGTAAAAGATGACTGTCATGGATATGATATTTAATTATCTTGAATTTACTTGAACCTAAGACCGGTGAAAAGTAATCTCACCATTTGCAAAGGTGCTCCTAGTGGAATAGGTATTCAACCAGCTACCATTAATTATTAAGGAGGCACCCAGTTATAGAAAGTTCCGAACACGTCTTAAAATTTACCTCCTAGATAAATGCTATTATAGTGTCAGTGATTTTTTTTAATGATGTCCTATTTTTTATGTGCATATGTATTTTAACTGTGACTTGTCTAATATGTAATAGACAACTCACAGTTAAATCAGTTATCTAGTTGTCTAATTGCCCCTAGAATCCCACTCAATCGAGAAACATATTTTTTTTGTGCAAAACAGTATTCTCAACTGTAATAATTAATACATATAGGCCTCCTACAGGGTACATAGAAACTTTTATGGTCATATTAGAAAATATCCTAGACAACCTTTTCACTAAATTCTCATCTATAATCATCGTTGGTGACTTTAACATCAATTTTGATGAGAATTCCCATGATAAATTAAATCGATTAATTATGATGGAATCGTTTGGGCTAGTAGAACTGGTAAACCAGTATACTAGAATTACAGGGCTCTAGAAAACATGGTCTGATCTATTTAATGCAGTCAGCTGCAATGACAAAACTTCAGCGTTAATAAATATTCTCCAACTACACTACTATAATTATTGCTTCCCATTAACACAAATCAATGTATGCAAAAAAAAATGGATATCTAACTTAGCAAGGATTTCCAGATACAAGTTAAAAAACTTATTTGTCTTACAAAAACAGCAAAAAACAATATTAGTAAATCTATATCTAAAAAGGAAGAGAAATCATATCCAAATGATAAACAATTGTCGAAGAATTTTCTATCAAAAAATGATGAATAACTCAGAAAATAAACAAAAAACTGCTTGGACAATTATCAACAAGGTAACAAACAAAATCTCTCGACACGAAATAACAGGCATTAGATTGAATGACTGCACCCTCTATGACCCCGATGAAATTGCCACGATCCCCAGAAGAAATCATCCAGAACATTACACCTACCACTAGTTTCACCAACCACGTCCCTTTTATAGAAGAAACTATTTACTTGGACGAATATAGTGAATCTGAGCTATTAAATTTGATCGCCAAAAAAAATAAAAAATAGAAATTCGTATGGACCTGATGGAGTGTCCTGTCGCCTAATCAAAGACAACTTTCAATATTTGGGAAACCTCTAGAAAACATTGTAAACTGTTCCTTCGATTCTGAAGAGTTCCCACAAATACTGAAAGTAGCTTCTATAATACCTATCTACAAAAAGGGAGATACTATAAAGATATACTACTAGATACTACTAAGGGAGATAAGACTACAATAAATAATTTTAGACCGATTACGCTATTATCCGTCTTTTCTAAATTAGGATACTGCTTCCTGCAAAGACTTCTACCCTTTTTGGTAAAACATAGAATTATTCCGCGAGAACAGCATGGCTTCCAAACAGGCAAATCCACAAACACAGCCATTCATGAGCTATATAATAAAATATTAGCAGAAATCGACAAGGGCAAAATCCAAATAGGCATCTTCTGTGATCTGAGCAAGGCCTTTGATTGTGTAAATCATGCTCTATTAATTAACAAGATCTATAGATATGGTATAAGGGGAAAGACTGGAAACTGGCTACAGTCTTTCTTGAAAGACAGAACCCAATGTGTAGAGATATCTCCAAACCTTAAATCTAGGATCTCACCTAAATTACCTTTGAAAACAGGTGTTCTTCAAGGAAGTGTGCTTTCGCCGACCCTGTTTCTATTCTACTTAACAGATCTAGTTCCATACATCCATGGCAATTTCTGCACCTTATATGCGGATGACTCTAGCTTTCTTATATCTGAATGCAACTTGACAGCTAGCCAGCAAGAGGCAAATAACCTCCAGAAATCTTTAAGCTCTTTGTTCTCAGCTAATAAACTATTCCTCAACTTGAAGAAAACTGAATTTGTCGTATTCGTATTCCAAGCACACAGAGCTAAGTATATAGAGGATATATCATTAAGATTTAATAATATGCCTTTAAAAAGAGAGAGATTCACTAAATTTCTTTGGCTAAACGTACAAGAACTTATCATGGCACAATCAAATCGAAGAGTTATGCAAGTCTCTAAATAAAAAAGCATACTGCCTTCTCCAGCTGAGAAAATTCCTTGACATCCCGGATCTAATAAACTATTATTACGCAGAAATTCAATCTAAACTAAGCTATGGAATAATAGTGTGGGGTACATCACCGGAACTGGAAAGGGTCTTAAATACACAAAAGAGGATAAGTCGGTTACTCTTGAACCTCCCAACATATGTCTCATACAAGCAGTACTTCGTGCAACTCGTGAAAATATTAACTGTCCTTGGCCTATACATTATGGAAACAAGCAGTCTCATCCATAAAATCAAACATAACCTGCCCAAAAATATGGAGAAGCATAACTATCCCACCAGGGCACACAATAAACTGTGCACTCCTAGATGTAGACTGACGATATGCAGCAAGGGCCCAAATATTAATGGAATCCTCCTCTACAATAAACTCCCAACCAGTCTCACCGAAAAGAAGTCGTACAAACAATTTAGAAGAAAACTTAGAGAAATACTTGTATCTAAATGTATATATAACTATCAAGATTTTGAAGATTTACTTCAATCACTTTAAAGAACCCATATGTATTATATGTATATACATCTTTCTGGGAATAAATTTGAATTTGAATGTATAATTATTACATCTATAGATTAATAAATTCAATTTGAATTTGACAAGACTAGGCAGACAAGACTAGACAGACAAGACTAGACAGACAAGACTAGACAGACAAGACTAGACATACAAGGCCAGACAGACAAGACTAGACAGGCTATTATCTAGTATATGTTACCACATATTATAATTATTACTAATACAGAAGAACCTCCCTATCTTTCAATTTTGCACCCCTTATGCAAGCAAAATAAATTTTGTGTGTGCAAACGCGAATACCCATTTTGGTATACGATAAATACCATTTCATCAATTTTCAAGGTTTGTCCATTTTTTGTTCCTTATCAATTTTCCATGAAAGCTATATCTTCCATTTTTTCACCCTTTATGCAAGTAAAACATTTTTCTAAGGGTTTGCAGACGTCAAAAACTATTTTTTGCATGTGTGAAATATTTTCCCATGAATTATCAAAGATCGCATATTTGGTGGTTGATAGGAAATCGACAGGGAATTTTCACTTGTCACTTTTTATGTCCCCTTGAATAGTGTAGATGTTTGGAAAAAAATGGTGGGCAAACATGATCAAACGAAGTTCTCGAATCGAAACGAAAACAAACGAAAAAAAGCAATAAAAACAATAAAAAATAGAACAATAACATAATCGATTTTGCGGCTACTAAAAAAAATTGGAATTAAAAATAATGGTGGTGAACATGGTCAAACGAATTTTTATAAGATGCCATTGTCAATTGCCAATATGCATTTTTGGGGGCTAGGCCTCCCAATCATTTTCTTGCAATATCTTTTGAATGGAATGTGGGCAAACAAAACAAAATCTAGGTAAAACGTCTCATTTAAATTTTCTATTTTTTTCTATTTTGGGGGGCTATCTTCACCCAGCTGAAATTGTGACTTGAACTTGAACTTACTTTTTCGACCCAAAATCGGTAAAATACTTTTTCACTCAAATTTTAATTGTAATAAGAATGTTTACATTTTTAACACCGTTATTCTACCCGAACTGTTTTGTTTATACCATTTAATTTCAGTTATAAGTAGAAAAGAGGGTGATAAAGATTCTACAAATTCTTAAAGAGGTTGATATCGATAAAAGTTCATTAAAATCAAAAATTTAGTTGACTAATTTTTTTGAATTAAAAATTAGCGTTAAAGTGAAAAATTAAATTCACTTCTAGACTAAAATCTTCTGTAAAGGTATCTAGTAGAATCTTGTAGTTATTATTTATCGTTATGGAAATTATGGATTGTGCATACTAGCACTCTTTAGGAGAATATCAAAATATTTCCACTGTAATTGAAAAATCCAATTTAAATCGCACTTTTTATTATTCATGTAATTTAAAAGTAATTTAAATAAATTGATAATATAATGTTCCTTCATGTAAAGCAGCAATGAGAAAAAAACAAATATTACCCTAGCTACAAAGTAAACACTTCCAAGAAAATTATCGCACACACACGTTTTACAGTAACATTACTTAACTTATTATGGAAATGGGACGAAATTTACATATTTTAATAAATAAATTAAATAATCTCTGTTGTTATTTTCCGCTCGATTAATTGAAATTTAGAAATTGACGTCACCCTTATACTCGGTGTTTTGTTAAGTGCGTGATAAATACGATTTTAATAAAATTATAATAAATTTCAATAATGCTTCCAAAATATATAAATGAGATGTAAAATGCCTTAGGTCATCAATTAATCCCAATATACTATTTTTAAATCGATTTTGATCAAAGATCAAAAGCTAGTTTACCTTTGCTATAATATAATATAACGGTTATTTGAAGAGTTTTCATAATAACAGTTATGATAAAATATCTTATTATATTTTCATAATTTTTTTCATTATTTCTCATTTCACTATATCTGTCAATAGCTGGAATTACACTGATATCTTCTGTTACTTTTTGGCATACTTTGCTCAAGATGCGTTGTGTGAGCCGTTCGCTACGTCAAAGCAAGTAACGGGAACCGCCAAGACCAACTTTTGTCAGGGGCTGAAGGCCCACAGATATTATAAAAGAGTAAAGAATATTGTATTGTAGAGTTGTGTAATTACTACCTTAGAGTCTAAAATAAGGAAATCTCGTCCGCTCCTAATCTAATGGGAATTCTTATCTGAAGGGAAACTGACAGATAGTCTAAGATTATAATATTATCTCAGACTCTAAGATAGTAATTACACAACTTATAACTTTACATTCTGTACTCTTTTATAATACCTGTTGGCCTTCTGCCCCTGACAAAAGTTTGTCTTGACCACTCCCGTTACTTGATGTGACGTAGCGAACGGCTCACACAACGCATCTTGAGCAAAGTGTGCCAAAGAATAACATAAGATATCAATATAATTCCATCTATTGACAGATTCGAAGATATCGTAATGATAATCTCCTACTTTCAAATTTGTTATCTTTGGTTCAAACCATGACATCTGATTTTTAATTTAATTCAATTTTAATATACGTCAGAAAATTTATTTTCACGCGTCTATGTTTTTTATTTAGCGACGCGAGTTGCCATAGTAACAACAAACAGAAATCGTTTATTAATGAAATTCCATTTGATTTACATTAGACTTTTATGCACATTTTGGTTACTTCTACACACGATTATAATAATGGCATCCTTCACATACAATCATTTACTTATTAATGTGTTCATTTTGGTGTCAGAGTAGATAAAATAAATTTCGTCATTAAATAATGCGCATCTTCCTACTATTTTTATTTCATTGAATAGTATTTCATTTTTGTTGAAACATTTAAAATAAGACGAAAATTATTACATTTTGTCACAATTAAAATGTAGTTGTACCATCAAGTTTTTTGCAATTCTCGCGGTTTTATAATCAGGAATGAAAAAAACACATACATACATTATATGTGAGTCGATATTACAATGGTCTTATTGAATATTAAGCATAGCTATATATAATAATAATAAGTTATATAACATTTTTACATATTATAAGTGTGGTAAAAATATAGCGATTTTTTCAATTCAATGTAAGTATGAGTTACCACGTAGTAACTGTCGCAACCATCCAATTCAAATTTTTATGTTAAAATTGTAGATTGGCTACATTTATTATTTTCCCTAGAATGTGGTATTGTACCTATTCTGCGAAAAACTATAATAAATCTATAATAAAATCGTCTTGTAGACAGAAGGTTTTTTACCTTAGGTAGACATAATAAAATAGCCTTGTTGAAATTTATTAAGCATTTTTTAAGATTGAAACTAAGAAAGAATTTGGTAATTACTAATACATATAAAACCAAACAAGACCAGACACGACCACACAAGACCGGGCAAGACCGGCCAATACTAGACAAGACCAGATATATCAGACATGACAGCCCAGACAAGACTAGACAAAACGAGACAAGCCCAGGCAAAACTCTACCAGACAAGAAAAGACGAGTCAAGACTAGAGAAGACTAGGTTAAACAAGTCCAGAGAAGACCAGAAAATATCACCCAATATCAGATAAGACCAGACAAGACTAGACAAAATCAAACAAGCCCAAACAAGACCAGACAAGACCAGACAAGAACGAACAATACCAGATAAGACCATAGAAGACCAGAGAAGACCAGACAAGAAAAGACAAGACGATACAAGACCAGACAAAACCAGACAAAACCAAAAAAGACCAGACAAGCCCAGACAAGACCGGGGAAGATCAGAAGGATCAGACAAGAACAGCTAAGACAATCCGGACAATTTGTTTCCAAATTAAATAGGTCACGGCGAGGCAAGATCATCATTGAAAACCTAGACAATTCAGTAAAGTGTAAACAACACATTGCCACTTTGGCCAAGCCTGGCAAAAACAGGCTAGATCAGACTATATAAGATATAAAATGTGAACAGGAATGCCGGACACTTGCAGGCAATAATAAACAATGCCGTACAACAATACAATGCCATACGTAGTAATAAGCAAATATTAAATATTTTTTTTGTATATGTTATATACCTTGTTATATGTTATTTTAAATAACTAATGCGTCATCAAATCTTGGGAAGCGGATTTAGGTTTTAGAAGATAGTTTGGGCATTTAGTCAAAAATAAAAATTCTCGATTTAGTATTAATAAAAGATTTGTTTAAAATATGTAAATAATCTTTCGTATTGCTATAAGTTTATTACATTTTTCTATCGATTCAAATAAATACATAAGTGGGGTGAAGCTGATTCCTGCTTGTGGTGCCCCTGCTAAGGTAGTTGGAATTTAATTTCCATTACCGAACTGAACATCAGCATTTGGTTGCCAGACTATCTTTCTTAAGATCTCCCGGCATGACACACAAACCGATACAAAGTACCAGCTCTTTTCAGAGGCAATAGACAAAGCCCTTGGGACCAATTCTAAAAATTCTCCAGATCAACATTGAGGGGATAAGTAAAGCCAAGAGTGATTTCCTGTCCAAATTGTTACTAGAGAACAATATTGATGTAGTATGTATTCAAGAAACTCACACTTCTGATGGTTCACAACTGTACTCAAGGGGCAACATCAATGGCTTTAGGTTAATTGGAGCTACTTTCCATCAGTCTTATGGCACTGCAACGTATGTTCGTAACACTGTTACCAATGCTCATCTAATCTCAACAAATGATGATGATGATGTTTTTACCATCATAATAGAGATCAATAATGTGAAAATTGTGAACATCTATAAACCACCAAGAGTCCTGTGGCCTGACTCAGTTCTTCCAAACTATCCTAATCCTGTGGTATATGTGGGTGACTTTAATAGCCATCATACTCTATGGTGATATCGGAATAATGATCAAAGCGGTGAAAGACTCACAGAGTGGGCTGATCTAAACAACATGCAGCTAATTTATGACCATAAAGATAAATGTACTTTTAAATCAGGGAGTTTGAACACTGAAACCTATACTGATTTGTGCTTTGTTTCTAATGATCTTCTGCGACATAGTTTGCTAGTATTCCGTAAAGTGCTCCATAACTTCCCACACAGCCAACATAGACATATTCTTCTTGATATAAGTATTCAGATACCAATCATTAGATCTTCAGCACTTCCACGCTAGAATTTTTATAAAGCTGACTGGGGAAAATATTCAACTGATCTTGACAGTATCGAAAGATCCCACCTTGCTAAATAATAATTACTGTAGGTGCTAATAATTACTGTAGGTTTATGAAAGCCATACTTACAACAGCCAAGAAGCACATTCCTAGAGGAATGAGGAAAGAATACATTCCAGGTGGGAATGAGGCTTGTGAAAAGCTCTACACTGAATATCAGAAGAATGGAGGAAATGATATTGCTGATGACCTTCTTCATAATTTAGATGAAGGCCAGACGGAGTAGATGGAATGAAACTAAGCAGACCATGGATTTCAAGCATTCCAGTAGAAAAGCGTGGAACCTATTGAAGAAGCTGGGTAGACTGCCTTATAATCTTCAGCCCGAACCAGCAGTTACACCGAACCAAGTTGCTAGTCGTATAGCTGGCCTGTCGAAAGTAAAACCTGATGTACACCATAAGAGGTTAATCAGACAAGAACTGTCCTTCATGAAAAGAAATTACACTTCAACATCTTTTGCTCCTTTCACTGAAGACGAGCTTTTGGTTGCCCTAAAGGGGATGGAAAATGGAACAGCCCCAGGTATGGATTAAATACATTATGAATCTCTCACACATAGTGAAAAGAATGCAAGGAAGTGGATGTCACAGTTCTTTTCTAACATTGTACTTACTGGGAAACTTCCCCCAGAATTCAAATGTACTAAGATTATAGCCTTCTTTAAACCAGGAAAGCCTGCTGATCGTCCTGAAAGTTACAAGCCAATTGCTTTATTAAGTGTCTGTTATAAGCTACTTGAACGACTCATTTATAACAGGATCAGTCTTCAAGTTTTCAACATCCATCCAGTTGAACAGGCCGGTTTCAGACCGCATCGAAGTTGCGAAGACAACCTACATCGAGCCAGGCTTCGAAAAACGTTTGAAGAGTGGAGCTGTGTTTCTAGACCTCACAGCTACATACGATACGGTTTGGAGAGATGGAGTTTGTATACAAGTTCCTTAAACTAACAGGATGCAAGTTACTGACACAGTTTTTAAACAATATGCTATCCAATAGGAAGCTACAAGTGCTAATGAATAATAAGTTTAGCAAACTGAAAGTTCTCAATAATGGGTTTCCTCAAGGATCTGTGCTTTCGCCATGGTTGTTTAATTTGTACATCGCGGATATACCAGCTACATCCTCCCGCCAGTTTGCATATGCCGATGATCTAGCACTTGCTTTTCAACATTTCTCTGTGGATGAGATAGAGAGAAATATAAACACTCATCTGAGCATTTTGAGTGAATATTTTAGAAAATGGTGTTTGACTCCAAGTTCGAGCAAAACAGAGACCTGTTTCTTTCATTTGAATAACAGGCAGTCAAAAACTACCGTAAATTTCTCAATCATTGGGACTCCTCTACCTTACAACTCTCATCCGAAGTACCTTGGAGTTACTCTGGATAGAATTTTGTCTTTCCGTAAACATCTAACTGACAGTGCTGCTAAACTGAGAACGAGGAACAACATTCTTCACAAACTCGCTGGTTCTACTTGCGGAGCTTCTGCTCCCACGCTCCGCACTTCAGCTATTGGGCTGGTTTATTCTGCAGAGGAATACTGTTGTACGGTCTGGATGAACAGCTCACATGTTCGGAAGATTCACGTTGTACTGAATCAGACTATGCGAATTATTACTGACACAGTTAAAACCACTCCTGTCTTCTGGTTGCCTGTATTAAGCCACATCGAACCTCCAAGACTTAGAAGAATGAAGAACTTGGTCCGAGAGTTCCACAAAATAACAGAGAACCAGTCTCGTCCTATTCATGGTGATTTAATTGCAGGATTTCATCGTTTGAAGTCCAGATCTCCACCAATTCAAACAGCTCAAGAGCTCATTTTAAGTAACTTCAGTGCCACAAAAGAATGGGAAAGTGAATGGTGCATCAAAGTTGCTCACGAGTGGCAGCCCTTATTTAATACAAACCATTCTCCTCCTGGCTTTGACCTACCAAGGAAAATTTGGGTTGCTATCAACAGAGTTCGAACTGGCCATGGTCGATGTTCATCATTGCTTCATAAGTAGGGCTTAAAATCTTCCCCTATTTGTGATTGTGGTGACGTGGAACAAACAATTCATCACATTGTTATGGAGTGTGAAAGAAGAGCGTTCTCCGAATCCATGGATGAGTTCATGAAGACTTCTGTTCAGGCTGTGCAGTGGTTGAACAATCTGGACATTAATTTATGAAATCACTTGTCTATATTGTCGATTGTCATATTGCATTTTTATACTTGTTATATTTTTTGTGTGTAATACCATAAGCTAATAATAATATATAAGTTTATAAATATAAACGTTTATAGAAATATATTTATTGTGATTATAAACCAAAGTTTTTGCTTTGTTAAAGAATTTATTTCTAGAAATGACTCGGTAAAGAGCGCATATTACGGCAACAGTTCTTGTGTGGCCGTTATAATACTTAAGTACTATCCCTATTTGGTTGACAAGTTATCATTTGAGTAGCGAGTCAAGACTGCTTTTTTCATCTTTTCTCTCAAATTCATGCCTGATGTTATTTTTATAATTACGCGGTCGAAATATTTTCTATCCACATACTCAATTTACAAATTTATTTTAATTCTTTAGTCTGTGTTTTTTTTTATAATCTCTATTTACGCAAATTTATAGATAGGATAGATAGGATCTTTAGATATATACTTAGATCTATCTATACACTACTACTACTATATATACTATATATTTAGATCTTTAGATATAATAAAGTTATTGTTTCTTTGCATTTAACGAATAATTTGGGAACCTTGAATTCATTTTTTTAATAGCACTAATTCACTAATATTTCACAAATGTATCATTAATTAACACCAATGTAAATGATATTATCGCCGGAAAATTCTAATTCCAATTAAGTATATGTGGAATGTGATAAAGATAAACAGGAAAACCAAACTGGTGGGAAGAAACTCTCCGGATAATCCTAAGAAACTTAATAATATAGAAACGAGACTTGACAACACAAAAGTGAGACAATTCTATATAGTAAGAAGGTCTATAAATACACATATCTATTTTCTATAAATGTTTTATGTGTTTAGGTATGTAAGCAAGAATAAACGGACAAGTCTATACTTGATTTTGATTTAATTAATGTAATTTCACAAAATCTTAATATATAAAACAGTCGAGTTTGAATTTTGGCTTTTAAAAACTCCAGAACGACTGGACCGATTTTTATGATTTTTGATTTGTTGCATTTGTCTCCTCCACCCCTGCTTTTATAGTTAATATTAAAATGTTGGAATAGGTAATAATAATGAAAATAAATCAATATTCTAATTTTTTTTTATGGACCGGCATATATACTCGCACAGTCGAAACTACTTAAGCTATAACTTAAGCTATGCCAATAGATAGCGTAATTCATTCCCCATTCATAAAGTCACTGACTATACAAAGTTCCGCAATAAATATTGAACGTGTGCTAGAGAGAGAAAGTAGATTTTGCCCTACAATGGCGGACACGTGACATTTAGTTGATATCTGTGACAAGTTGAGTACAGCGTAATACACGTATACTTCTTCTAGATTTGTTTTTGTAGTGTGTGAAGGTGTTTTGGACAATTTTATTTGGGGATTTAAAACAATGCCAGATTGTTGTGTAGTTAATTGTAAAAATAGAACCCAACTGGGGTTCAGACTTTTCGGATTGCCGTCAAGTAAATAAAATATTTTTCTTAACGTACGTAGGTAATTTTAATTTTAAGGGAGGAAACCACATTAGGAGGCTGTTTGATACTGATTTTTTAGGATTTTTTTTTGGGTGGGAAGGAAGAGTTAACTAGAATTTAGTCAAATTTTGACATCATTTCATTCATGTTTCGAACAATTTTTGTGAATTTTTTTGAATAGTTTCAGCCAAAAATAACAAAGTTACGGTGTGATGTCCGCCAAAGGTTGTAAGTATAGTTTTTCAATTGCGTGCAGTGATCCATTGCGTGCAGTGAGCCATTTCTTATATTATAAGAATAACTTATACTACAAGAATATGAACCTCAATGCAGGCGAAAAAAATGAAAATGAAAAATTTTGCAGGTGTTTTTTTTCACGATTTTTTTCTCTAATTATGCAAGGAAAAATACCCATAAATTCATTATATCATCTCACAATTTGGTTCATATAATTCGAAATTTTTTAAAGAATAATACTATCAATTTTCATAATGATCGGTTCGACACTTTTTGAGTAAGATTGATAAACGAGGTAATGCTCAGCTCGAGCCTGTAGCCTGTAGGGGAGACTGGGGCAGTTTTGAACATGGGACACCTTTGAACATTTTGAATTTCCCTGAAATAATTATTATTTCTATTATTTTGTCAACTCTGGTAATAAATGACAAGCCAGCTGTTAGTTGAGCAGTCATCTTTTGTAACATCAGAATGTCTGTTTTTTTCCACGGTGAACTTTTGTGTATGTGTTGTAGAGAAGTTTGTATTTGTTTCTACAGTTGCAAGGATTTCATAATAACATATTATCATCAAACCACTGTTTATTTATTGCACATAATAACCAAGTAAGTACACTATTCATCTATAGTAGTAAAACTTAAATATTCTTTTTTTTTTTTTTTGTAATTTATGAGTTTATGCGGTGTTTTTACGTGGGGCACTTTTGAACAAAGTCTAGTGGGGTACATTTGAACAGTGTCCAATAGCCCCTTATTTTGAGATCTTATTTTTTGTTAAAATATAGTTTTTGGATACCTTGGAGAAAGAACATTCCAAACAACTGATGAAACAGTCTACCACAGATGTAGAGCAAATAGAAAAAACGTTCCCCAACCTTCGACTTCTAAGAAAACGTCTCCATACAAGAAAAAAAATGTTGATGACAGGATAGTAGTTGGAAATTTTGTTATTATGTACGAAGGAGAGTTATACCCAGGAAAAATTACCAAACAATTAGATGCTGATATGCTACTTGTCAGTGCTATGATAAGAAAAGGCAGGCAATGGGTATGGCCAATCAAGATAGACGAGACTATTCTACAACTGAAATAGTTAGCAAAGTAGAGGAGGCAGGACCGGTCAGTGCTGGACGACGTGACATATTCAGTGCTCCAGAATTGGATAAAATGCTTGGGTTCTATTGATTCATTTTTGTATAGACTTTTGTTAGCAGTACCAAAACTGACAATTTTATATTTAGCTACCTACTTGATTTTTTAATTGTGTTCAAATAAATTTATTTGAAACTTTTTAATGCTTATAATTTGTGTTTTAATAATAATTATTTTATTTAAGTGTAATAAAAACCACTTGAACTAGTTTTGGGACTATTTTCTCCATTATATTTGAGGTTGACTATGGGTGTTCAAAAGTGCCCCATGCCTGTTGAAAGGTGCCCCATACATGGGGCACTTTTGAACAAAGGGAGAAGCTTGCGTTAATGCCAGTTTATGGGAAACAGAATCACAATTTTCATGGGTAGACAATTTTAAGAGGTGGCTTAAATTATAACTTACGAGTGCAGTGCATTTTGGTGTATTAAATATACTGGGTGTCCCATTTTAATCGGCCAGTAGCGATAATTCTGAAACATTGCATTGAATCAAAAAGTGTTCCAAATGAAAAGTTAATGGTTCTGAGGGGGACATCTGATGCCGTAGACTTTGCCCCCCCAGCCCCCCAAGGGGGGCGGGAAGAGGGGGCAACTTTAAAATCTTAAATGGAAACCCCTATTTTTTATTGCAGATTCTGATAGAGGGTTAAAAAGTATGTAAGTTTTATCCGAAACATTTTTTTTATTGGTCGAGAGATGGCGCTGCAAATGTAAAAATTAGGTTTTTTGTCAATTAAATTGCGAAAATCGTCACGTAATTAACTGTTATTATTACTTAAGACTTACTCACAACCTTACAAGGTTGTTTTTTTCTCAGCCTGCTCAAATACTACCCCCGCCCCCCCCCTACAAAGACGTAAAGTACTCAAAAATAGCGATTAAGTACTTATTTTTCAAATTAAATAATGGTAAAATAATTCAAAAAAGAATGTCATTTTTTTTTCAAACAGTGTTTGACCGGGCCCCCCACATAGGAAATGATTTCGCCAATCGTGTGGGTTTCTGCAACTGGGCTGTGCAGCAGATCGACCGCGACCGTTTATTCTTCCACCGAGTCCTGTTCTCCGACGAGTGCACTTTCCAGAATACCGGATTCGTCAACATCCACAATGCCCATTATTGGAGTGCTGAAAACCCCCACTGGGTTCGACAAGTGAACGCACAGCAGCGATGGAGTGTCAACGTGTGGTGTGGACTTCTCGGCTCGCAGATAATCGGACCATTCTTCTTCTACAGGACGTTAAATGGCGCGAGGTACCTGGAATTTCTCCAGAACGATCTTCCTGTGCTGCTAGAAGAAGTCGATTTGCGTACCCGGAGGACGATGTGGTTCCAGCAGGACGGTGCCCCACCACACTATGCTCGTGCGGTTCGACAACATTTGGATGAGCTGTTTCCAGCGCAATGGATTGGTCGCGGAGGACCTATTGTTTGGCCACCCCGATCTCCGGACTTGACATCGCCTGATTTCTTCCTTTGGGGTTACCTGAAAGACGTCGTCTTCCGCGATCCTCCAACCACGCGTGAGAACATGATGGTGCGGATAACTAATGCCTGTCGTGAAATATCTCCAAATACGTTGCGGGCGTGCGTGGAGAATTTCGCCAAACGAATACGATTGTGTCGAGACCATCAGGGACACAATTTCGAGCAGTTCTTGTGAATTGCAACGACGACGAACTCACACACACGCACACGCATGAACACGCACACTCAAATGCCCATGTAACATACGACAACCAAACAGACAAACACACAGACAAACACACAAACAAACACACAAACAAACACACAGCCAAACACACAGCCAAACACACAGTCAAACACACAGCCATACACAGAGTCACACGCTATGCGGGGGGCCCGGTCCAACACTGTTTGAAAAAAAAATGACATTCTTTTTTGAATTATTTTACCATTATTTAATTTGAAAAATAAGTACTCAATCGCTATTTTTGAGTACTTTACGTCTTTGTAGGGGGGGGGGGGGGCGGGGGTAGTATTTGAGCAGGCTGAGAAAAAAACAACCTTGTAAGGTTGTGAGTAAGTCTTAAGTAATAATAACAGTTAATTACGTGACGATTTTCGCAATTTAATTGACAAAAAACCTAATTTTTACATTTGCAGCGCCATCTCTCGACCAATAAAAAAAATGTTTCGGATAAAACTTACATACTTTTTAACCCTCTATCAGAATCTGCAATAAAAAATAGGGGTTTCCATTTAAGATTTTAAAGTTGCCCCCTGTTCCCGCCCCCCTTGGGGGTCTGGGGGGGCAAAGTCTACGGCATCAGATGTCCCCCTCAAAACCATTAACTTTTCATTTGGAACACTTTTTGATTCAATGCAATGTTTCAGAATTATCGCTACTGGCCGATTAAAATGGGACACCCAGTATAAGGCGGAATAACAACTATAGAAAAACTAAAAACTGTTCAAAGGTGCCCCAGTCCCCCTACCCGATGTGCACTCGGTTCTATGCTCATAAAATCTAAACGAATGTGAATTTCGATTTTAAATGTGGACAGCGTATTCTTGGATAGTTAAGTTAACGATTTATGCAATAAAAAGAAAATCTCATTTTTTTAACCTCCTAATGTGGTTTCCCCCCTTAATGTTCTTAGGTGACGCTAAAAAAGTTAGACGAGAATCGTGAACACATATTGGAAGAAACGATCTTACATCAAGTTCTAAAATTTGTGAGGTTAGTATTTAGAGAAATGGTGCAGTAAAGATGTAAGCAAAACTTTCTTGAATCTGTTGTGTAAGTCCATTTCTCAGAGACTCGATTTGATCAGAAGAGAGGTGATTATTATGTCCTGCTGCATTTCCTGATTTATTATTGTTAGTGAAGTCTGTCATACTGACATACCAGTTGGTGAAAAAATGATTATCGAGGAAGTTGTGAAACAAGTTAGTGAACCTGAGGAAAGGAATGAGAGCAGTAATGGCAAAAGAATACGTTTGGAATCGGAAAATTGCAAAGAAGATGTTCGTGAAACATTTGCTACAAGTCGAGTTAAATAAAGTCCCAAGTGAATCCCATGGCAAGAAGGGAGTCACTCCCTTCTTGCCATGGGATTTTACAATATTTAGTTAAAATGTTTGTAAATAGTAGATTTTATTTTTCTCTGCGTGAGGTGAATAAGCAGAACAAACAGATTTTAAAATTTTCTTTAGGCAGCAGTAGTCTTGCAATGAGAGAAATTGTTGGTAGAAAAAAAGTAAGAAAATTCGTTCTACTTTTTTGAGACAAATTTGCATTTTGCACGTTCTTTGAAACATTGACCTGCACATCCTTTTCAGTCCCAGAATGCATGATCTCTGTACTAAGCATAAGCAGACAGCAATGTTAATCCTGAATAAACGTTTAAATTTCCCGCTCGCTTGCCGCCCTCATTGCGGTATTTTGTATATCCAGTGACTTTACCCATTCATGAACGTCATCCACATGTTTTACATTTGGCGATGCATCTAGAAAATGGTCAACGAGTTTATTTCAGCGCATCAAATGTTGCTGAACGTGCTGCAACACCACCAGCGACAACATTGACAAGCTTCTTATTTATTTGCCAAAGCGATTTATCCATTTATCCATTTGCACGAACGTTTTTCTACTCTAATCACTTCGAACTGTCAATGGTGCAGTTGTACCCTACATTTCGTGCTGCATATCAACAGCTCAATTAGCTTGAAAACGAAACTCATTGGGACATTACAATAGCTAAATAAGAACTTTCGGCATCTCGAAATCAGATACGCACATTATTTGCTATCATTATTTCGACATGTATCCGAACTTTTGGATTTTGGGCATTTGTACTTATCGATTTTGGACTTTCGGATTTTTGTCCTTTTTATTTTAAACTTTTGGGTTTTCGCCTTTTTGACATTTGGACTTTTATATTTTGAACTTTGAATTTTGAGCTTTTGCAATTTTGGAAATTGGTCTTTTGGATTCTGCACTTCTGGGCTTTTACATTTTGTACTTTTGGATTTTGGACTTTTGAAGTTTTGGATTTTTGACTTTTGTATTTGGGGCTTTTGAACTTTTGGGTTTTGGATTTTGAACTTTTGAATTTGGCTTTTTCTTATACGTCGTACCTTATGCGAGGGAGAGGACAGACAGGATTATATTCCCATCTATTATATAATCGTGTACGATAATATTACCAGATATCGACACGCGAAACCTTTGACTGACTTTAATTTTGCTAATAAGATATTTTTTAATGATTATAGATTCTGAGGAGATAGGCTATAGAAACAAGACTATAGAGACAAGTCTGACAAGATATGACAGTCAAGACTGGAGAGATTAAACGAGCGAAGAAATAAAAAGAAAAAATATACGAGATATTAAATAAGTCGACTTTTCTGAAAATGAATTTTATTGTTGAAAACCATTTTAATTCGTAAAATGGTTCCATGGTAATTCGTGCAAGATTCTTTGTGAAAAGTGATAATACAAACTATTATTTAATTAATTAAATATAGATCCTATACATGTAACCTTAATTGTTTAATTGCAATATTATTTTACATTTAATTAATCTTGCATCAAAGCGGTTTAATATAAATAATTGTTCATGCTAATTATTAAAATCAATTATGCATTTATAAATACAATTTTTATTTTGAAAAAGCAGTTACTTCACTACAGAATCTTAATTACAGTGTAGATTTACTGAGACGTACTGCATACCCTTTCACGAACAGATAAGAACATTCCAAATCAAATATAAGACAAGACAGATAATACAAAGCAAGATAAGTCATATATGGTCTTGTCTGTTGTTCAATAATCAGTCAAGACCAGACAAGAGCAGACAAAACCAGTAAGAAACCAGAGATAACTAATCTATATATCGTAAATATATAATAACTTTGAATATAAATAAAATTTACTTTATTTTTTAGTGTAGGGAAAAAGTTTACTGCATACCATATTATTCTCCAATATTACCTATAAAATAAACTTTAGAAGATGAACTATAAAACGAGAATGAGAAACGTAAACATAAACGACTCGTAATAAATCCATCCACGACCAATTGCGTAACATTAAACAAAACTAATAACTCAAAAAGATATATATGAAGGATCTCCAACAATATAATCATCATATAATAATGAAGCACTGCAACCTCATCGGCCGTACCCTCGTAAAATGCAAGCAAAACTTATCCCAGCAATCATCAATTACCCAGTAAATAGATTTAGACAATAATATATTGACCAAAAAAAATGACCATTGAAGCTGGGCATAAATAACAATTCAGGTTTTTGTATAAAATATTTTGTAACAGTTATTAATCTTATAATATAATCTATTTCAAATAAAAAGCCGGGAGAGTTGAACATAAATTACAATTTAATGTGATAAATAGACGAACAAAAACAGTGGATATAAAATGGAATGAAAGCTAGGTCAGATGGAATTGGACAAAAATGGAATATATTACTGTTTGTACTTTCTAAAAGTGAATAAATAAAGTGTAACAAAATAGATTTGTGTCATATATGTGAATAATAAATCAAAAAAGTTTTTTTTTTGTTAAGCAAAAAAAAATGTTTTTCTGATACACATGTGTGTTCATAATATTTGATTTGAATATTTTTATTTACTTGTTTAACTCTTTACTTTTGCTATAATGTCCAGTATATCCATTATAATAGTCAGTCAAATATGGAATTATTAGTTGGTCCAGTAAAATTATTAATTGTTACATATTTATACTAAAATCAAATTACTTCTAATTGGGGATTTAGTTTGTTTATATAGGAATTTCATTAATCCGTATATAAAAATACCACATTAGAAAGCATTTAATAACATCTATTAACCTATTCGCTAAGGCCGGCGCCGGCATACTGACATGTAGAAAAGCACGCCTTTGCTACATGTCAGAATGCTGTACAGAGGACCCTGTATAGCAGCGCTGTCCAACTGGCGGCCCGCGGGCCGCAGGCGGCCCGCGGAGCTTTTTTTTACGGCCCGCGAGTTATAGTAATCAAAATAAAAAAATATATGAGATTATTCAACCATATACAACAAGAATTATAAAAATGCTAATGATAATATTTATGGTTATTTTATGGTCATTCGAAAAAATTAATCCGCGCTCCATGCAAGTAATTACAGGCAAACCAATCCACCGATTTTTATGAAACGTGATATGATGTGATATTCTTGCGAAATCTCACAAATTTCCAAATTTAAAAATTGAAGCTTTGAAAATACGGCTTTTGTGAATTTTGGAAATTTGTGTGCGCCTTTTTAATTACAGACAAACCAATCGAGAGATTTCGATGAAATGTAGTATGATTTGATATTCTTACGAGATACCACAAATTGCCAAATTTAGAAATTGCAGCTTTGTAAATACAGCTTTTATGAATTTTTGATTGTAAATTTTTGTGCGCCTTTTGCAATTAAGGACAAACCAATCGACGGATTTTGATGAAACTAGGTATGATTTGATATTCTTGCGAGATCTCATAAATTACCAAATTTCAAAATTGCAGCATTGTAGATACGGCTTTGGTGAAATTTGGATTTTTTGTGCGCCTTTTGCAAATACAGGCAAACCAATCCACAGATTTTGATCAAACGTGATATAATTTGATATTCTTACGAGGTTCCAAAAATTGCCAAATTTAAAAATTGTAGCTTCGTAAATACGGGCTTCGTGAATTTTTGAAATTTGTAAATTTTGTGGCGTCTTTTGCAATTACGGACAAACCAATGGACGGATTTTGATGAAACTTGGTACGAATTGATACTCTTACAAGATATCAGCAATTCCCAAAATTTCAAAATTGTGGCTTTGTAAATACAGCTTTTGTGAATTTTTGAAGTTTGTAAATTTTTGTGCGCCTTTTGCAATTACGGACCAGCCTTTCGATGGATGTTGATGAAACTTGGTATGATTTGATATTCTTGCAAAATCTCACTAAATGACAAATTTCAAAATTGTAGCTTTGTAAATACGGCTTTCGTGAATTTTGGAAATTTTTATGCGCCTTTTGAAATTACGGGCAAACAAATCGACAGATTTTGATGAAACTTTTTATGAATTGATATTCTTATAAGATATCACAAATACCCAAATTCCATAATTGTAGCTTTGTGAATACGGCTTTCGTGAATTTTTGAAATTTGTAAATTGTGTGGCGTCTTTTGCAATTACGGACATACCAATCAATCAACGGATTTTGAACACGTCTTATACTTTACACTGTGTATAGCATACTGAGGGTAGTGCGGATTCGTACGGTTCCCGCATTTCGGTACTTATTCTTTGAGTTTAAATACGGTTACCGCAGTTTGTTGTAGTTTCTAAATTAATTCATTTATTTTATATGTTCCATTTTATTTTTTTAATGGGTTAAACCTATATGATTAAATAAATATCTTTTGTTATTATAATATGTATTTTTTATTACTCATACTCAAAAATACTATATGGGAGCACATTTTTTAGTACAAAAAATGCCATTTTTCGCTGCATTACCACATAACTTGGGTAACGCACGCAAATAATCAAAATCGCCAAGTTATATAAAAAAAACAATTAAATAAATAAGATAAACACAATCAAGACCTCAATATTAAAAAGTCACGTGAAAGTGACAGAAATTTTTGAATAATTACAAAATAAAAATAATAAATTAAAGAAAACATTTTAAAATGAATGTAAATTCTGTAGTGATACCGGAGACTGAGGAGACCTCTTATGACGAATCCACACCACCGGAGACAATTGAATAAGCAAATTCTTTATTTTTGATTGTATTTTTTTTAAGGCTCCTGGATCCCAAACTTGTAATATTATTTGCAAAACGGGCGGTATTGTCGACTGCCCTCGAGTGAATGTGCGCACTCACTTCGTTCCTGCGTCTAATTTCGCTTTCGATACATATTGACAACTTACCGCCTCACGTTATGTCTAGTCAGATCCATTCCTCGTCAGCCTGTATCAACATTTTTCAGATTTCAAGTTATAAGCGCCTAAGATGTCAGCGTATAATAATGTTTGCTCAATATTTTCTAACAGCAACAAGTCTCCTCTTCGAAATAGTGATTCTTAATGTTCTGAATGCAGAAGATCAATGTTTCAATTTTTAATTTATTGAAAAAAAATATCCAAATCAACTTAGTGGCCTAAGTAGTGGATGATGGAGATGGTGATGGCCATGGATGGCGTTGGGAGCGGTCCGACTACACACATCAAAGGAGGCCAGCATGCGCAAGTTAGCTGCGCAGTGACTAAAGTGGCATGTCTAGGGTTTTCTACCCGCGTACCCGGATCCCGGTATACCCGGGTATATGAAATTTTTACTTTCCGGGTACTATTTCATTGTCAGACCCGGGTACCCGGGTACCTACTTTGATCAAAAAATTCATCAAAATTCTCGGAAAATTATTACTAAAATAAAATCCCATATAGTATGGGAAGTATGGAAAAATAGCAAATTTACACTACAAACAATTAAAATAACTCTAAAGAAGGCGTTGAGTTTTTTTTTTAAAAATGCAGTAGACTTAGGAGGTTAGGTTTGGTTATGTCGCCATATTATGTTTTTATTTCGTTGAAGTTTGATTAAAATTGTTCGGTGAACGGTGGGTAATTGAATTAAATATTATTAGTACAAAACACCATGAAATAGAAATTAATGACAGAATAAAGAGTTCAGCAATGCTGTACCACAGCCTCAGAAATAGTTTCCTGCGAAAGAAAGAAGTTTCGCTAAAAGCAAAAATGAGTAAATACAGAGCTGTATTCGTACCTATACTAACATTTGGCTGCGAAAGCTGGGTGTTAACGAAGAGATTAAAGAGCAAGATCCATACTATAGAGATGCAATACCTAAGAAGAGTGTTAGGAGTCACAAGGCGAGATCGCATAAGAAATGACACCATCAGAGAACAGTTAAGGACAGTTAAGGTGCAACCAGTAGCAAAGCGAATCGAGAACTGCCAACTGAGATGGTATGGACACCTCAAGCGAATGGAGGACAAAAGACCAGTCAAAAGAGTATGGGAAGCTAAAGGTAAAAAAAAAGTAGAGGTAGACCAAAGACAACATGGAATCGAAACATAGAGAAAATAGTAGAGGACAGAGGACCCACAATGGTTCAAGCATCAATGATGGCATAAGAAAAAAGGGAGTGGAAAAAGTTCATATATAGCGAAAGAAATGTGTGAATAAAATGAATTGTAAAGATTAAATGTAGGAATTAGGATATGAAATGTAACACCTTACACCTTAGGGTACACAAGGTTACTGATTATATATATATATATATATATATATATATATATATATATATATATATATATAGTACAAAATAAAAAATTGTATCTAGTGAATAACCTATAAAATTTTACTAAACGATGGTTGAGTTTTCGTAGGCAAAATGGATAGACCTATTTCTGGAGTACGGAAATATTGAAAAATACAGAATAAGGAATCAGTACAATGTTGAATATGCCCAAAAATATTATCTTATAAAGGCTCTTCAATAAGTTTTATTAAAATATTTTTATTTACGTACGAAAAAGAAGTGCTATCGACATTGTCTTCTTAAACTGAATCTGAACAAAGTTCAAGCCTAGTTCCAAAAAGACCGCGAATAACAATTTTCTTCGACTTTGTACTAAAATTTCTGAAATTGTTGCATGCTTGAGACGGTATTTCCATTCGGGCCGTCCCTCGTAGTAAATTTATCCCATAAGCTTTTCATAACAAACAGCTTACTCTACCGAAAAGCGAAAGCAGGACAATGGAACTAGTTCCTAATTAGTTAATGAGAGCTAGACTGTTTAACTGTGTGACTGATTGTGCAATAAGTTAAGGGGACATACTTCACTATTCCGTAATAAAATAAAACATTGTTATAAGAAATTGTTTATTTTTCTGCAAAAATTGCAAATAGCCGGGTACCCGGGTATACCCGGGTATATGAAAACATAATTCCCGATACCCGGGTATTAAAAAAAGTCGGGTATGCGAAAACCCTAGGCATGTCCACACCATGGGCCATCATTATTTCCTTTATCGCACGCTTATCAGTGCCTGCTGCTTGTTGTGATGATAACACTGATTTTAGTAATTATTATTATTTAATTATAACGAAATATTTAGTTCTTGAGATATTAGTTTATTGAAATATTAGTTTTTTGAAAAAAATAGTTTTCTATAACAAGAAATTATAAATTTCAGCTTTATTAAATTTGAATATTAACTTTATAATTTCAATTCAAAATTTGAAATTAATTTTTATCAACCACATATAGCCCACTATGGCCCATTCAAGCACATCTAGAATGGTCCATCTAGCTGGACCACTGTGTGGATGTGTCCATTCAGGCCATCATAATGAGCCATGATAATGGTGACCATCATGATGGCCCACAATGAGCCATAGTGTAGAGGAGCCATTAGATCTAGTCAGATCCATCCTTCGTCAGTCTGAATCAACAATTTTCTGATTTAAAGTTACAGGCAGCCTAAGGTGACAAGGTAGAATAATGTTCACCTAGCCTGACCTAGCCCAATATTGTCTAACAATAATGTCTCTCCATTGGAATAGAGATTCCTAATGTTCCTCATGCAGAAGAACAATAATTTTATTTTTGATTTATTGGGAAAAATGATATTATTACATTTTAACTTCATTAATATTTTGATCTGAATAATTTTTTGTTTCTCTGACTATGTCTGACAGATGTTCCTTCTTTGTAGTATTTTTGTAGTATGTTGTATTCTGTATTGATTAAATTATTAGCCTTTTTAATCTAAATCTCGATCCTTCTAAAATTATTATCACTTACAATAAATACACTTGGAATATTTTCAAAATAATAATAAATTATTTATGAATAATAACTTTTTATAATTTGTATTCATATGCATAATATAAAGAAAACTACTAACAAAAAAACCCTAATATATTATTTTGTTATCTCATTTATTGTAAGCACAATAATATTTTATTTCGTTAAACTGCTACTTTATGTAAATTTTTATACTATTATCAGATTTATAACGAGTATATTTGAACAGTTTTTATTAAGAGAGCAAATGTAAGTGGGCGTTTGAATATATATTTTTTCCAATAATTATATTGCTGTCATCTTATTAAGATTATTGCAGCATTTGGAATATTTATAACAAGTTTTTAATTTATTAGTATTATTATTTAAAGTATTGCGGGAACAATTACAGATTTTTATCTAAAGTCATTTCTTTGAAATAAGTTAATTATAATTTCTTATTGGATTATTCAAATTTCTTGACTAAATTAAAAATCCATTCTAAATTTTAAATATTCGAGAAAGATAAAATGTTGATTACTACCAATGTGACAGAGGCTGGATAACAATATTTCTTATAGCAAATTTAATTGGGTACTTACGTATTTACGCCACAGCGGCGATAGGACGCGCTACCGGGCGATATGTGGTCTAGATTTATATGTTCTAATATAACGTAATCTAACCTGTATCCAATATTTTTTCATATTTCGGATCGAGAGCTCGCGCTAACCGTGTGATATGTAGTTTGGATTTATCTGCCCCGTTATAAGCTAATCTAACCATCCATTCTATTCAAATCTATAGCTGCGGTGGTGATAGTCCGTTAGGACTTTTAATTATTTACACAATTTATTCGGAATCTTTTTTAAAATTCTCATATTGTTCAAGGTTAACTATTACTAAATTGATACACTAAACTAGGTAACAAGATTTCTTGAAGAAAATGTAATTCCTTACAAGTTCGATTCGAAATATTTTTCAATATTTTATGTTTTTAAAATTTTTGATACAGAAAAATGTGAAACAAAAACAATGTATTGATATTGTTCAAGTCTGACTATTACCTACTTGAGAGAATAAAAAACACCAAATGCCAAAGTATTATTATAGATAATTCGTTTTCTATAAGTTTCAAAATATAACTTTAAAATTTTTCAAAATTTCGTGTTATATTCGCATTTTTTAAACAAATCAATGTAGAACAAAATCAAAATTTGATCTTGTTTCAAAAGTGATTATTAACGTGACTGATTAAAGAGTGTAAAAACGTAAAAATTACAGAGTATAATTTTCCTTATAGGAAATTTAATTCTCTACAACAGCGATTCTCAACCCGTGGTAGGCGCACTCCTAGGGGTACGCGTTTGATGGCTTAGGAGTACGCGAATATAATTTAGTAATGGCGGATGCTAAAGATATAATTTTACTCTCGACTCTATCCAGTTTCAGAGTGGTGGCAAACAGTGGGCAAAAAATTGTTTAAGCGCCAACAATTTACAAATAAAATATTGTTGGAAGTAATGTTTTTTCGTTTAAAATAAAATTGTATATTTGCAGCGCAATATTTTAAAAATTGCATTAGTCCTAGTCTGATACCGTGCACACAATTCTTGCATCCTTCGGTGGATGATTTATATTTGCGCATAGCAATGGTTTTTGCCACAATCTTCGGAATCACATCATCGCATGGCAAAAGTTAGTGTTAGAATTCCAAAATGTATCGTAGTTTAACAAATTCAATACTCGTTTCTTGCGAGGTGCAGTTTTGAGTTCTGCTGATAGATAAAAAGAGAAAATACTGCGACAGTTATATAAAATATGGATTTTCATGTACAGGAGGTGAAGACAGCCCTAAACCCAAGTGATTAGTATGTAGGAAAGTACTGTCAAATGGCAATATAAAATCCTCGCTACTTTTACGTCATCTTCAAACAAAACATGCCAATTATAAAAACAAAGAATTTGAATTTACTAAACGTTTAACAGCTCAAAATATGAAGATGTCAGTTTTAACACCGTACATCCTACCTGCTAATAAAGTATACTAAAATGCGGTTGAAGCTAGTTATCGCATTAGTTACTGTATTGCTACATGCGATAAAAATCAAACAATCTCTGACAATCTAATTTAACCCTGTATAAAAGATGCTGAGAAAAACAATGAAAATTTATCTAATCTAAATTTAACACTTGTGAATTATTAATTAAAAAATGATTTTTTGAGGATATATATTGAAAATGGTGGAGACAGAAATGAGAGAATAACAATAGGCGCTCCCCATTGTCATTCTGCGCTGGCAAGAATATGACCGTCATGAACACAATGTTCACCTATCACCCACGGCGACTCCACTTATATAAGTGGAGGTCACCCGGTGATAGGTATATAAATCAAATAGATTTCCTGCTGATACCACAAAGATGGCGAACAAGTATAAAAAATACCAAAACCTATCCAGGCGCTGACTGCGGATCCGATCATCAGCTACTTATGAGACATAAAATGAAAACTGAAAACCCCAAAACTCCCCTCTATATCTAAAAATGGGACATACAGGTGGGACTTACACAATAACACCGAATATAGAACCAGACTCTCCGAAAAACTCCAAACACTAAACAGCGGAAACATTAAACAAATGAACGAGAACCAACTTGGAAGAGGTTGAAATCGGTAGTGTTAAAAATGGCCAATGAATTCAACCACAAACCCGAAAGAAGAAAAACGTGAATAACATTCAGAACATGGGAGGCTATACAGGAAAGAAAGGAACTAAAACAAAAATGCTTGAACATCGAAGAACGACGTGAAGACTACAGTAAACTATCCAAAGAAATAAGGAAAATGTGTAAAGAAGACATAAACGGCTATATATCGACAATATGCAGCGAAATCAAAGACCATCATAAAAAAATGGATCAAGAGACCTTTTTGCCAAATCAGAGAGATAACCAGAGACTTCAAATCGCGTAGGATAATTGTAGAAAACGAGTAAGGAGAAGTAATGACGGAGAAAACAGAGGTTGCAAAGAGATGGAGAGAATACTGTCAAAACTTGTTCGAAGATCAACCAGGAGACAATCCACCTGAAATCCCAAACTCAGAAGATCAAGAATCAAAAATCCTTAAATCCGAGGTGGAGTGGGCTCTCAAAAAGCTAAAACCTAGAAAATCCACAGGACCTGACGGAATAGTGGCAGAAATGATTGACGTGTCTGATGAAAATATGATAAGTCTCCTGCATATACGTTGCAACAAGATCTGGATATCAGGAGTCTGTCCGACTGATTGAGCAACCTCAGTATTCGTGCCAATCTATTAAAAAAGGAGCAAATACCCAATGTTCAAATTACAGAACGATATCCTTAATATCACACGTCAGCAAAACATTGTTACATATACTTCACGACAGGTTGAAAGCATACATGCACCCCCAAATGACACAAGAAAAAGCAGGTTACATGCCGGGACGAGGTACGCGAGAGTACATCTAGAACTTCAGACAGATAATTGAAAAACTAAGGGAGTTCAAAATACCTGGATACCTCTGTTTTGTTGACTACAAAATCAAGTAAATCAAGTAAAATGGAGCAAATTACGTACCGTTATGTCGGAGATGGGAGGTACTCCATCTCTTGACATCTTATTAGCTTCACCGCCAACCTATATCAATCTACATATGAAGAGGTCAGAATAGAAGATTACCTCAGTGACCCCTTCAGAGTATACAAAGGAGTTCGTCTGGAGTGCATTCTTTCACCTTTCACTTTTATTCAATCTCTACGGAGAATGGATAGTCCGCAAAGCAACTCACAACTGGGATAGAGGAATATCTTTAGCAGGCAGCAAAATAACAAATGTACGGTACGCAGATGATACAACATTGTTGGGAAGTACGGAAAAAGAGATCAAGAACCTGCTGCAGAAGGTGAAAGATATCAGCGGAGAGGTGAGCCTTGAAATGAATGAAACGAAAACCAAAATAATGATAATAGATCGATCCCAAGAAAGACTGCAAAGCCCAATGCATATTGATGGAATCGAGGTAGTAAAGGAGTTCGTGTATTTGGGCTTACAAATTTCAAGAACCGGCAGCTGTGAAAAGGAAATAAGGAGAAGAATAGCTATGGGCAAAACTGCCATTGCCAATCTTACACGTATTTGGAAGGATGACAGCATTTCTAAAGGAACCAAGGTGGCAGTCATAAAGACACTTATATTTCCTATAGTCACATAAGCTGTGGAATCCTGGCCACTAAAAATGACTGAATTGGCTGAAATCCTGGACACTAAAAATGGCTGAAGACGAATTGATGCGTTGAAATGTACACCTGGAGACGCATGCTCAGGATATAATGGACGAAAAAATGTACTAATGAATCCATTCTACGAGAACTTATTATCGAAAAGTCCATCCTAAGATATTTCGGTCACATAATGAAAAGAAAGTCGTCCTTTCTTCGCATTATGAGACTTGAGAAATTGATAGTCCAAGGGAAGAGGGTAAGAGACCACGAGGAAGATCACCGTCGCGCTATGTAGATCAAATATCCAAAGCCATAGGCGAAACTGTACACGATTGCACAAAATCTGCTGGAAACAGGGAAGAATGGAGACAGCAATTACAACAAATATGATCCCTAGGTCATACCATTGCCACGATGCTCGGAGATGAGCGATACGATTGAGAAAATTGAAAATGGTCAACCGGAGGTATTTGAAACTTTTTTCACAATTTTCTATAGGAGAATAAACTTTGCCTCTCCATCGCAACAACATATCTGAACATTTAAAAGATCTAAAATTTGATTGGAAAACAAGCTTGGAAAAGTATTTTCACAAACCTGATGAAGGAAACAATTGCATTTCACATCCTTTCTATGAAGAATACTTTCGAGTAGCTTAATTATCTATCACAGGAAAAGAGAACTTAATTGAACTTTTAAATGACCCTACCTTGAAAATCTAATTTAAAGGAAACTGTCCTTAACTTTTTAGGTTTTAAACTCATGGTTACATATCAGCACTGAATATGCTTTCTGCTAAAGCACTTAACGAAATATTGCCATTTACAAGTACAGTACTTGTGGAAAGCGCATTATCTTAGAATTCCATCATTAACAGCAAATACCTTAATAGCAAGTTCAAGCATCCCACTGATAAGGGGGCCCTGTCAACTTGTCATCACCGATTTGGCCCAAATTTACAGTATATGTAGGGCTTGACTATAAATGAAAGTGACGCAAGCGGGAGAGCCTGATGGCCAAGCGTTAATAAACTCATAAGCAACGACAACTCATAAGCCCGCTATGTTAGCATAAATTTCATTGGCGGTCAGCGCAGCGGTAAGAGCTCAGGTTCATAGTACGAGGATCGCTGGTTCGATTCCCCGTGGGGACGCTGTTTTTCATTTACAATTTTTAAAATGACTTTCTTTTATTATTATTATTATTTATTATAGTTTAACTTTTAATTGTAATTATTAATATGTCAAATTTAATTAATTTGTCATTTTAAAAATTGTAAATAAAAAAAAAGCGTCCCCACGGGGAATCGAACCAGCAATCCTCGTACTATGAACCCGAGCTCTTACCGCTGCGCTGACCGGCCATTGAAATTTAAGCTAACATAGCGGGCTTATGAGTTGTTGTTTATAAGTTTTTTAACGCTTGGCCATCTGGCCCTCCCGCTTACGTCACTTTCATTTATAGGCAAGCCCTACATATATTGTACATTTGGGCCAAATTGGTGATGACGAGTTGACAGGGCCCCCTTGTAAATATAATAAGTTAAAATTAAATATAGAGTGACACTAAACTACTTACACTTACTCATACCAACTTACTACAGCTTGAATATTCATATAAATATATTCAACATTTTCGAATCTCTATAATATTTTTTCTTATTAATATATTAAGTCTTTTTAAGACTATAAAACAAATCTCATGTTGAAACACAACAGATCTTTGAGTTATTCACTAGGACTCAGTTCACTTCCGTGACACTAAAACAAGACACTGCATTTTAAGATCAGAGCCATCTGCAGACGCGCTTCGAGATCTATCTCTCATCGGTGCAGCTTTGCTCTTATGAATTATAAAATGACTGAAAAACACTTACAATAGTTTGAAAATCAGTAATTAGTATAGACCCTATATTCAATTTCTTATAAGTCAATAACTAGGTTCAGGTATTTCCACACACATGTTAAAACATAAACCATTTAACATTTACCTATGGCAGCTTAACACACGGTTTTCAAACTAATGAAAGTGTTTTTCATTTTATAATTCATAAGAGCAAAGCTGCACTGATGATAAATAGATCAAGAAACGTGTCTGCAGATGGCTATTCCCTTCGGGTTAATGAGAAAGATCTGATCTTAAAAAACAATGTCTAAGTGAATAACACAAATATCTGTTGCCTTTCAACGAGATTTATTTTATAGTCTTAAAAAGACTTAAGAATATTATAGAGATTCGGAAAGGTTGAATATATTTATAAATTCAAGCTGTGTTCCGCTGTAATAAGTTGAGTTAAATTTAACGTAAAATTTCGAATATTTAACTCATCATAAACTATGTTTATAATAGTTTCTATTTGTTGTTGTTTGTTATTGTATGTTGTTTTTTTATTAAAAAATGTGTATCTATAGAATATCTTTTAGTTTTCATAAATAAACATTCTGGGCATCTCCTTGATATATTCACTCCTTGATATATTCTATAGCTACCTATTCAGTGTTTCAAACAAGTTTAAAATAATAACATCTACGAGTATTTGAATTATAATAAACATTCTTCCAATGTAAGGGGTATACTTAAGGATAATGATTAGGAAAGGACAATTATTGATAGATTCATTTAAAACATTTTTTAAAATATCGCACCCTATTCCTCTTTGTGTTTGAATATATAAAATAGTTTTACAGTGTATATTAAACTATAAATCAGTATTACTATTAACAACTTGACAAAAGTGAATTTTAGCGAACTGGAAAAGCAGGGGATGTGCATATTTTTTGCATCATGTTGATGCATGATGAATACTGTCCTAAAATAAATCCAGACACAAAGTTTTGTCATCCTGTAAGTCTATGAACAAAATTTTTAATTAACTTACAACAAAACTATTTTATCTCTTATTTACTAATTATTCTAAATTTAAGTAATGTATATAAAATTATTGCTAATAACACTACAAAAAAAGGAAACAAAGAAAAATCATTTGTCATTGTAAATTCATTACATGTAAATTTTCGAAACTAGAAAATACATTATTTACATTTGTTAAATAGTATTTTATCAAGATTCAAAAGAATATATCCCAGCTTCCGTGGGTTTACTTTAAGCTACTTTGGAACTTAAGATTACGTCTATAGATTTGGTAATAACTTGAATGAACAAGCGTTTTCTACTATAAAAAATAATGTTTCTATTACGACTACACAGCTTTTTCGAGATATAAAAGACACAAAGCCGTTTTATATTTATCTGTAATAGTGGTTGGATTTGTGTATAAAAATAGTCATGATTTAAATTTATGTGATTTATTTCCAAATACGTTATATAAAGGTATTTGTAAATTTTTGAAAATTGTAATAATATTCACTACAAACAAACAGGTATGTTTGTTACTCCGACAACAACTATTACAATACTATAAACTATCAAAGTTTTTCAAATTCAATATAGTACCACAAATAAGAATGCAGAACAAAATTGAACATTAGCACATATTTTGTGCTAATAGCTCTATGATAGCTCTCATCTAGCTATTTTAGTATCAAGAAAAGATGTTTTTGTAGTTAAAAATACAATTACTGAATAGAATGGTTGCGACCGTTACTACGTGGTAATCCATACTTACACTGAATAGATATATACTATGTTTAATATACTATGATATATACTATGTTTAATATACTTTATAAACTATGTTTTAACCACATTTAATATTAAAAAATATTTTATGACTTGTTATTGACAGTTATATATGAAACTAAACTTCAACAGTCGAAACTCGAGTCCTGATAAGTGTGTGATAAGTGTAAATTTATACGGGGTATTAGGTCAAAATGCGGCAAAAATTCAACGGGTTAATCCTTGGCATATTCTAAGAATATTGTAAATTTATACAGGGTATTAGGTCAAAATGCTGCAAAAATTCAACGGGTTTTTCCTTGGCATATTCTAAGAATATTTTGTCCTATGATGATTTGAAAAATCCTTTGTTTCGAAGATGCAGGGTGAACAAAATTTGCGGCAGTAACATTTTATTATCAAAAATTACATGCACCGTTACTTAATTCTGGATACAAGAATTAAATCTTCTCGTCATTGAGTGCCGAACTCTTACAAACACACCAGGGTGGTTTCTAGTTGAGTTACATCCAGGAATTATCTGATTTCTCAATTCGTCCTAATTTTCAACTGGACGCTGCTCAAGTGAACTAATGTCTTCAGATAGCCCTAGATAGCCAAGAAATAATCTAGGGGGTTTAAGCCTGGGGACCAAGCACGCTATGCGTGTGGCCCACCTCGACCAGTCCAGCTATCTCCGTATGTTGCTGTTAAAAAATCACGAGCAAGCAAACTGAAATGTGGTGGTACAACCATCATGCATAAACCACATTGCAATTGTTGTCGCCAATGGTATATCCTGCAGAAACTCGGGCAGTGTTTCTTCCGAAAAGTTGCGATACATCTCGCCAGTAAGTCTTGCTGGTAGAAATACCGGTCCAATTAGATTTACACACAATTCCAAACCAAACAATCATGGAGAACTGATGTTGAAATCGATCGGGGAATGTGAACCTCATGCGGATTTTCATGTGCCCAAACATGGTTGTTATGATACATATGTATATGTTCCTTATTGCATTTCTTGAGAAATTGGCTCCATCGGTGAAAAGAATCGGTGTCAGGAATTGAAGTATTAGAACTAATGATTGCAAAAGTAATTGACATAACGCAATACGTGGACTTTAATCAGCAGGTAGTAGGGCCAGAACACGTTGCATGTGGTATGGATACAACAAATTACCTTTAAGAATGTTTAACATTCAAAGCTCAATGACTGTACAATGACTTACATTCAAAGTATTGGCAATTTGTTTCCTAGAAGTACTTAGATGTTCACCTATCATGACCAGCATATTCTATTGTAGTTGTACCGTTCTTACTGTCATTAATCTTCCTGGCCCTCCATTTCGTTTCAATGTGCTTGTTTCACGAAGACGTCGATGATGTTTTCGAATAGTTTTAGTTCGGGGATAATACGGCTAGGAAACCGTTCAATGTACAATTGTCTAGCTCAGGAGTGGCGAACCTTTTCATTATCACAAGCCAACTTTATAAAATTTCCACATCCGGAAATGCTGGAGTGCCAGGTAGCTCTTGCGTGAATGAAAACAAAAAAATCTGATAACGAAAATCAGTTACCGTGTTAGCTTGAATATAAAACGTCTTATATTTTATATCTTTGATGTTACGCGAAACAAGATTGACAAAAGTAAATGGACAAATTTGAGTCGCACAAACCTGGATAGACAAAAGTAAAAGGACAAAATTGAGTTTCGCAAATTTGTTAGTCAGAATGTTGAGTAGTATATATTGAGTAGAACAAACCTTATTAGACAAAACTAAATAAACAATATTGAGTTGCGGTAACCTTGTTAGACAAAACTAAATGGACAAAACTGAATTGCGCAAATCTCGATGGACAATACCAAATGAATAAAATTGAGTTGGACAAACCCCGTCAAACAAAACTATTTAAGAAAGACCAGTATTTATTTCAATAAATATAATTTGATATTATTAATTCATCATAATAAAAAAATAATAATTTACACAGTTTAGACAGTTATTCATATTATTCTATAATTATTTACCCAGTTTAGAAAAGTAACTATTTTTCCTACGAGCCAATAAAAATTTTCTACGTGTCAGCTGTGACACGCGTGCCATAGGTTTGCCACCGCTGGTCTAGCTTATAATGAATTGCCATCAGCATACATGAAATGCATATCAGTCATCTCGGCGTTCGAATACATGGTAGAGGACTTCACTAACTTTTAAAGACACGTCAAAGAGCCAAACGTCACTCAATGTAAACAACTGCGACACAGATGATGATCGCTGATGAGACACGTTCAAATGAAATCCACATGTACGTTAGTAGATAAAACAGCCATTCCAAGATATCGTCTACCATTTTGTACTTGATAAACTCATTAATTTTTTGTACTTGGCTGAACTCATTGGCGTACGTCATACTTTTATTTACAATAATGATTTCAAAAAATATTTTGTTCACCTTCTGTTCACCTTCAAAACAAAACCTTCGAAACAAAGAGGTTTTTCGGGACACAATATTCCTAGAATAGCCCAATGAACGACCCCTTACAAATTTTCCGCATGTTTACCTAACACCGTGTAACAAATACAAAACACATAACTGTGATTAATAACTGTGATCTTCTTAGTAGAAGGCTTGGATTTCACCTAATACTAATCTGGGTGAATTCCAGATAGATCATGTGACCATTTCACGAAAATCTCAAAAGGAAATACAAAACTTGAAGGAACTAAGTAACGCTAATTTGGACCCAGACTACTTCTACAAAGATCAAAATAAGACTCCAGCCTAAAAACACTAGATTACACGGAGCCCCCAAAATGGTAAGATTTGACGTAGAGCGACTTAAGACCATTCAAGAAGAAAGTCAGAGACTGAACAATACAGATCTATACAGCTGCGAACAACTGAAGAAGACTCTTGTGAAGGCGGTCAATGAACTCGCCCCTTTCGCTAGAAGAAGGAAGCATCCGTGGTGGACTGAAGACTGTGACAATGCAATAGCCCAAAAACAGACAGATTGTGTGAAGTGGAATTTAGAAAGTCCAAGGAAAATTGGCATAAATTGTTGGAACAAAGAAAGGTTACAGCGAAAATAATTCGAAAAACCAAACGGACTTTCACATAAAACCAACTAACCCAAATCGAAGAGAGCTTTGCTAAGAATAACTCCTGAGATTTATTTGGAACCTTCGAGCAGATACTCAGAAAATACGCTCCGCCAAGTCTACACTTCAGAGACTCACAAAGCAAACTATCTTTTAACGACAAGTACAACTGCCACCTTTTAGCTCAGTACCCAGCGAAGATTTCGACTATAAATAAACCACACCAAGCCTGGACTCGCTGCCCCCTTCATAGGAAGAAGTCGGCCAGATCATTCAACTTCTTAAGAATAATAAGGCAGCTGGAGACGACAGTATCGTTGCTGAACTGTGGAAAGGTGCTGAAAGCAATGCTGTACGCAAGCTAACCGAGATCATTCAGGACATATGGGAAACAGAGAAATTACCACCCGATTGGAAATCTGCTCTGATCCATACGCCTCACAAAAAGGGAGATTTTACTGATCTAAACAACTACCGTGGAATCTCTCTCGACCTGGTAACATACCAAATTCTTTCTAAGGCGTTACAAACAAGGGCAGAAAGTCAGCTGGATAGTCAACTGAGAGAAGACCCGATCCTGTGTTGAACAGATCCTCAATCTTAAAAGTGTAGTTGCATACTCCAAGATAAGAAACCACAAGCTGGTCGTCACCTTTGTTGGTTTTAGGAAGGAATACAATTCCATTGATAGAGAAACGCTTAACAGAGTACTACAGGAACTAGGTCTAGACAACAACTCACAACAACTCGCAGACTCATCCTAGAAACCTTGACCAACACGCTATCCAAGGTTAAATTTAGAAGCGAGATCTCAGAAAGCTTCGAAATAAAAAGTGGAGTGAGACAAGGGGATGGACTTTCCCCGATTCTCTTCAACTATCTCTTTAAAAAGGTTATAAGAGAATGGCGCAAGGAACTAATCAACTTGGGTGTTCAGAGTGGTTTCAACCTGGGACGTAAGAACCATGGACTGGTTGTAGATTGCCTGGCCCTTGCAGATGACATGGCACTGATTGCTGATTCTCTTCAGATGGCAACAATGCAGGTAAATTGCCTCAGAAAACAGGCTGCCAAAGTGGGTCTTTAAGTGTCGCTGAAGAAAACAGAATTTTTCACCAACATCAAAGAAGCAAACAGAGAGATGTTACTAAAGCAGAGAAACATCAATAGGACTAAGAAAATTAAGTATCTCGGCGAATGGATTGAACCCAACTTATCAGTAAGAGTATCATTATCCATGAGAGTCAACAAGTTAAAATTAGCCTATCTACTGACTAAGAACACCTACAACAAGAAATGCTCTTACGACCAGAAGCCCTGTATGCCATGGAGTGTCTTTCCTTGAACCGAAGAGGTCTGGTAGAGAAATTGGAAATCAAAGAGAGGAGAATCCTCAGGAAGATCCTAGGACCGGTAAAGGAAGATGGGGAATTCCGAAGACAACATAACTCTGAGCTATACGAACATATTGAGAGGCTATCTGACTGTGAAAGGAAAAGAAGGCTAGCTTAGCTTCCTATGGTAATGTTGCAAGATTGCTTCCAAACCGACTAACCAACCGTCTGTAAACCTTCTGGCAAAGCAAGAAGGTTCGTACCACTTGGTTCACAGAAACCGAGAATGATATTAAAAATGTGGGAAAAACAGATCTCCAAAATATACAGTCTGTGAGACGCACCCTGAAGGAAATCCGTGGATTTCAGGAAAAACCCAGAAGGAAAAGTACCCCCTGGACAGAAGAAAGAAAGGAGTTACGCCGGCAGAAGATGCGACAATACTGGACAAAGATCAAAGCCCACCAGTTGGAGAAGCATCATCCAAAGTAGGCCTATTCGAAACAAGAAGAAGTATGGTTAAAACATGGTAAATTTATCAATTTAGTGTACAAATACTTAGTTTTTAGTGTATTCAGTAATTCAGTGTACAAATCAAATACATATAAATGACGAGAATTATTAAAAAATATATATATATTATAAAAATATTGGTGATATTTTATGAACCCACAGTTTTGTAGATTGCCACCGTAATCAATATTTTTTGATAAATTGTTTTTTGATAAAAACTATTACAAATACTAAAAAATATTTAAATTGAAACAACAAAATGTAAACACAAAAAACAACACAATGTAAACATTCCTGTAAAACACCGAGTATTTTCCTTTCAACAATAAACTATTTTGTTGGTAATCTTACTATCTACTAACTATGTACTAACATTAAAATTTCTTTATAAAATAAATGTTGTAACGGTATGCATATAGATTTAGTCATATTCATGAAAAAAAACAAACTATTACTATATGAATAAAAAATAAATAGACTGTTGACTAAATCAACATTCTGATTATATGGTTAGATTGGTTATTTAGAAAAAATGTACGCGTGCTATTGCGTTTGCTTTTAAAAAAATTTTGTAATATCCAAGATATTTTGCCTCGTCACCTTTATTGAAACAGTCATTATCGAGAAAATAAACCGGAACATTGGTAATACAAACCTGGCACAACAAAAAACAAGGGTATTAAAAAAACTTCGATTAAAAATCGCTCCCAATTCATTCTCATAAATAATAGTTATTATCACACACTTGATTCAATGGAAGTTTTATTGTTCCTTTAAGAAAAATATTTTTAAATGAATCTTAAATATAATTTTTCGATCATCAGCACCAGATGCATTCTATAGTGAACCATCTTATTTAAAAAACCTTGAAGGTTTTATTCTACGATAAGTGCAATATTAAATAAACCTAAAAATTCTTAGTTAATAAAAATTATTCCATTTAAAAAAAAATATATAAACAACGATTCCAATTCAATGACATACCTATAATCAAAAATTTTCAATGAAAATATCAATCATAATCAATATTTCATTCAATGGCTACTCTGTGGGAAAATGCTTAAAATAAGAAGAAGATGATGGCATAAATTATGATCTTTGTCATCATCAATATCTTAGCAAATCTGGCGTTTGCAATGTTTCTCTTCCAAACGCTTCGTTCTCTGGCGATTCTTCCCAGCGGAATTCCCGGTCTTCGGCGCTAGCCGATTTAGAATCAAATACTCACTTTGGCATGCTGGTGTCAGCCGTCCAGAAATGTGTCCTATGCATCGTAGTTGTCCTCTTTAATCTTAGTTAGTACGTCCATGCCGCCAGCGTTGATAGTAAGCTTCGTAGAGTTCGTATTAGTACCTTCACCAAATTCCGTCATTTTGTATACTCTTAAAGATGGTTCTTAAGAATTTGCTCTCAAAGATAGCTATTGCATTGGCAGACTGGTTTGATATTCTCCAGACCTCCGAACCATACCCGAGAACCGGCAAAACAAGGGTTTCAAGGGTTTCATATAGTAGGATCTTTGTTTTTCTCGTATTGTTGAGAGTTATCAGTTATATCAGTTTGTTGAGAGACATACCATTCCCAGATAGACAAACTCATGGTGACCTTAATCGCTAATATTTTAGTTTTGACAGTTATTTCTTGGTCGTGGTCCGATGCCACCATGAGTTTGGTTTTATCCTCGTTCATTTTCAGGTATATATGTTCAGCATTTGAAAGTGACACAAAGAATTATCCTAGCGTACTGAAAGATATTGCAGCCATATCGACATTGTCAGCGTAGACAAGCAGCAGCACCGTTTCTCGAAATGTGGTGTCAGTTTTACAAATCTGCGAATTTCTGACCAGTTTTAGAGGGTAATATTAAAGAGTTAGCAGGCTATCATTCATTGGCTAGTATAGTCTAATTGTAGTTAAGCTATTATAATCTGCTGTGAGGTCGACAAACATGTGGTATGTGTTGATATTCCATTCGAGTGTCGTTTCTAGTGTTTATCTAAGCATAAACATCTGTATGGTGGTCAAAATTACCTGGTCAAAATCCGCATGGTTAATTTTCAATTTCTCTTTCCACATAAGGCTTAATATACTACATAAGTCTACATAATTCTTTCGAAAATGATGTTTGAGAGTACCTTAGAGGCTGTGTTTGGCAGGGTTATGCATCGGTACTTTCTTTTTTGTTTCACAGATTTTGTTCACAATCTCAGGGACTTTGCTGGTAAATTCCTCGCCTGCGTGTTTGAATAATTCTGGGATTGTGCCGTCACTCCCTAGAAACTTATTGTTTTTTAGCTATATAGCGACGTGCTTTACATCTGTAATGATTTTTGTGACTTGTGGTACGTGGTTTCTAGTCAGATGTTGCTGATTTTACTCATCTACCTCACTGCAATTGAGTAGATCTTTGAAGTGTTCTGCCCATTCATTAGGAATTTTAGCTGAGTCACTTATGATGTTTCTTTGTCTATATTTGCAATTAGTTTAAATTCTTTTCGTTGGTGGTTTACTCAATTGTAGAATTTTCTAGTATCGGCTTGGTCTCTTTTTGCATATTTCCCACTGATCATTCAGCTTTAGTGCGACATCTGTGTTTTTTCAGTTTATCCGCAACTATTTTGATAAATTGTTAAAGTTATCAAATACTCTGATAATGTTCTGATAAATGTTTCATAATCAATCAATTTCAAGAGTTCTTTTTTGTATTTATCCTTCAGGAGTTCTGTTTGTCCTGATTTCATATCTCTTTCTTTTTCCTATTTGATAGTCGGAATCGAATAATGAATCTAAATAATGGTCAGAGTCGATGTTTGCACTTCTGTCCATTCTTACATCTATTACAATTGAAAGGTGCCGGCATAAATTAGGAGGTGGTCTATCTGATTGTTTCAGTGCCTATCTGGAGAGAACCATGTTGCTTGGAGGCTGTAATTTGATGAGTTTGCTACCATTGTTGTTGGATATCTCGTTAATACTATAGTCTCCGATCTGCTGTCGGAATATTGCTTTCTTTCCGATTTTGGCAATTTAAGCCCCCCAGCATTGCTTTCATGACATGTCTAGGGCACTTGGTGTATATGTTCTCATCTCATCTGTTGGTGCATGGACGTTTATGAGGCTTAATTATGTTTAAAAATGCATTTATTCTTAGGACCTTATACCTGTGTGAAGACAAGTACTAGATGTCAAACTTTTTTGATTTCAACAAAGGCAGTCCCAAACTGTCGTTCCTCATCATGACAGCTGTAGTAGGCGTCCTAGTTCTATTTGTGAAATGTACCTGTTCCAGTTCACCGGATCTCTTGGATGGCCGTAATATGAGAGCAATGCTATCTGGTTGTTCTTAGAGTTTTTGGGCCTCATGGTCTGTATAGTGTTCCTACATTCCCTGTGAACAATCTCCGGTCCATTTTCCGTTTGGCATGTATTGGTTGGTTCTTTCTGTTGTATCATTCTGTAATACCATTGTTTTACGGTGTGCGGTAGTTATCCCCTCGACTTTTTGAGAAACATAGCTGGCGGTTATACACATGACCAGGCAAGTGCCCCCTTTGGAAACAGAACCGTGAACTCTCGTACTGCTAGTCGCATGGCATCGGAGTTACGGGTGAATTAGAATTCCATAATATAATGAATATATGTTGTTAATCCAGTTTTCTTTTGCTTTAAGCATATGTCCAGTTATCGTTTTCGGGTTGAAGTACTTCTATATTTGTTGAAATTTTGTGCTTTTCCATTTCCCATCGCGAACAGTCGAATATTGTATGGCTCACGGTATCGGTCTCTCCGCAGTATATAATGCATATATGTATATAGTAGAATATAGTATATAACAACCAATGCGGTCGTCTACCGCCCTGCCAATTTGGTGCAGGTAGTCCTTGAAGCAGCCGCGGCCAAACAATACTTGGGTGAGATGGTAACCATTTTCTCAATGTTCTCTGTTTATCCAGGCATGTTCAGAGACAAGAAATCTAGTCCACTCTCCTTTAAAGCCTTGCTGCCACCTTTGTTGCGTTTCTTCAATTAGTTGTTTCCTGGCCGATTTTTTTAAGTGTGTTGTGACCAGACTCCTGCAGTTTTCTTTGCTCTTCTACCAGCAAGTCAATTGGCGGGATACCCGCAATGGCCAAGACTGCCTCGCTTGATATGGTGCGGTAAGCGCTACAGATGCGTAGTGCCATTTTTATTTGCACTGTGAGGAGTCTTTGAGTATTGTTCTGTTTTCCCAATGCTCTGGTCCATATTGATGCTCCGTACATCATAGTGGTATGTACTGCGCAGCTGAGCTGTCTGCGTTTACTGCTGCTGGGACCTCCAATATTGGGCATTAGTTGCTGTTTCGCTGCCATTGTCCTCATCCCCTATGCTTCAGCTTCTGCTATGTGTGGTGTGAAAGATAATGCTTTCTCTATCATTATGCCTAGGTATTTTATTTTTTTCCAATGAACTAATGCAAGTATTTAGGTGTAGTCCCATTCCTTAGGTGTAGACTACGGAATGACTATCGGTAAACATTTAGAGTATGTAAGACACAAAGCGGACACAGCTACAAAAACACTTTCAAAAGTACTACCAAATGTTGGTGGTCCAAGCTACTTCAAAAGAAGAGTACTGGCACTGAAACCCAGTCCATTCTACTATACGCGGCAACTATATGGGAAAAGGACTACAAAAAAGAAAATATAGAGAAAAGTTAAAAATGTGCCAGAGAAGAACCCTCTTAAGAGTAGCATGCGCATAAAGAACGATATCAGCAGAAGCAACAACGGCATGTGCGGGAGTTATACCAATAGAACTCCTGATCAAGGAAAGATCGCAGATAGAAAAATGAATCACAGCGATCCAATCACAAGATCCAAAAGAAATAAAAGCACACAAAACAGTGATAATGCAAGGGGAGAGCGAAGACCGCCGAAGCAAGGAAAAATAGATGGAATAGTGTCCAAGACAAAGCTCAATGGACCAAAACACTTATACGGAAACTAAAAGCATTGCCCACAATAAAACACGGAAATATAACATAATACATGACGCAACTCTTCACAGGACACGGTTGCTTTATGGCATACCTGAAGAGAATCAATAAAAGACAAACAGACACCTGCATGTACGACAGAGAAGCAGACACAGTAGAAAATACATTGTTAAAATGCTTCGAAAGAGAAATAACGTAGCTCAGAATAATAATAGAAGAAATAAATAGCGAAAACATTGTCCAAAAAATGTTAGGTAGAAAAGAAAACTGGGAAGCAACGAACACATTCATGGAAAAAGACATGAAACAAAAAGAAACAGACGGAAAAGCAGGAGTGAAAGACAGGACATGAAAAAACAACAAAGAAACAGCCGGCGACTACCTGAAAATAATGTGGAAAACGGAACCGGGCGGCCGTAGCAGGCACGGAAAGGATTTAGTGGGTATGCCAGGCTACTGGAGACTCTCAAACTACCAGACACGTATGGTGTGCATAAAGCATTTCACCTTACTGAATTCTACCTTACATTCTACCTTACAATACTGAAAAAAAAGTATTTTATTTGATGCTTTTTGATTGTTGATTTTTTCAATTTTCAATTTAATTGGTTGGGCCTTTTTATGTCCGATAACAAGGAGGCCTCAGTTTTTTCTGGCGCTAGATTGAGGCTTTTCATCCAATTAATGATTTGCTCTATAGCGTGGTTTGCCGTCAGCATCAATCTTTCTTCTGTTCTGGCTGTTACCACTAGAGCCATGTCAGCTGCAAACCAATCACTGTCGCCCCCAATAGCAGTCCTAATCTCAGCACATCGTCATATAGGACGTTCCACAAGGTTGGGCCTAATGTCGATCCTTGTGGAGCACCGCTACTGATTCTTCCGTCTTCCGTTTTCCCAACCCCTATTAGAATTACCTTTCTATCGCTAAGGTAGTTCCACACCATGCCTATTAAATACGGTGATATACCTCTTGATGTTAGGCCTTCCATGATCTGGTTCCAGGTAGCGCTATTAATTGCGTTTCTAACATCGACGGTAAGCAGCGCACACAGTTTTCTTGTTCTTTGAGTGACTGACTTGGCCTTTTCGGCAATCACTAATCGTAGCCCATCAATTGTGGATTATCCTTGCCTGAAGCCAAAATGTTTTTCTAAAATCCATGCCCGGTCTCGAGTTCTTCTTTTATTCTGCTTGGTAAAAGTTGCTCTAAGAGTTTTCTCGACACAGTAGGGAAGTCGGTCTATAGGATGTGGGGTTCCCTATTTATTTATTTTGTTTTTTTGATGAGGACGAGCTTTGCATTTTTCCATATGACTGGACATTTACCACCTGTGAGCAGCGTATTCATTGTGTCCAATACGAAACTTGATTGGTGCTGGGCAGCAATTTTTAACTCCACGCTCCAGGTTAGCCCCACAGCTAATCCTCTTCTTTAATCCGGGCTTGGGATAGGCTATTTCAGACGATAGGCTACTCAGATACACCCACTATCCTCCATACTCAGAGCTCATAAATTATGATATAGAATGAAAAAAAACATTTTACAATTGAAGGGTCGGTTGCAATAAAGAAGGAGCACAGTTTTTGGGTTAAATTACAGTTAACTGCAGTGTTCATCAGTCAACATCTTCATAACTTTTTATAATTTAGTTTCTTATAAATTTTTTTTTGCATTTTATTGTGTTTATTGCAATTGTTTAGCTTTAATTTTATTGAAATTATAACATGACGTTTTTTCTATCGTAGTGAGCGAATATGAGCTATTTGCTACAAACCATTTTGTTTTCAATGTCGATCATCTCTTGGAATTATGAAGACTTTTGAGTTAAACAAATTTGATAATTTTTTAATTAACTTATCAGTACTTATTCGAATTTTTAAAATAGAAAATCTCAGATATATTGATTGCCAATGTGTCTTCTTCGTTAAAAATATTTCATAGAATCAGTTTAATTGCATTCGATGCAGACGTATAAGTCTGGTACTAGTTACACAATCTATACCTATTTTGGGTTGTAAGTAGTTTTAAAACATTAGATATCAAACACAAACTATTCTACCTATATTTATATATTCCACTATTAATTTTTTTGATTATCTATCATTCTTTCTACTCTTAGAAAACAATTTATCAAGTAGAACCAATTTTGACTATACTTTCTTTTCTTTAATGCGTATAAAATTAAAAAGACATTAAGATGGAATACTAGCTTCATGTCTATTTATATGACATTAAACAATAATTTATGTTCACTATACATTTTTAATATCAACTTGATGCAACAAGAAGATTAATAAGCTTCCACTTGGAGAAAATTTGATAAAATAGCTGCGATAATTTATGATCAAATTAAATGGAAATGTTCATTTTAATAGACCGAAATAGGAACGTTGAATTTATGTAGCCGTTCAATGTTTGACTGCAAGTTTTAATTTGACTTTTAAATAACAATTATTTATGCAATTTTAGGTAATAGGCTCTTATATAATTACATTTTTGTATTTAGTCATTATATTACTTTTTAACGTGCTACTAAATGTAAATGTAATATTTTAATAAATAGAAAAAAATGTTTGAATAATTATTTATATTTATATTTAATAATATTATAATTATCCATGTTTATTACATTTATATAAGTAGATTTGTTGATAGATTATACTCTACAGATACAAGATTTTAAACTAAATAATTAAGTTAATACGAAAGCCCAAGAGAGGCAAAACCTGGCATAAAAAAACTAAATCGTTAAATTTTACCAATCAAGAGTCAATCTCAAAAAAGATAAATTCATTTTACAATTAGTTTAAGTAGATTTAGTAATAATTATATTTATCTTTTTAACAGACAGAAACAAGGCTAAAAAGGAATACGAGACAGACCGGACTAGACACATAAGACTTGACACTCAAGGTTAAACAGGCATAAAATGACTGCACAACCTGTTAGAATTGTTGGTTACATCCAATTCAGCTGAAGAAAATCAAAGAAAAGTTAATTATTTTATGTCATTTTCACCTCTTAAATTGTTTACTTTGAAATTTTTAGATTATTTGTATAAAAAATTGGAATTATTTAGTTTATCATATCATCATTTGATTTATTTGAAACAATATAAACAGTTTTAGTAAAATCAAGAATAAATCTAGTAAAATCTAAATAACAGCATTAAATTTCACATCTCAATCACTACTAATTTGGAGTTGAGTTCACCATTTGATACATTTAATTTAGATTTAGCACTAATAAGTGTACAAAATACCTGTACTATTTTTGTTTTCAAATTTAAAATAAGTAGTCTCAAATCTTGACTTATTATAACTCACTACCAAATAATCAAATTTCAAATTTATAGTCTATTATTAGAGATATCTATTATGAATACATATTCTTGAGAGATATGAAGCCACCATATCGCACACCTAGATCTAAAGAGAGTTAACTAAAAAATTGAGATTTTCGAGTTATGCATACCATCGAATTCCTTAACTCACTACCTTTTGACCAATAAAACAGATATAAAAATAGTTCCAATACTCAATTCTACATGAAGCTAGGTTTTTTCCCCTTATCCCCTTTTGTTGAACATGCGAGCCGCGCTCCTCTCCACCAAAACAGAGACATCGTTAATTGCAGTCAGTATTACAAGAGGAACGCACGTGTACGTCTTAAACAAATTAGAGTTATTTTGAGTTAATTCCGTGTTGTTGAGTTAAACCAAGAAATTGTATTACATACTTTCGAGTTCTCGCCGTGTTGATGGCTAGTGCTGAGTAAATTTAAGTTACATTTTGAGTTGAACCAATGTTGATAGTAAGGTGAGTAAAATTTTTGTTTTTATTTAGAATTGGCACCGTAATGTTGAAAAATTTTTGAATTTGTAGTTGGGTCTATTTTGTTGAATCATTTTTTAAACTTTTATATTTCTTTAAAAAACAAATGAAATTGAACTTTTTTGCTAGTGGCGAATGGAGTCTTTTCATCTTAATTATATTTTATTTTCATCCTAGTAAATACACAGTTTCTTATGTTTTTACTGAACAGTTTTTGAGTCAGAGCTGCGTAGATGGTTTATTGAATTTTATATTTCAGAAAAAGAATGAATCGTGGACGGTTTTTAGTAATCATGGTTGAAGAATGAGGCAAAGAAAACATCAGCCCTAGCTTACTGACTGAATATGAAAATATTCAACAAGATATTAGCTCTTAACAGGAGTTTGAACAAATAACACAGAAGGAGACGGTAACAGCAAGATAGGTCACAGCTAGAAGTAGGTCATAGCTAGAAGATGACCATGATCGACGAATCGATGATCAACATCTCATTTGGCGATGAAGACTCACCTAAGGAAACTCATGCCGCCTTATCCGTGGTTGATAAATCTATTCCTAACATGTCTAAACAACAGCAGACTAAAGCCTAGTTCGCACTAGTCTAGTAATTTAGTAAAATAGCGAGTAATTTAGTGGCTAAACAACTCGCTACTGCACAGAAATCTTCCGCATTACGGTCCAGTACAGTACACAAGTGTTTTGTAAGATGGACGCGATGCAACGCAATAGTGATATATTCATTGAATTTTCTAAATCCATGCGTGCCGATTGTTTCATTTGTTTGTTTTTATAATATGGGGACTTAATATTCCACAAGCATTCATGTTCGACGTATTTAGAAACAAATTTTAAAGTTGTTTTTTCGGTCCAGCGAAATGACATTTTTGCGGCCACTAATGAACTCGACTAATCTATAGGTTCGGACCTATTTAGCCGTTAAACCAGTGAGAACGGACGCGTGGGAGGCGCTACTCGCCCGATAAAATAGAGTAAAATGGATCGACTCGACTTAATCATTCACTAAACTACTTGACTAATTTTTTTGTGGTTCGCACACATTTAGCCACTAAATTACTCACTACTCTACTAAATTACTAGCCTAGTGCGAACTAGGCTTTACGCCAAACTATCTTGGTACACCAAATTATTACCTTTCACCAATCCGAATTGACGAAAGTGACATTGACGACTCAGTTTTCGGTTGATTCATAAAAGTAAGACACCATCTAAGGTCGTACCTTCTAGTTCATCGTTGTTTTCGTCCGGCACCAGCAGTAGCAGCTCTTCAAGCTCTAGTAGCTCGTCGGACACCGCAGATGACAGTGCACATGCAAAACTTGACCATCAAAATTCTATGGTTGTTGAAAGTAATGGCCAAGACCACACGATAGAAGAAAAAAGGTTAAAAAGAGAGTACGAAAAACAACGATGTGGAAATCAAAAATTTCTGAAAAATCAAAAAGTGCTGAAAAATTCTAGTAAAGCCTACCATCCTTTGTCGAAATCGAAGATACAAGTCTCAGAGAGTTGGACCCCTTATGTAGAAAAATATCATTTAAAATCGTAAAGTATAATTTGATCGATCAAGTATAATTTGATCGATCAAATATCAATCCAACAGATTTTTGATGCGTTTTGGGGACTTGGCAATCTTGAAAGCAGAGAGAATTTGTAGTGCAACACTCACAAAAAATAAAGCATTTATATCGATACCCAGTTGATGGATCCAAAATTAGGGAATGTAAACCGTTTTTTTAATCCACTCTTGAGTTGAGTTATAAAGCAATACAAACTGCACATTCCAAGAAGTCGGAATCAGGAGTGATACAAACTGATTTGAGAGGAAAACACGCCATCAACCAACCATTAATCCACAAATTAAACAGAGCGTTATACATTTTATAAACTCAATTCCAAGAATTCAATCTCATTACTTGAGAGCTCAAACGACAAGAGAATTTATTTCAAGTGATATATCTTTGGCCGATATCTACAGAGATTATAAAGAAAATGAAAAGGTTTTTCGTAACGAAAAAAGATTAATGTGATCTGTGAGAAAGGTACAAGAACTCAGACGTAGAAGAAAACCGCAAGATAAGCCAAGAATATGAACAGCATCTGAAACAAAAAGCTTTCTCAAGAACTGAAAAGAAACGACTAAAATAGGACCGATGGTACTATCGTAATTTGCAGCCAGTATTGCAAATTTCAAAGGGACAAATATCCCTTTAATTAATAAATCCAGGATCAACTGCCTCCATTTTACTGATTTTACTTGACAAAAAATTCTTATAACATCTTTCTTCTATCTGCACTTAAAAAGTATTGATCAATACAGAAAATTCATGCAGTACACAGGGACTCGGTAATCAGTTTTTCACCTTTTCTGAAAAAAATGTTTTTTTGAGTTGTTGCTGTTTAGATCTAGGTGTGCGATATGGAATAATCGAAAAATAAGTTTAGAATTCATAGTTTATAATTTCAATCTTGAGTTTTCCGAGTTGATCTAGTTTCAGTATAGAACAATAAAAATCTACTTTTGACTTCGAAAATCATTTTGATGTCGGTTATACAGACGATTAGTCCATAGAACCATAGTTTATAGGGCTGCTAACCTGAGGTCTACAACTACGACCTGTATGAATTATTTCTGTGGTGATACAAGTCCTAGTGGACTTTGACTTCCTCCTCCTGCATACACTAGTTTTAAACGTAGGTGGCGAGCCACTATTTTTAGTGAGGTTTTTTGAGGGCTTGCCATAGCCATGCACAAGAGGACTGTGGATTATTTCCATACTCGTGCCTACGGGATTTGAACCTGGGACCTATGGCTTAGTAATCCGACACCTTGACTACTAGACAACCACCGCCTCAACCTGTGTGACTAACCTCCTTAATTATTTACTGTAGCAATGGGTATAATGCCATGATTTGGTCAATAGAGCTCATTAGTTCTCTAACAGGGAGCACATCGTGCAGAAGAAGTTGACATTTAGGCAGATATTTGCACATAAAATAGTTTTAGTTTACAATTGGTTATCCAAGGTGAATTTTAAAATTGCTGGTCTTATATTCGAATAATCAAAACCTAATATTGTATTATTAGCACGAATTACTATGTATAAGCCTAACTTTCAGGATTAATGTTTATAATTTGTGAAAAAATAACCACCCTTTGGTTTTACACCGCATCCTTAAGGGCATGGATTCCGCCAGGTTGTCGATTTCTCCTTGAGGTATTGCAGTCCAGGAAATCTGTATTTCCAACCGGAGAGCTTCTAGTGTCTCTGGTGAACGGGCTAATTGTTTGAGTCTCTACCCATCACGTACCACACATATTCGATGGGCAAAAGTTCGGGAGATCTGGAAGACCATGGCAAGATATTGACGTTCAGCCTTCGAAGCGCTCCATATAGTGCCTTGCAATCTTGTTGGAAAATCGGGTGCTCCAGCTCCTGGAGAAGAGGAAGGATATGGGGTTCTTCCACTCCATTCAACATATCAGTGGGCATTCATATTGCCTTGGATAAATACCAACTGAGACCTGCTTCCATAAACAATAGCACCCCATACCACAACCCTAACTGTGTGGTGCAGATGCCGATCAACATAAAACTGCACATTGCGACGTTCTCCACGCCCTAGGATGCACCTCATGCAACCATCTTGCATTTTCAAGCAGAATCGGGATTCATCATAGAAGACCAATCTATACCATTACACGAACAAATCCAGACGCAAGGTACACCACTCCAAACGTTGCTGTCGATGACGAGACGTCAGCGGAAGCACAAGGTGTGGTCGATAGGGCTGCAAGCCAAAAGTTCTCTTTCGTCGGTCAACTGTACGAAGGGTCACAGGACGTCCTTCCTTTGATCAGCTATTGATCAAACCGTTGATCAGCTATTATTCTTGTACTCGAGAATCGTTCTCCTAATGCCATTAATCGGCAATGGCGGTCCTGGACCACATTTGTCTGTCTTGACCGTCCAATTCCTCTTCGGCGACGTTCTTGACCTTCTGTAGACTATGCGTGATAACACAGTACTACAGAGGATTGGTTACGGTTCAGACGATTGGCAATTTCTCTGAATGAAAATCTCAAAAAGAAAAGAATTGCAACCAAAAACAATATCGAAATCGACTTAATCTTGCAAGAAATACACCCAAAAATTTCGATTGTAGATTGTAATTTTGGTGGTGACGACTAGTATTTCGACCTTCGTAGATCTATTGTACACTACCCTCTTCCTCTAAACATTGGTATACTCACTAGGGTGGAGCACGGATGTATGCAAAAAAATTTTTTTCGAGATTTAAAGTTGTAATAGGGGGGGGGGGGGGGGATTGGTGCATTATATTAAAGTTAAAATAAATATAATTTTTGAAATATTTGATGCATATCTTCTGCCTCCGCAGTGACCACAAAAATTAAAATTTAATGGTAGAAGTCTAGTATAGTTATGGCCAAATATTAAGCTAAATTTAATGATAAATGGGTGATAAATGATACACAATATATAATTCAGATATATATTAATAACCTTTAATCAAAAATACAACATTTTTTTATAAAAATATTGTTAAAAAAAAAACAATTAATTTGCTCGAAAATCTCTTTTTGTCTCAAATTTAGGCATTACATTTCGTGAATTTGGCTCTTATTGCACCTAATCGTGATTAGGTTATGCATTGAGAAGTGGCAGATATCGTCGTCAATTTTACAGCTTGATCAACAGCTTGAGTTGACATGGTGGCATGGAAGCCTTAAAAACAACACTTCACCCTCACCACCTGATTAAACGATAGACTGAATTTCTTGGTCAGGCAAGTTTTTCATAATCTGTGGTTCACTTAATATTTCTTGCCAATTTTTTAAATCAATATATGTTGAAGCATTGAAATTTATAGGCGGCACTATAGACGATGCAATCGCTGCAGCTACTCTATCTGATATGCCATACCTGTCGTCGCAGGTCTTCGATAAAGTAGGAAAATCGACGTATGCTTGTTTTTTCGGAAAGCTTTTGTTTATGCTGCTAGTGGAATTATCTGAACTACTACGACTTTCAGACGCTGACGATACCGGAGAAGTACTAACTTCTATAACAGATAACGAAGTATTTAAGACTGTAGTTGGGCGGTTTTCTCATTCCTGTTTCCTCTTTGGGGTCTTTTGCAACTTCTTCGTAACACTTACGTCGATTCCACCTATTATCATACTTCGAGAGGTTCTTTGATCAATTAAAAAAGTATGTTCTAGTTTGGGAACCTTTTTATCCTAGCGACAGATACATTGAGGGAAATCTTTACATTTGCATGCTGCAATATCAAAAAGTACCTTACTACTTTGTCGATGTCTTGTCCATTCATATTATTTTATTGCATCTTCGTAAGTAGGTAAAATATTGTCTTTTATCTCGCAAATATCACCAAAAATACGACATTTAAAGACACTTCGTGTTCTATGCATGTTTTTTACGAAACAAAATTGACGTTACGTTACTTGTTAAATAACTACTACTACTAGATCCAAGTATAATTCGAGCCAAACCCACTGACGGCGCAGCAAGTGTTCTAATTGTCCCCTCCTGCGCTCCCTCACTTCCCTTATTTTATATTATAAACTTAAGATCATCCATTTTTGTTTTGTTTTGTATAGAAAATAAACTGTAGTTATAATAATTTCTGGGAATAAAATACGTCTGTTCATTAAAATTTCAATTATTCTAAAAAACATATTTTTCCAAAATTCAATGACGTTGCGGAGGCTATTAATACAAATCAAATCAAATAATATTTTGCATGGATTAATTTGAGTCTAAAAGGCACCGATTTTTCACTATTAGATCACTCACAACCCAAAAAATATATTTCGCTCCACCCTAATACTCGCCCATTTACAGCGCCTCCTCTAGTCCTGATTCGTTTGGGAATTTCAGGATCTGGGTGGGATTCAAGATCTGCAACGCCTGTGCATTCCAGCAGTGGGTCCAAAGATACATTTATCTCTTTCGAAGCAGTGCTACACAGTCCTTGAGCAGATGTATGAGGGTTTTCTCTGCTGAACCACAGAATCTGCATCTGTCATCTTCCTCTAGGCCTAGGGTCTTGAGGTATTGTTCTTGTTTAGAAATTTCGATTGTAACAACAAGTAAAACGCCAAATTTGCCATGGCTACTGGATTATATTGAATGAAATTTTAATCAACTACTACCTTTGACTAGTTAAACTTTTCTGCCAAGTTTGGTTCAAAAATTCCTACCCCTTCATAGTGTTATATGTTTTATGTCATAGAGTAGAGATTCATTTTTCTCGTTTTAATGTATTACGTACTTATGCTTACGTTCTTATGATTGTACGATATTTATTGCTTTATAAAACAAAATATAAGAATACAATGGGTGCTATCGGCTTGGTAGCTATACTAATAACACCAGACAAGAAAAAAAGTAGTTACACAAGACTTGACAAATAAAAATAGGCCTTCATTACACGAGTAGAATAGTCAGGCGACTACTTTGTAGAATCGAGTTAAGTTGGTAGAGAAACTTTTAGGCTTGTTTTTTTAGGCGTAGAGCAACTTGCCTCGCGACTCTATTCACTTTAGGTTCTGTCGCGTTTATACAGAGGATATCAGTAGAGTAGAATACGCTGTCCGGTGAGTTTTGTGAAAATGATTATTAAACAAAAAGCTTTTACAAAATTGTAAAAGTTAGAGTATACAATGATCTCATCAAGGAATTCGCAGAAGCTATAGAATAGAGGGTAAACAGAGATATAAATGAGTGGATGAGAGATTGGCTTAAAAGAATGGATTCTCTTAGTGAAACTTCTCTTCTACTGACCGAAATAGCTATAGAGGATAGGTTAAAATATTAAAGATGTCTTAGTATGTCACCAGAAAAATTTCAAGAGCTGTTGACAATGGTGAATCACAAAATAAAACGAAAACACACGATGATGAGAGATGCAATAACAGCAGCAGTGAAACTTCTAGTTACATTAACTACCGTAATAACTACCGTAGCCTTTCCCATTTTTTATGGATTCACAACCTAGAATTTCAAAATTTATCCCAGAGGTGTGCAATCTCCGAGGAATTGAACGATTCAATAAAAGTTAAAGATCGATTCAATAAAGGCTACAGATTGTAGCGAATTGTTATCTGATATACTAACTGGGTTGTTATATAATAATTTTTCTGTCGAAACATTACTCTGACAGTACTTTAACAAAATGTCGTGAATTTCATGCTGGGTCAAAAGTGCATCTTTCTGCACAAATTGTTTCAAAGTAACCATAACAAAGTTTCCAAACGCTTTCTGCTCATTACTTGAATTTTGGTCAAGATGAATACTTTGACTAACTTCTCGTTTGCGGCTTTTGCGGATTTCGTTTGAGTGCCGAAGGCTTTTCTCTAACCCTTTGACGACGAATTTTAAAAAATGACATTTCTGTAACTTTTACGATAGAATCAGCTATATAACTTGTTTAAAACGTATAATGTTGATTTCAAATTTTTTCTATGCTGCAAATTTGAAATTTGAGTTCGGGACATACATGTCCCAACAGTGTTTTCTAACGGGACATATACGTCCCAACAGTGTTTTATAGAAAATCAAGCTATAATAGAAAAATTAGAAAAATGTTTATTCTAAATGTTATAATGTACATTTTTATACATGAAATGGTGTAAAACAGCTATCGCATAATAGGAGATCAACTGAAGTGCACATCGTTTTCGTACGATGTTCAATTTTCTTTTTGACACAACTAAAGCAGGAGGTGCTTTAGTTGTTTTTGCGTGTTTTTCCTTGGACTGGTAAATGATCCCCAAAGTTGTATAGATGTCTTGCTGACGTTGATGGCCGCCCATTTGTACGTTTTCTCTTAATTTTTGCACTTTCCCTTCCTTTACCTATTAGCTCTTCAGCCAAGTCTACCAAGAATGGTAGAGTCTTCTCCTTTTTGTTATTTATTTCGCTGTACAAGATACATGCATCATTGACTGCTGATGTCATTAATAATTTGTAAAACACCTTACGCCACCACTTGGAAGATTTTCTGTCGAAATCATAGACGGTGGTTAGGTGGTCTGATTAGGTGGATCTACACCACCCATAAACTTATTATAGTCAGCTATAGATTTTGGACAAGAATACGTCACTTTGTAGCCAGTTTTTAACTTTCTATTTACTCCCACTATCTCATTTAAGTGGCAGTTGCTTAAGACAAGTACTTCTTTTGTATCTTGCCAAAAACTCGCAGTGAGTCCCGAATCTGTCGCAATGATTTTGTATTCGCCTCTGGCTAATTTCATCTTCATGTTTGGAACATTTTTCCAATTCCTGATACATGTTCCTAATGCGGCAAATGGTAAGTCAGAAAGTAGTCTCACTGAAGTAACTAGTCGAAAATACTATAAACACGAGTGGGACAAGCGTTGGTTGTAATAGCGCACAGAATAAGGCATCTATATTTTTTTTTAAATTTGACTCGGACATATATGTCCCAACAGTGGTCAAATGGTTAAATAACCCTAATGACGACTTCTTGCGGTGTTTCAGCCGCTGCCTATTCAAGTATTAATTGATATGTTATAATAATAATACTATCAAGTATTAATTGATATGTTGGTTTTCTAAATTCAACAAATGTTTTAGACGTCATCAGAAGATGATTGGAAAAGTTTAGCTAACGGCTTCAAGAACGCTTGAAGCTTTCCAAATTGTTGTGGAGCAATGTTTTAATTTAAAAAGACCGCACTGCATCATGCTTATGGCACTTGTTGATGATAAATACTGCTTCTCATATATCACATTGGTTTCAAAGGATCTAATTCAGATGTAGGCGTTTTTATGAACTGCGAATTGTATAAAGCATTAGAAAACAATATACACGTTTTACCATAATATACCATATAATATACTATACTACCATAATATACTATACGTACAACTATAAATGGTCTCTAACAGTAAATACTGTTAGAGATAATGCCTCGCCGCTTAAAAAGTTCCTTATGAAGCCATACAGAGTATAAGTCTTATTGTAAATGAACTAGTATTCAGTTACCCTACTCAAGCGGTAGTTACCTAATCGAAGTTTAAAGCTGTACCGCTTGAGTAGGGCAAGACGAATTTCAGAGAATTCATTTGGAATTTTGTCTCCGTCAGTTATTTCCGGGACAACTATTGTGAACAAAATAGTTCATGCAGCATGTGCCCTTCACAACTGGCGCTTATAAATGAGTCCCCGTTCATATTTGATCACTTGTAGTATCCTTAAAGAAATTAGAGTAACTAGTGAGATTATCCCAGAGCAATGGAGACAAGAAATCGGTGAACTCACAAATATTGAAGCGGTGGCAAAAAGTCATCAGCCATTGCAAAGAAGATGAAAAGCTGTTTGCAAATTATTTTTTTATTACAAAAATTATTATTTTAACAACGAAGGGGATATAAAATGGCAGTACAAGGATGTTTTTTAATCCTCAATTTTTTTGTTTATTTGAAAATGTATTAAATATTTTTGAACGTACCACAAAGCCTTCAGTTTTCTTATTTCCATTTGTATATTTCATTACAACGTCCGTGGCATCAAACCATTTAAAAGTTGACGTATATACCATACCTTCCGTACCTGCACCCGATTTCATTGATTTCTTGATTATAGCTGCACCTCAGATTTATATCTTTTGCTTTAGTTCGGTAACGCAAAAGGTATTCTTTCCCCCTTTTACAACAATTTCAGCTTCCGTAACCTGTCTCTTATGTTGTCTGCATTAATGAAATTCAACAGACACTCGTAATCAACATACAAATTAATAAGTGCTACACTTTCATCCTCATTGAACTTCATTTTGAAATTCTTTGAATGCGCAGAGTATTGTAAACAAAACAAAACCTACTTTACTCCAATTAAACATGTGTGTTCACATGGGTGGTCTGCGGAGGAGAGTAGAGTATATAGCTGTGGTGGGGTTCAGTAGAGTAGAGTTACTTCCCCAGCGTGGTAAAGTACTTTAAACCTGGTTTACAGGGGTATAGTAATGGGCAGAGTAGAGTAGGGAGTAGAGTAACTCTACTCGTAGAAACCCCCAAAAACAGTCCGAGTAGAGTACAGAGTATCTAGTAGAGTAGAATACTATACTGCGTGCAATAAAGTGGACTCTACTCTACTTACCCCCACTACCCCCAACTCCCACTTTACTAGCCTCTTCACTCTACCCGTGCAAACATCTTCTCCCCTACAACAGCAAGTACCAGTAGAGTTTAAGTTGCAGTGTACCCCTTGTTGCGCAATATTTTCTTTACAGACAACGTTTATATTCTAACTGATTCTCTACGGCTAACTCTTTTAGTAGAAGCGGTGTTGCTCCGATTGAATCTCTTCTTTTGAGCCAATCTCTCACCCACATTCTTTCTTCTCTGTTTATGTCTCATCTTCCGCAAATTCCCTAATCAGAGCTATTAAAACTCTAAGTAAATAATTGTGCTTCAATTTCCCAACAACCATTTTGCTTCATATAGTATAGCACTACTGTACTATACTTGTTTAAATGAAAAAAATCAATAGTTGTAGAGTATCTAGTAGAGTGAATTAACTCTACTAGATACTATACCCGTGTAAACCAGGCATTAGTCTACCGGCTAGTAGCTACTCTACCCGCTACTCTATTCCACTAGAGTATTTTACCACGGTGGGAACTCCCAGCACAACTATAAACTCTACAGTCCTCCGCACTCTACCCATGTAATCATACTTGTTTCAATAGAGTAGATTGGGTAGTAGAGTAGAGTGCAGTCAATATATTCAAAAAAATATTGTTTATGCTGATTTGCCTGTGCCTGTGGAACTGTCTTTGGGCAATGTGATCTATAAAATCAAACATGAGACAGGGTGCGGAAGCAGAAATTATTGAAAAATAGGGACAGAAAAGCTTTGTTCTGACAAATATAAAACAAAAGATTTAAATTCGTGGTGAATCTATAATGAAGAATGTGAAAATAAAGAAATCAATCAGATTGCGTGCATGTACGGAGGGTATATACCTCGGAGCCGTAAATTTATAAATCAGAGCCTTGTATACTCTAACTAAACATATTTGTAAAAGCTTCCTTTTTTCAATAATCATTTTCCCAAAACACCGGTGTGGACAGTATACTGCTCTCCCACTGTAATCTACTGATGACTATCTTCTGTGTAAACATGACCTAAATGAGTAGAATAACCAAGAGAGCGCACTCTACTTGCTACTGTACTCTACCAAGAACTCAACTTGTGTGAACCAGGAATAATTGGGTAAAGGTCATTCTATCATTGTTACATTTCTTATAAGATCTATAATGACTCAGAATTTTTTCAAAATTTTCTTAATGGTACGCCATAGTTAAAAAAAATAAAAACTATTTTTATTACCAAAAAATCGATTTTTTTCAAAAAATTCTACCTAAATAATTACAAATTATACTATTAATATTACATAAATAATACGCTGAAATTTGTTCATACATTGAAATATAACGCCTATTAGAATTTAATACAAATATAATTTGAAATAATTTGTAACTCAACTTTATTAAAACAATAATATTGTCAATAATTTTTTAAATAAGTACAGTATACTTAGATACAATAATAAAAAAGAAAAAGAAATATTTTAAATCTTGAAAGTGTTTTAAAAACATTTGTAACTTTCTTGCGACAAGATGTTCAGTCTTCGTCACTATATTCTTCAATCACAACGTTAATATTATCTTTAATGAATAATTGACTTAGTATTTCAGCTGGCTTTGGAATCCGTGCTAAGTATCTCGCATAAGCAAAATAATAAATAATTGCTGCGACATGCGAGCAGCATCCAATAGTGCGAGATCCATTTGCACACTCACAGCAATATCTTGTAACCCCGTTGTATCCAATGCTGTGTGGTGTATATTCCACAAAACATTTGTACACTGTCCTGCTCATGTGACTTGACTGGACTTGAGCTTTCAATACATTAGTTTCTTCTTTTACAAACTGTAAAATCTTTCCGGACTCATCCATCATTTCTGCCAAATATGAAATTGCTTGTTTGTATTGATATGAACCGGTGTACAAAATCTTCATATCTTATTCTGTCATCTCTGGAAAGTCATCAAGGTCATCAACAAAAATCGTTTGAAAAATAAGTTTTTTGCGCAGCCAACCTTCATTTTTTACTTGTTCAGCAAGAGAATTTTCTAGATCTTTTCTTGAAATGATCCTATTAATAACTTCGTCTGAACGTACCACATCACAACTAAGACGTTTATTAAAGCGGTTATGTAAAAATGAAGCGATTCAAAAATAACTTCGAACTTTTGGGAGTGATTTGTTGTCTATTTCTTGGCCAAGAAATTTAAACTTTGCCTTAATCATTCCATGGGTTGCTTAGACTGGCCATCGGATTTTAGTAACACACCTTGATTCAATTTATTCAGATGTAGTTAGTTGATTCCGTTTACCATTTAAAGCTGGCATAAGCACTTCAAATTTTGTATTTTCTAAGTATTCTTCGACGTCCCGGAAGCCACGATCGACAACAAAGATATCACCGGATATTAGTAGGGAACATAAACCATTAGGTTCATTTATAACTTCTCTCATGATAGAAGCATCATTTTGATTCGCATGATATGGACCTAGAATTTCCAGAACATATCCATTAGTCGTGCAAATGGTGAAAGGTTTGCATAATGAGGTCCTTTTTTGACCAGAATATGATTTCTTTTGATGTTCATTATTGGAACTTTTTTGATGATAAGCATAGGTACCGTCACAAATCTAAATAAGCTTCTTATTGGTTTTATCATGAAGCTGCTGCGCTATTGCTGATGTTTGGTTTTGAATCAAGTCATCTCTAGATGCTGCAGAGAATCCGAAATGATTCGGAAGAATAACATTTTCGAAACATTTGATAAGTTTGGCCGAATAGTGAGAAACAAGCTGTTCTTGATCTAGTTGCAAGATAGATAATATGAGCTTATTTGAATTACCGGTTCGAAGCTTAAATAAAAAAACTATAATTGCTTGTGTGATTGTACGAGTGCATGTATTTCGCATCGACTTAAATAATGGTCGTAATTCAATTAGGTTTTCCCATGTTGGACCAGTGAAAACCTGAAGTTGTTCTTCTGAAATACAATAGTCGGCCGTTTTGTCGAACAACGAAGAATCACATTCTAACGCCAAGTAATCCATCAGTTTTTTTAATCCATCAGTTTCATTTCAGATGACTCTATGTAAGATGAGTTCGAATGTACCTTTAAAAGGTTAATATCCTCTTGAAAAACACGTTTGTTAGTTATGTGACTGGAACATCGGTTTCCTTCAGGAATATAAATTCTTCTTTTAATATAAGCTTGTAATCGTGCATTTTTCGGAACAAGAACCAAGCTATTTTTATTAACAGAATTACAAACACAACAATAGGAATGTGTGGAAACGGTTCTTTGAATCGGAACATTAACGTATTCTACATCATCGTGCTTAATATTTGAAATAAATGATGGATCGTCCATACTTGATTGCGACAAAGTTAACTGGGATAAGGTTGAATCAGTTGAATCTTCTTCACGAACTTTTTCTGACGGTTCGCCTAGACATTTTTCTTCATTAATTTTTCTATTTTTATATTTTAACATACGACACGATCCACATATGGTATCACCGATAAAAATCTCTTTTGTGAAAATCTCTGAAAACTCATCTAGATCTCCTGTCGAAATAACTTTAGGAGTTCCTGCACTCTTCTTTATAAATCGGTCACAAATTGCACATTTAATATTTTTAGATTTTAGTGAAGACATATTCGAAAAAAATATTAACGAATGTTCAAAAATAAAAACAATTATTTCATAAAATATTATTGTGTTTAGCACTTTTCTGAACGATAATCTCAAAACAACAGGTTAGAAAATTTTAACTTTATTTGGAAGCGTCTGCTAGCGATAGCATGAATATATATATGGGATCCTTTGTCCTGTGGCGGTTTTGGGCGTGAGCCCGTGCTTCCGCCGTCGTTGGTTTTGTTTTTCGGTTGTTGTTTTGTTATTTAATCTGATGTTGTCGTCTGTTGTTGCTTGTCTGTCGTTTTTTCCCCTTCAGTGGACTAAGTTCGGTTCTAGTTGGCTTCGGGTGGGTCCTGTTTTCTTGGTGTGGTTGTCGGCTTCCTTGGATGGTTCTTGCTCTTCTCCAGTTTGGCTTTTTTCTTGATTTTTCGTTGGACGGTTTTTTCCCTCTTCCTCCTGGTCTCCTTCTGGTCGGGTTTGCACGTCAGGGCGGTTTCGGTGGGGCTGTAGGCTTCTGTTGCTCTTTTGGCGGCTTCGGTTGCTCTCTCGGGGGCTTCAGTTCTTCTCTTGGTGGCGGCTTCGGTTGTATTATTGGGGGCGGCATCGGTGGTTTTCCTTGGGGCGCCTTCGGTTGACTTCTCGGCGGCGGCTTCAGTTGTCTTTTCGAGGGCGGCTTCAGTTGTTTTTCCGGGGGTGGCTACAGTTGTCTTTTCGGGGGCGGTTTCGGTGGGCTTTTCGGCGGCGGTTTCGGTGGGCTTTTCGGCGGCGGTTTCGGTGGGCTTTTCGGTGGCGGTTTCGGTGGGCTTTTCGGAAGCGGTTTCAGTGGGCTTTTCGGCGGCGGTTTCGGTGGGCTTTTCGGCGGCGGTTTCGGTGGGCTTTTCGGCGGCGGTTTCGGTGGGCTTTTCGGCGGCGGTTACAGTGGTCTTTTCGGCGGAGGTTTCAGTGGGCTTTTCGGCGGCGGTTTCGGTGGGCTTTTCGGCGGCGGTTTCGGTGGTCTTTCTCCTTTTCATAATGTAGATAATCATTTCCTCGATGACGCTGTCCTCCAGGGTGTCCAGGTAGGCTGGGTCGAGGTACATTTGTGCGGCGGCTTCGTTGGGGGTTGTCGGTATAAAAGTGGTCATGTTGCGGCTGCGACGGTCGCTGAGACTATGATGATGATGAAAGCATGAATAATTTTGATAGCTACATTCATGTAAATTGAATGCGACTGTGGTGCTCTCGCTTACGACTATTTTATGAACTATTTACGTGCCATTCTTATTAAATTTCTAATAGGCGTTATATTTAATTGTAAGAACAATTTTTTTTTAATTATCTTTAATGCAAGAGATTTATTCCAGCGTATTATTTATGTAATAATAATAGTATAATTTGTAAGTATTTTGCTAGAATTTGTTGAAAAATTAAATTTTTTGGTAATAAAAATAGTTTTTATTTTTTTTAACTATGACGTACCATTAATAAAATTTTGACAAAATTCTGAGTCATTATAGATCTTATAAGAAATGTAAAAATGATAGAATCATGATTTTGCTCAAAAAGTATCATAATAAAAATTAAAAAAGTAAGAGAAAATCATTTTTTTGATCACCAATTTATTAAGCTAAAAATTGGTCCATGGTTTCCGTAAAAGCTCTCTATCGCCTGCATAACATACTAAATTTTCAAACAAATCGATTCAGTCATTCAAAAGAAAAAAAAAATTCCAATTTATACTTATTTTGACTTTTTGAAGAGACCGATATAATTTTAGGTCTAAAATTTTCAGTATTCTTATTTCTATAGTATCTTTATATCCACAGAATATCATTTAGTTATTTACAAAAGGCATTTTTACCATGCTTATCCCCATATGGCCTTTGAAGAATAAGTTTTGTGAAATTACAAAATCCTTTTCTATACATTTTAAGTCTCTGTCCGGAAAAAAATGTATTTACATATTATAATAACGGTTAATTTACAAAAACTGAGTGTGTAATGGCAAACAAATTAAACTTTACCATTTTAAGGTGTAAGCGTGAAATGATATACTGTTACATATTCAATATTAATAAATAAATAATGGCGTTTCAAGATGAGCCTGCCACAAATTATGCAAATATACAGTTTTGCATATATACACAACCGAGAGTTAAATGTGTGGAAAGCGCGTTATAAAATATATCATGTAATATAAAAATATAATATAAAAAAAAATATGAAACCTATAATTAAATGTTGTCTCTGTCAATATGTAAATATTGATACAAGCAGGAATGTAAATGGCTTTATGATCGGCACTTTAAAATAGTGACCTTGATTTGTTCACACCTTTTGAGCGTTTATAAATCTTCACCAAAAGACTCTTTGCAAGGTAATAATAACATTCAGATAAAGATAGGCTTGATAAACACAACAAGACAGACTTTAATCATTTGAAAAATGCTATTGGTGAAACCATACTAATTGTAGATAATCAGTAACCTAATTCAATAACCTCTGAAATTCAATAACCTGGTAAGCTCATGTCTTTCTCCACGAACGTCAAATTAAAACCAAACTTTGTCAGTCATCCATGAGGCAGGCGTTCAAGTAAGTGTATTCCAATTTATAATTCAAAACAGCAAAGCTGCACTGATGAGATAAATCAATCAATCGAAACGCGTCTGCAGATGGTAAATCACTTAAGCTAAATAGAAAGATATGATCTTAAAAACAATATAATTTATCTAGTACTCGTTTAGTACCACGAGAGTGGACTGGGGCTAAGTAAGAATATACAAATATTTGTTTATAATTCAATGTATAAAATCAATGTATAATTTTATGTATAATTCAATATACTGCGTGGTTTTACTGAGGGACGTAGTAGTTTCAACATGAAATTTGTTTTGTAGTCTTAATAAGACCGAGGCCACACTAAGGTTTTTACCGCGAGCGGTAACCGCTATAACCGCGAAACCGCTCGTGAAGTATAAGTGGCGGAAAAAAACGCAAGTAGGGCCGCTTGTATTAACTTACTTGACTCACAAAATCACGCAATTAAAAATCGCGGCGGTTTCGTAGAAGTGTTGCCTAGGCCTAAGATTTAATGTTATAGAGCTACGAACAGGTTGAATATATTTATATATTCAAGCTATATTTCGCTATTAATAAGTTTATTCCAAAAATGGTTAGAAAAATTTAAAGAAGATAAACAAAAACATTATACAACATATGTAATAACAGATACATAACATAAGAAAACAAATGGAAGTTTAGATTAAGAAAAGCCAAGATTTTCTGACTAATATTTTTATAATTTTGTCTATCTGGTTATTATCACCAAAAACACAAAACTTTGAATCTCCTATTCTTGCCGAGTATAACGACGACAACAGGATTATAAAATATTGATTCAATCAAATTACAATAGGTATATTAAGCAATATTTATAAAATTAACATAACAATATTTATCGTCCCATTATGCTTAAAATTATAATTTCAAATTTATATAGATATAAGATCAGTGCCGGATTGTCTGTAAATAGATTTAAATTGTCTGCATTTTAATCCACTGTAAAGATTATCGTTGATAAATAAAGCTATTTTAAAAAGTGTTCTTTATAAGATTTGTGCGGAGAATTTATTGGAGATTTGAATATATTATTGAAGCCGATTTTTTTATTTGGGACAAATCGGCTATAAAACCACCTACTTTACATTTGTCGTTAAAATGTAACAAGTGAAACTTTTGTTGTTAAATAATGTCGTCGCTTTTAGCAGAAATAATAAAGCTAATAGCTTTGCACTTAAGCAAAGCACAGTTTCTCATAGTTTAGCATTTTGTAAACACTCGGAAAATATGCAAAAATTAAGAAAGTGGTGTTGGTAACTGTAAAGTAAATTCTGTCAAATATATCAAGCATTTTAACGTTGCAACTTTATTATAACAAAATTCAACAAACCGTTTCCCAACATAAATAATATCCAAGAAAGCCAACAACGCAAGACTCGTATTTAAATATTGTAATTCCGAAACATTTTAATTTGTGGGAGATCACCGTTATGAACATCAATTGTAACAAATTATATCATCTATATGGATGTAAGCAAAATATGGTGAAATAGTAGTTTCTCATGCTGATTGCAATTGGTTTTTTATTTTAAAACGTAAATATCTCGAACCATAACATAATATATTTAAAAACTTCTTTATTCTAATTAAAATAGAGTAACTGCTGAAATAAACTAATTGTAAAACATTTACATTATAATGAAATATTATCTCTATTAACATGCAAGTAGCTATTTCATATTACATATTTCTAATTGTAATATTAATCTAAAAATAAATCAAAACCATTTATGGTACTCCATGTGAAGTTAGACTATACAGTCGACAGTAAATAGATTAGTGAATACTTAACTAGATTAACAAGCCTAGAAAGGATCACATAGACACATATTATAGCAGACAAGATGAGAAAATAAAATGCAAATTAGACCAGCTAAGACAAAACCAGATTATAGAAAATCAGGCGGGAGCACGCAAGACCAAATGGGCCCAGACAGGACCAGAAAATGCCAGACAAGACCAGACAAGACCAAATGGCACCAGACAAGACCAGAAAATGCCAGACAAGACCAGACAAGACCAGACAAAACCAGACAAGACCAGAGAAGACCAGACAAGACCGGACAAGACCCGACGTTTTTAAACTTAATCGATCTGGCAAGACCAGACAAGACCAGATACGACCAGGCACGACCAGAAAAGACCAGGCAAGACCAGACAAGACGATATAGGATCAGACAAGACCAGACAATACCATACATCACCAGACAAGACCAGACAAAATCAGACAAGACCAGACAAGAGAAGTCAAAACCAGACAAGACTAGATAAGACCAGAGAAAACCAGACAAGACCAGACAAGATGAGAAAAGACAAGTCAAATCAAATCAAATCAATTTATTGGCTTTTGAGATGTCCATAAATACATATAAGCAACGTTAAAGATCATTAATATTGTACAAACATTTATTGATTAAGTAATCTTTTAAATTATTACGGAATAACTTCTTGTGATTTTCTTTTGTTGATTTTTTGACAATTAATTGGTAAGCTGTTGAAGATTTAAATTCCAATATGCCAGGGAGCTTTGGTATACAGTGTTAAGTTGGCAAATGGTGTTGTATATATATATAGTTGGTGCTTGTATCATATTCTTGTTTCTAGTGTGATGTGAGTATCGATCACTATTTTTTAGAAAATCTGTCTTATTTTTAAAAATAAGACAAGGTACTTCCCAGACTACCAGAGAAGATGGACGGAACTGTCAGAAGGTGTAATTGTTTGAAGTGTGGCCGACACGACGTTGATCTAGATATGCCCGCACTACCCTCTTTTGTGCCTTGAATAAGACGTCTAAGTGCGGAGATGCTGATTGAACATCCGCGTGGCATATTCTTAGTGGGAGCGGTGGGTCTATGTTATTACGGAGTATTCTTAAGATGAAAGCTTTCTGGTTGACTTTAGCAGCAATATGCCGAATATGGGTATTCCAGTATAATTCATTTTCAAGAAAAAATCCTAGAAATTTTAAAGTATTTCTTCTTTCTATCAGTGTTTCGTCTATTTTTAGTGCGTAGTCATCTGCTTTGATTCTGCGCCGGGTTTGAAATATTGTGTAATAGGTTTTCTCTATATTTAGATGTAAGTTGTTTGCAGCGAACCACTTGTTGAGATCATTGAGAAGGTTGTTAGCTGCTATTTGTGTTGTTTCTATCGAATCCTCTGAAACTAGAAAGCTTGCATCATCTGCATAAAGTACACATTTGACATCCCGTAAATACTGTGGGAGATCTGCAATATATAAAGAAAATAGAAGAGGCGCAAGGACGCTTCTCTGGGGGACACCCATTTCAATGTCAACAGTTGTAGTTATGCTCTCCTCTATTCCTACATATTGCTTTCTATTTAGACAGTATGATTCAAGCCATCTTCCACATTTCCCTCTGATTCCGTAACTTTTTAGTTTATCGAGCAGATTTCTGTGTGAAACACAATCGAACGCTTTGGTAAGGTCACAGAATATTCCAACTGGGCACTTCTGGTTAGCGATGTTCTGTAGAATCTGCTAATGTAATTTTTGAATAGCGGTTGTGGTCGATTTCGCTTTGCAGAACCCATGCTGCTCTTCCGGAATTAGGTGATGCTTATATATGAAGTGCATCAGTCGCTTACCATAGCATATTCTAGAATTTTAGCTGTTGCCGAAATTAGAGCAACTGGTCTGTAATTTTCAATGTTCATAATATCTCCTTTTTTGTGGATAGGAATTATTCTTGACTTCTTAAATATCTCAGGAAATTTCTCGTCTTCGAAGGAGCCGTTGACCAGGTGAATAATAGGATCCACTAGGTCGGAATAAATTTTTTTTTATTATGCTGCATGGAATGCCATCAGGACCTCGGGCTGCTGAATTTTTTAATTTAACTATTATTCTTCTTATTTCTGCAGATGTGGATTCCTCTAAATAAATGCTTTTGTTGTTGAGGCTTATATGATGCTCGGATATAACTTGAGGTATTAAGTTCTGTTTTATTTTTTCAGCAGAATATTTTAAAAAATTGTTGAATTCTGTAGCGATTCCCTCCGGACAGGTTATAATGTTGTGCTTGATTTTTAACATAAAGTTATCCTTCACTATTGTTTTGTTGGTCAAGGCCAGACATGATCTGGCAAGACCAGACAAGACCAGATACGACCAGGCACGACCAGAAATGACCAGTTAAGACCAGACAAGACGATATAGGATCAGACAAGACCAGACAATACCATACATCACCAGACAAAACCAGACAAAATCAGACAAGACCAGACAAGACCTGACAAGACCAGACAAGACCAGACAAGACCAGAGAAGACCAGACAAGACCAGACCAGACGAGACAAGACCAGACAAAACTAGACAAGACCAGACAATGAAAAGGAAGACCAGGCAATACCAAACAATACTATGAAACCAGGTATGTCGACAAAAATCTAATAAAGCTATTTAATACCATATAAGACAAGGCTAGATAAATAAAGTAGTGTAGTCGTAGAATTAGTGATTACTTGGTGATTAGCTTGTATAGAATTATTTTCTTGGTAGATGTAACTAGACGATAAAGATTAGAGTTTTTCTGTCCGATTTTTAATCTTGTCTTGAATAGACACGAGACACGACCAGACAAAACAATTTACAAACAGGAAAAACCATTCAAGCCCGGACCAGACTGTATTTTATGAACGACCAGTGACAATTTAGTGCAATGGCAATGTAATAGAATTATTTTTCAATTACATTTTATATTTTTGGTTCTCTTTCATTCTATTTTTTTCAGTAAATGTTTTAACAAATTAGCTACATATTTTTTACATTAGATTATGTGGGATAAACAAAATAAATCAATTTTTCGCATAGTGTTTAAAAATAAACAACTTTCTAACTTAATATTTCTATTAATTTACCCGCCTATTGCATCTGATATTTGAATGACTATTACAAGTATTCTTTTTAGAGTGTACGCAATATTAGAATACTCTTCTTTCACTTTCACACAAATGACATTACATTCTTTTCTGGAGGAAGAATAAATACGTTCCCTCAAACCATTATTTCGTAAATTTTTATTCTGTCATCGTTGCAAATGCAATGAAATCAGAGTTTTGTCGAAATCCAATTTTTTTAAAAGTTAGTGCATGTAATATAATATGAAGCCAATAAACCTATGTCTAAAATGTTCATAAAAAATGAGGTCGTAGATCCAGTATGGTACATAACTCGAGTTGTAAGGCAATTACGTACTCGCGGCATTACGCACGACCCGCATAGCGGGCGCTCTTCCGCTCGTACGTCATATGCCATCTATTTGTCTTTCTTTTACATGTATAAGTTTTTATCATTTTGTCAATAAGATCTGTTTTGTTGTCATCAATAATCACTTTTCTCTTATTTTACGTGATCGCATCACCATGATGCATTGTTGATAATAGAATAACAGATTTTCCCTTTTTTGGAACATATGACACTAACCTGAGATTTTTTGTAAATCCAAAAATTGTTGAAAATTGTTCTCGAGAACGCTTCGCCTGAAAATTTTGGTAGATAAAAACCTTATTTTTTCGCGCGTTCCCGTAATAGTAAGACCAGAACTTGAATTCAAATGCAGAGCCAATAGACCTTTTTACGCTTACTTAAGCGCTTGCGCATCCGCCCAGTTTGAAAGGCGGGAATATGAAAGTTTCGGGCAAATATTAAGGTTATACGTCAAAAAGTTCGGGCAAAACATGACGGAAATTGTCACATGTGCACAATAATATTTCAACTATGAAAGGGTTTATTGTTTGGTACTAAAATAAATGTCGTACGTTATGTTTCTATTTATACCGTAATATGGAGTGCATAAATCCTGTACGATAT